>OX235264.1:120249808-120822101 GCA_944472135.2 Trichobilharzia regenti | reverse complement strand
TTTTCCACCTAGGGCGTCAACCTGAGTAGGGTTGTAGGCGTACTGTTGTAAGTCCTACAGTTCTTCAAAGGGTAGCGCATCAATGAGCAGTCCAATGTGCTTGGTGTATGATCTTGTACATATGTTCATATTGTATAAACTGAATTGATATCATCTGTCATCTAGCTGTTGGTAATTCTGTTTGTGTCCGGACGACTTCCACTTGGATCATCAACCTGAGAAGGAATGTAGGCGTACTGCTGTAAGTCATACGGTTCTTCAAGGCTAGCTCGTCAAGGCAGAATCCACAACATTTGATGTGTTGATTGTACATATGTTTGTGTTAAATAGTTGTGTGAGTTCCAATTGATGTAATTGTTGGTTAATCTTGTTTGTGTCTGGACATTCCACAACTTACAATCGTCAACCTATGAAGGTTTGTAGGCGTACTGGTGTAAGTCCTGCAATTCTTCAAGGGTATTCCATCAAGACATGAAATGCATTCTGCAAGAGTCATTCTAACAAGCGGCGATTGTGTTGCAAGTAGACGTGTTAAGAGAATGCCTTTATCTGGAGGCGCAGGTCGTCATTGATATGTGAGATTGTGCTGTGGGTGGTATGCTTGTGGTGTGTTGGCTTTTCTGTTTGTTTTCCATTTCAGCTGTGTCCGTGTGACGCAGGTTCTCGCAATGGCATCCAAGTCAACGTGCATTGATCGTGAAGGAAAAAGGGTTGGATCCCTTTTTTGCCGGGGAGTGTCAATGGAGTTGAAGATTGAGCGATCAATTCTTGGTTGTTTGCTCAAAATCAACTTCCTCGATTTTCGCGGAGGCATCAATACGACAGTCATCGTCTCATCGGTCGCTGTTCAGTAAGAAGAGCGAAACATCGTCAGAAGTAACAACGATTTATTATTGTAATATCTGTTTACAGACCTTAGTTCGTTTATTCCTTTTATATGTTGGTGTAACAATAAAGAAATAACAAGCAGCAGATCGGTGTTTTGGTTTTTGCGTCCGTTATTACTAAGCGTTTCTGAAACTCAAAGGAACAGCGTGGGCCCGAGCGTAGCGAGAGCTGAGCATTAACGGTTTAATGAGACGAGACTGACAGATGGTGTTGATCGAATGTTAGTTTTATGAGTATTTCATGATACGTGTAAGACTTTGCAGCCATATTTGAAAGTCATTCGATTTACTGGTAAGTTAAATTTGGAGAGGCAGTGGTTAAATCGGAAGTATCATCTTGCTGTTCTGGTTTCTTTAAAAATCTGGGTAGCCTTCCGAGTTCCCTACATTGTACGAGCGTTTCATGCGCAAATGTTTGTTTTGACTTCAAAGTAAGAAGACAAATCGGATGGGTGTCTTTCCAGAGGCTTTCAGAAGCCGGCCACATTCTAATTAAGACGTATTTTATGTTGATAGTTTCGGAGTACTCTGAAGTTTATGTAGTGTCTAGATTGGTTTTCCGTGATTGAATCGAAATCCACTCCCAAAACTCCACCTTCTCACAGGCTTACAACCGGCTAGAAACTAAAGAATATGTCGAAAGTTGAGGTAAATGACTGTAGCACTTATTTGCCAGGTGGTGATGCACGTGCAGTACCATGTCTGAGCTAATTAATTATTGAGGTTCCACATGTAGTGAGACCGAACTCACCTCCCTGTCACCTGGTTGTCGATGTCAAGAATCCGGGCATTCACATTCACTGCAGACTCCGCCATGCTGATATACACCAGATAGAACATGCCATCCATCAAAACTTTGGGTGGCCACTGTGGCATCATGGTGTCTCTGAGCTCTATCACCTGTGATATCTGTGGCTGAGGGAAGCCACCCCTAGAGTCATCGCCAGTGCCCCTCATAACCATGTTAACACAGGTATAGAAGCAAAGCTTGAGTGCTTGTATCACGGAGGAACTGGCAACTTCGAAACAAGATCACCGGAGTGTGAAGCGGTGCAACCATCCTTGGTCTGGAGTTCAGTGGCCATGGAATTTCTATGTTAGGGACTCCACAAACACTACACTGTAATCGCAGTGTCGTTTTTAATGGTCAACTTATTGCTAACATCTGAAGTGCTTTCTGCACGACTGCGTTCGAGCCACATGGTCGTTCATTACTGAATCAAGAGTGTTTCAGTTTTTTGATTCATTTACATTCTCAGTGGAGCAGGGCTTCAGGCTAGGGCTTTGACGTTTCGGTAGCAGTGGCATTTGCTTTATGGGGTGGAGTTACTAGCCTAATGCCCAACCTTC
The DNA here is from genome assembly GCA_944472135.2 of Trichobilharzia regenti. Classification (NCBI taxonomy): domain Eukaryota; kingdom Metazoa; phylum Platyhelminthes; class Trematoda; order Strigeidida; family Schistosomatidae; genus Trichobilharzia; species Trichobilharzia regenti. Next base: position 120,819,864 of record OX235264.1, on the reverse strand, counting down.
CCTCTTTACTAGTTTTATTATCGGCTTAGCGAGGGAAAGGAGTGCATCGGCCAGGGATAGGACACTGGACCACAAGCATGGCTGGCAGGTGTTCAACCGTCAAGCCACCGAGAGCTGAGTGGTTTACTGGAGAGCACTAATCGGACAATTAGTGCCCTTCTTCACCATTCTCTCTGTCGATTGACGATAAATACCAGGAATAATGTAATATCCCTCAGTCCACTTCCCGACCACTCCTCCGTTCATCCATCCACGGATTTTTCTCCTACCCTACTTCAATTTACTCACGAATCACATCTCATAGTTGAGGTTCAAACACCAGTCCTATCCTTTGCTCAGGTAGGTTCGAGAATCGCGTAATTGATTGGCAATAGCCTATGATATGGCATGCACAAGAGATCTGTCATTTAGTTATCAGTGGAAAAATACCTATGGTCTTCTAATTTGTGGATATTTTTCACTCAATTTGCATCTATTTTCATTTCCATTGCCCATCACGATGAAGGTGAAAATCCTATTCTCCATCTCAGATGCCATTTGAAATCACTCATGCACAACACCTATATACGTATTTCATGAAAGATTGTCATTTCTGCTGCTCACTGTAGTCAGCTGGGACCCTACCGTGCATTCTATCACGACAACCTTCCCGAATTCTACAAACTAGCCGCTTGATGAACAGAGTACCAAGTCTCTTAAACTTGGCACTGAGGAGAGGAGACAGACAAACGAAGGGAGACTGTATAGATTGCAAGGGATTCACCCTCACTCTTTCATTTTGATGCAGGCTAACTTTACACATACTGTTCAATATGTGTTCTGCTTTGTTTATCTGTCTGCTCATCTGATTGCTTAAAGACGTTGGCGGGCTCCTGAGAAGTTACTCAGCTTTTCAGACTCAAATTTATTGGTTGCTATGATTGAGAGTATTAAAGTTGTGTGCCGTGTGAGGCCACTTAGTGAGCAAGAGAAAGCAAACGACAGCAAGTTTGTGGTGTCATTCCCCGGTGATGGAAACACAACTGTATCTCTTAGGGTATGTTTGATGGTTTTAATTTGTGACAACTTTTCTATCTAGGGTAAAATCTTTAGCTTTGATCACGTAGTTCAGCCGAAGGCATCTCAGTTGGAGGTTTACAAAGTTGTGGCCAAGCCTATTGTTGCAGATGTGTTGAATGGATATAATGGGACAATATTCGCCTATGGTCAAACATCAAGTGGAAAGACTTTTACTATGGAGGTGTGACATTCTGTTTTCTGATTGCTTCTCCTTAGGGTATTTTAGGTGACCCAGTCTTTCAAGGTGTTATCCCGCGGATAGTTCATGATATATTCAACCATATATACCAAATGGACGAGAACTTGGAGTTCCATATTAAGGTAATTTTTGTGGTGCTGCTCTTCTTATCTTCAGGTTTCTTACTTTGAAATATATATGGAAAAAATCCGTGATCTGCTTGATGGTAATGTTTTCGATCTAATTTATATCTTGATTCAGTTTCGAGGACAAACCTAAAGGTCCATGAAGATAAAGACGGAGTTCCTTACGTGAAAGTAAGATATAATTCCTCCCTAACAAGAATCTCTAAGGGTGTCACGGAAAAGTTTGTTTCCACTCCAGAAGAGGTTTATAAAGCCATTGCCAAGGGGAAGGCCAACCGTCATGTAGCCGTAACGAGTAAGTATTCCTAGTATATGTCGTACCTGAGTGTTAGCTAGGCTTGGTGGTTTGACTGAAATATTACGTTTTTGTGCATGAAATTTAAGTTATTTTGGGGTCTATGTGACACTGTTTGACTTCTTATCCATTTATAGACATGAATGAGCACAGTTCTCGAAGTCACTCAGTTCTCCTAATCAATGTTCAACAAGAGAACTTGGAAACTCGAAAGAAACTACATGGGAAACTTTATCTTGTTGATTTGGCTGGTAGTGAGGATGTTGCGAAGACAGGCGCTGGGGGTACTGTGTTGGACGAAGCCAAAAATATTAACAAATCACTTTTTGCTCTTGGTAATGTGATCAATGCACTTGTGGAAGGCAGGGTAAGTTTATACTTTCAGGTTGTGATGGTGGTGGTGATATTGTAGCCACTGTTGACTTGAAATTTCCACGCGATTAAGACGCATGAGATATTGAATTGTTGTGTTTTGATCACGCCTGTTTTTATGTGTTTGATTCTTAGCAGAGTTCTGTACCGTGTATGTTTCTGAGGCAGAAGAATCCATCACACTAAATCGTATTTCTAGCTTCTACGGTGACCTGAATCTCTTGTCTGCATATGTTGTACTTATTTGAAGATGACTGCTACTGCCTTATGAAACTATTGATCTGTTAAATAATTTTCTGTTGTAGCCTCACGTTCCTTATCGTGTCTCTAAACTAACTCGCATTCTTAAAGAATCTCTTGGAGGAAATGCACGAACAACTATGGTGATCTGTTGTTCTCCTGCTGGTTACAATGAAGTCGAAACGAAGTCCGCCCTAATGTTCGGTATGCGAGCTAAGACCATCAAGAATCTGGTAACGGTGAACGAAGAAATGACGACTGATGGATGGCGTAGGAGATATGAGCAAGAAAAAGAGAAGGTTGGTAAATTACACACTATTGCAAGTCATCTGGAGAGTGAATTAAAACGTTGGCGAGCAGGTAAGAAATATTTATTGTAACTGTTTTTTGCTTAATTTTAACTTGAAAGTTTTGAAATTAAGGACTCAGAATTGTTTATATCGTACCAATTACCGGAATTCAACTTAAGCTGTTTCTGCATCATAGTTGTGTTTGTTTATTTTTTCGTAAGTTGTATCTTTTTGAGTAGGAATAAGGAATGTAAAGGATGGGGATGTGAACAAATAGCACAGGGGGAAAGTAAGATATTGGTGTGGGGGTATACTTGGAATATTCAATATATCAGCAGCATAAAGTGACTGAGTTGCCCAAAGCAGATATCTCGTGTATCGGACCGTAGGCCACACATATTTTGTGAAGACTAAGATTGCTACCAAGTTGGGTAGGATGAATTTGACTTTACAGGATTTGAATTCCGCGAACCCATGGACTGAAAGTGGAGCGCTTAAATGAACCAGCCGGACGCCGATCAGAACCTATGGCTAGACCTGTGGTTTTTTGTTAGTCGTGGGAAACTGAATTATAATTGTAATGTGGAGAAATGACGTGTAGCAGTTAAGATCACTAGTGGAGTAATATTCTATTCTACTTTGGTATTGTGACAAAGTGGTCACAGGAAATCATTTCATTCATCACTCCTATCATATTGAACTCATGTCTATATGTTGAGGAAAGGTGTAATAGTTCCAGCTCACATCGTGCATAAATATGAAAGTTGACTTAGACGTAATTTTTGTTGTCATATAATATGTGTTATATGTTAAATTTCAGGTGAAAGTGTTAATAAAGCTGATTGGTTCACGGAAAATCGATATGCTGGCGCTATAGATAATACTAGAGATTTGATAACTACGCCAAGTGTTTCCAGTTCACTAATGCTAGATGGCGTCTCTACTTCTACATCACGATCTGCTGGTCTCACAAATGCATCTCCAGGTAGTCTGTTTCGTCTGCTGTTGGTAATTGTCCTTTCATAATATTTTGTGCTGATACTATTTGTTATTTTCATTTAATATTTCACCTTGTGTTATTGAGGAGTTTTGTGTAAGTCGGTGAATCTGGTGACTAACTTCCCTTCTCCACAATGTTTTGTTAATATAGTGAAGTAGTGATATTTTTCTTCTCAGTTGGTGAGGAAATTAGCACTTGAGGTAGCTTTGTTTTCCCAATGTAGACATCGCTGGTAGAACTGTAGTTGAGGTTGCAGAATCTCTCTGCGATCTAAGACGAAGCGGATTGCGTCAACTGACCAACAGCGTGGCTCTTCAGGTGTTTTAAGATGAGGGTGATGAGTAGTGGAGTGGGATAATTGGTGTTCTAGTCAATGTGGCGCGGTGGTCTTAGATAGTTTTATTAGATTTGTGTAGATGGCCAGACTTCCTCTGTGCTGATCACAGGGGGATCAAACTGGTTGATATTGTATCTAGGATACTTGGGGAAATGAAGCAGTCAAGTATACGGGCTGCAGTTCTAGGCAAAGGTGTATTATTATCTCCTCTCTTTCCAACAGGTTTTAAGGACAAACTTGTTTTTCAGAGTCCAGCATTTGGCATATTTCTTGGCCTACACACAGAATTTGACTTCATCTGACTTATTGAGAAATAATGTTGACTTATTCCAGCAGACCTACTCGGGTATGTGCAGCTGTTTTGAGGGTATATAGAAAGTTGTGTTCGGTTGGCGATGATCAGTGTGCTTGCACTAAGAACACTCACTGTCACTACCCGTACCTAATTTAGTTTGATGAATGACGTATTGGTGTTTCTTTTACATAGGTGTCAGTAAGCGTGGTGACTCGACATTGCGAGTAACTCTCTCACCTCCTGGCACTCGTCAGAAAGATATACCGTCAACATCGGAGAAAGCCTGTGATTTTCAGTGATTCGTCAGTCATTACCGACATCTACAACGTTACTACCAAGCTGTTTAGCCCGAAACTGACGTGAGTATGATCTTAGTGAGCCTAGTGACATGTACATGATTAATGAGTTTTCATCGACGCTTATGACTGAAGGAAGTTCCGAATTGGCTACGGTCGAGTGACCATTGTGCACTTCTGTCAGTGTAGTGATTGTTGGTGTGAACATGTGAATGGTGTTTAGACCGTCTGGCTGAGCTGAGGGTCCTTGGAATAGTGAAAATCATTAAGTAGAGACTCGGCACGATAACTTAAACTTCTGTGCGGAGCTGTGCTCTAATCAGTAATTCAAACAGAGGGTATCTTCTATACCGAGTAAGCTTACTAATTAATGTTTTAACTATTTGACTGACTGGTTGGTTGTTGTTTGTCCGTATTTCTAAGTGAATTGATGGCACTTTGCCAACCAAGAAGGTGTTGTTATAGTTCAGAAGTGATTATTCCATTCTGATTATATGCTTGCCTCGACTTTTTATTCTGGTATGCGAAGTTATCGAAATGTATTTGATGATTTGTCAGTTTCTTTTTGATTTAGTTTTGTTTTGTTGAAACCATGAGGTATTACGCGTTCTTGTCGTAACATAAATACTATGTAGAATGTTGATCACCGTGTGTTGTTTTTCCTCTCAACCTACACTCCGGGCAATATCACTGTTGGCGCTGGTGTTACTTCAGCGAAAAATGTTGGAGGTGTACAGTTGCAGTTGCTTTATCAACAACTTGACGACAGAGATGATGAAATAAATAAACAAGCTCAGACAGTAGCACGTCTTCGACAGCAAATTGAAGAGCAAGATGTGGTGAAAAATTCTCTGTGTACAGAATGTGAGAGACAATTAGAAGAAATCACAACTCTTCAGGTAAGTGGTAGTACATGTTTCAAACTTTATATAAATTTATATATCTATGGAAATGTATTGAAAGGTGTTAAATTGTAGGCGTTATAATTAACTGCTTTTATCATTCGATTGATTTTCTGAGGTCCGTTGTGTTGATTTCCGTTGGGAAGTAGAAGGTGGTGGGTGGAGGTTGAGAGAAGGCAAGACTCAATGGCCACTTGGATTTTGCCGAATTTGTTGTTGAGTCACACCTATTGTATTGTTGTGAACTTTTCTTACAATACGTATCTAATCATATTCATATCTCTACCGCTATTAACACTCTTTTTTCCCTTTATACGTTTAAGCCATTCTGGCTTCATTGCAAAATGAATAAAGCCTAAATTCTTGGTTCATTCGTCTTTTCAAGATTCAAGCACCACTCATCGTTCTAAGACTCAGTCACCTTCGTAACATGTATGTGAGCACTAGTTAATGACATAATAGTGTTGTCAAGAGGCTTTTTTAAAAAAGGTTATTTTCGCAATGAATCTCTCATGTGTTTTTATGTGAACTAGCCTAAAGTGCTTTCTTCCTTCTCAGAGTGCATGTTATTTTGTTTACTTATTTTAGTGAACTTCCAAGCAGTAGTAACAGCAACAGCGGTGGGAGTAGTAGAAGAACTGTGGTTCGACTTCACTGGTGGTGATGATCGTGATGATGATGGTGTAGGCATGAGTTTTCATCATTCATGATGCATGAGTGAAATTACTAAACTCACGTGGTACTTACACATTAAGTTGAGAAAGACTAAATAGATGAGATGTGGAGGGACATTGTGGAAACTTTCAGACCTGAAGTGTAGGTGTTCGTTTTAAGTCTAACCGTTTCATCATAATTGTAATGAGTCTGCAGGTATCAGAGTACTAAAGTTATTTCCCTCTTCTTTCTAAAGCACTTGATGACTACCACTTGTTTTTGACAACCAGCAACTTGGATTTTGCCTATCCACTAATCCTTTTTTATTCTAGGTGGTATCAGTTATCCACTTTCATCCTTACTGCATCCTCCCTCCCTCCCTCCTCACCCCGTCTGCTCTGTAGAAGAAATACTCGCCGAAGTCAACATAACTCACCTAATATTGTATTGATAGGATTATTATACTCACAGTTTTGTTATTTTTGTTAAATGTTTCCTCTAAATGGAGTTTTTTTCTTCACTCATTGCGCGCGCGTGTGTGTGTGTCAAGGCTGAATGCCTGTTGAACAAAGATGAAGTGAAGGAAGTCCTGCAAGCCTTAGAAGAATTAGCAATGAATTATGACCAAAAGGCTCAAGAGATGGATGCAATATCGAAAGAACTTGAAGAGGCTCAAGAGTCCTTTCTACTACAAACCCGTTTAATACATAGTAAAGACGGTGAACTGTCACAGTTGAAGGATACACACCAAAATCAGAAGAAGAAATATACTGAAATGACGTCCAGCTTGCTGAAGGATCTAATTGATGTCGGTGAATGCTTGAGTGATCAAATCATGGTAGGTTTAAAAGTATTTATCAATTTTGTTTCATTATTGAATGGGTTCTTATTTGAAGTGTGTGAGCGGCCTGGGTAAGGAAGTAATCATGGCGCATACACTGCCTTGATAAGTTCACCATGGCGGGATGAGCGTATTATTGTCGTATAGAATCTGGCCTATTCGCATAAGTCGTTGTTGTCACATTACCTTACATTAGTGGAGTAAATAATAAGAATTAAGATGATGGAATGGCTGGATTATCTAATGACGTTTCGGATCACACTCAAATGAATGATAACGCAACGCACAAACTATCCTTCTCTCTACGGCACCACGTCATAGATTGACCACTTCTTGTTTCGCTTTCAATCAGAAGACCGTCAGACAGTGAATAGTATGGAAGCTATCAAGATAGCATTTGTAGCACGTGCTGAAGCCACCGTAGGCGCCATCGTAAGGTGATATCACTTTTGGAAGAAGGACTATCTCTACCAATTTGTTTGTTCTTCTGTGCAAACATGTGTTGAAATTCAATCAGTCAATTGTCATAAAAACATCCATTCAGTTCCAGTATTATTTTATCCGAACTTGCTGCCTATTGTGTTATCAGTGCGGTATTAATCCGTAATTATACAAAAAGAACAACCTTCCTCGGTAATTATAATCGTATTGTCTTTTGTTATCCAATCTTCGTGTTTATTATACTTTGTAATTTTATTAATTTGACCCTTGACCGACCAGAAATAGTTATGAGACTTTCTCACCCACACACGAATGTACAACCGAGTTGATGACCTTATCGAAAAGAATATTTTCTTCTCTGTAACCGTCTTTTTGATTCAGTACAGGAGCGAAAACATGTTTATATTAGTGAGTGTAATTGAAGAAAACTTAGTCGAATTAGTTAGTTGGTTGGTTAGTATGTTCGACTACTGCTCTTCTTATCAGGGAATATTTCTCGAAACTTTCTGAAACGGAAAGTCAATAACTGAGACGTGCATGTATGTGGCTGGCACAGAAAGTTCTCTATATACTTGACAGAAATTAATACATCCAACTTTCTGCAGTGTAAATTTGATTGTGATACATAACGGAAAGCGACAGTAGCCTTACTGTGTTGCCTATTCTATTTCATTGACATTCTGCTGAAAAAGGTGGTATTACTTCAAATTCGAGTCCTATCTCTCCCAACCCTCACAGAATAAGTTTGGCTCATGGTCTAGTGTTACTAGAATTGTGTAATTGGTCAGTCCATTTCTGTATTCATCACCCTCGTCATCATCAACCTTACGTGATGCTGTGATACCTTCTGAAAGTGAATATTTTGTTTTAGGAAATCTGAAGATGGAGATATGAACCCCTGTGACATTGTATTACAGTCAAGAATATCTCAGCTGACCCGTTGTAACAGTTCACATCGTTTTGTCTCAGCTAGATTGATAGTTGTTGAGTGAGGGTTTTGTCGACTATGTTTATTAGTTCACCGGGTAGGATTAGATGTCATGGGGCTAAATAGGCTGTTGAACCTCACTCCTCTCCGTTGGAACTGATTACTCTGAAATGACTGGTCAGTTTGGAAACTTCATTTTCACCTCTGATTCATTATTTCTACTCCGACTGTTGATTACAATTCCTCATGTTTTCTTTTTCCTTCCCTCATTCTCTCTCCTTTGTTTTCTGTTGACGACGACATCAGACATTATCTGTTGGTTCTGAACGATTAGATGAAGAGTTTACTGTTGTTCGTTTGTATGTAAGTAAGATAAAAACTGAGGTAAAATTACTGCACTCACGTGTACGTCAATTGGAAGAGGAACGTGTGCAACGTGTACAGTTAATGCGTAAGAGCGATGATGAATCTAAAGATCTTCGAACACGACTTCATGCTGTAAGTCAATTATATTTGTTGCATTGTTATGCATGAAAGCCGAATCATAATAGTTCAGTCGGAATGAAAGCTAGTTGTCAAGTGTAGAGGTATGGTGGACAGATGATACATCGTGACTCCGTTGGCTTAATCACTTGACTTTTAGCTTCATTGTATGACGAGCTGACACCTGTTGTGTTAAAGATAAAGCTATTATCATGACTCGCATTTGCCAGTTTACGCCGACTCTGGCGTAGACGAGATGTTCGACTATCGACCAAAGGGCTGGTGTATTGCTCATCAGTCCGCTCCGTCCTCCTTTATGGTTGTGAGACCTGACCACTGAGAGTGGAAGACATGAAAAGACTAGCTGTCTTTGATCATACGTGCCTGCGCTCTATTTCCCGTGTAAAGCGGCATAATAAGGTGAGCAACATTGAGGTTAGGCGTCGAGTTCTAGGTAAACAGGGGAAATCAATCGACGAAGTCGTGAAGTTACAAAGACTGAGATGGTTAGGACATGTGTTACGTATGCCAAGTCATCGCCTCCCTCGACGAGCAATGTTGGCGGATATAGGGTCAGGCTGGAAAAAAGCTAGCGGCGGTCAAACAAAAACTTGGCCGAACCAGTCAATAAAATCCACAACAGTTGGTCTAAGCCACGTAGGAAGGTGTAGACTTCCAGGCTGGGGTCCTCGGGACGGTAAAAACCAATGGTTGGAAACAATTGGTGACATGGCTCAAAATCGTTCTCAGTGGCTATCGCAGATGCATCCACTCCTTGTGACTTATGATTTCCTATGAAACTGTTTTGTTCTTCGTCAATACTCCTCCTTTGTCTCACACCTCTGCTCACTGTTTCTATTATGCTTTTCTTGTACTTTCTTCTCTTGCTTCGCGTGCTACACGGAGTGTGGCGACTTGAACTTCCGCACATTGTGCATAGTTCGATGTCGAAAACAGACAGACAGACAGAAATTATCAAGACTTACAAGCCCAATGAATGTGTTCAAGGCTTTGAAGGCGTTATCTACTGGGTCTAGGGATGTAAATATATCTACCTGAATGACAAATGGAACGGGATCCGCTTCCTGAATTTCTCAGTTGTTCAATGACATAGTCGGATGGATGATGTAGAACGTAGTTGATAGAACTTTGATTGGATGCAGGAAATGTATGTGTGTAGCTCAGTGATTTAAGCAGACCATTGCATTCATCGCACACGGATATGTGTGATTGGTGAAAGGAGGATTAACAGTTCGTGTGTCTGTTCTGTTGAGAATTTATCAAAATACGGTGTGTTGAGGAGTTGAATTGAAGGTGACTATGCAGAAGTTTGTTTATACAGCTGACCTATTACTCATTGGGGGTTTAGTCATTTAATTGCTAACCATTGTTTGACGGGTTGTAATTCCTCCACAGCTGGCAAGATTTGATCATTTAGTGTGTGTGTGAGTATGGATAAGCTCTGACACTGCAGTAGATGTGCAACTCTGGTTAGCAATAAACGGTGTGTAGATGCAATTCGCTAGTTGGTTGATTGGTTGTTGTGTGGTAAACATTTATCGTTATTCACACTCGACTTAAGTAATGTTTATATTTAGGTAGGTGTTATTTCTAACGTTACTTCTAACCATTCCTCCATTTTTAATATGCCTTTCTGATTTCTTTTTCTTTCGTCTTAAGTTTGAAGTGAAAGTTGGCACCTTAAGCGACAAAATTGATGAGTCAGAATCACGTAAGCGTCAATTGCAGGAGACAGTGGATAGCTTAAATGCGGAGTTGGCAAAACTACGCGCTAATGAACTATTGATCGCCGGATCCGATCAGGAAAGTGAACAAATAGTAGCTGATCAGTCAGCGTTACGAGCAAAGTTAGATGAAGAGTTTAAACGACAATCAGAGTGTTATGCTGCTCGGGTGAAATCTCTACGTGATGAATTAGATGAGAAAGAGAAGAAGTTGAAAGAATACAAAGAGTAAGTTGTCTGTTTTTTGATAGGTGTGTTGTGGAGATGTGGTCCACCGACTTGAACTAGTCGAATTTCAGCCCATAATTCCTCATCTCTATTTCAACCTGTCTGGTTGTGAGTGGTAATTTGGGCCTTTCTTCACCGAGTCACCTGGTCGGTGTCATCTCATACAACAGCCTATCTGAGTGAAAAGTGTGTTCGAATCAGCAACCAGCATGTATATTGTGAGAGCATATTAGTTGCAGTCTCTTAGCACAGTAGGTGACCTTATTGTCTGTCACCCAGTGAACAACTGTATGTGCACGTACAACTTACTGAGTGTCCACGTGTCGTATCATCGTCGTTATGATCTCGGTAGTTTGATGTTATTGGGCTTATTTTGCTTCGATAATGACCATGATAATGTTCATATATCCGAGTGAATATTTTTCTTATTGTTTGAAGTGTACAGAAAGGTTCAGTTGAGTCTGTTGGTTTCTCTGAGAAGAGTTAGACACATGAATGATTAAACCAAATATGCGAATATCTTTGGCGTTTTGTATGCATAATCATTTACAACCTACTGCTCAACACATATACCTTAGTAGGTAGCCCAGGAAAGGCTAAGGTGTGTGTAGGGGGCAATGAAGAATAATTGATAAGATGGAAGATTTAACAAATTTTAAAAGTTGAGGTTCAGTAGTTCCTCCTCATTTCTATTTTTATTCTCATTTTTACATTCACAGTAAAGCTAATAATTTCAAATTCCAATCCGAGAAATCACAAGAGGAGGTGGAACAGTTACGTGAAAGATTGGCGACAAAAACTAAACTACTAGGCACGTTCGAGAAGACGGCTGAGAAACGTGAACAAGCTAGAAAAGATCTACGTGGTTCGGAAGAGACAGTCAACAAAGAATTACAAACTCTACACAATTTACGCCGATTATTCATCGAAGAACTTAATAGTCGAGTTAAAAAGGTTCGTGATGTGTAAGAAGTTATAATGTCTTTTTGTCTTTTTTGAGTGATATTGTGAATGTGTTTTATCAGTTGCAAATGGGGCATGTTTTGTCTCTCTGCTGCATCACACCTGAGTGGTGTCTATGGATGTACTCAGTTGGGATGGATGTTTTGTAGGGTTGAAGAAGACGAGGACGACGACAATAAATTTTCAGCTACCGTTGAAGTATAATTAGCTTATGCAACTCAACTGGTAGACCCTAATTTGTTCATGAGGAAGGCAGCTTCTTTTGTGATGCAGGTCATCTACTGCGGTAGGTTAATGATACCTCTCTGGTTGTCTGAATGTTTAGTGGGTTATTCCTTAGAATTTAGACGTTGAAAGCACACTTGTAGGTGTGCTGTTTCAGTCACTGTTGATTTCCAAATGGTTGGAGGTGGTGAGCGAGAGAAGCATTTGACGTAGGCTTGGTGCTTGTCGCCATTTATCAGCAAGGCGTATCCGCAGTCATGGAGGAACTCATATTCCCTCTGATATTGTAATCTGACGCCGCAGTGGCTATTCGTGCTGGCGATTGACCTCATTTAGGACTGTGATGGATAGATGGTTTGGTTGAACCGTAGATGCTAACTAATTGCGTATTAGATAAGTTTATTGCAAATATCACACAGTGATTGCAGTATTAATAACTGGATGACGTTTTGAGCGCAAATCATTACACTCACAGCCATATCAGTTAAGTAACACATCGTGACTATATGTGGCAATAATAGTGCTCGGAACGCCATTCAGTTATTAATCAATGCTGCATCATCACGGTGTGATATTTGAAATAGACCTATTTATTGTTGAATTACATTCTACTACGGTGTTCAAGTTCTGCACTTACATACACCAGTAACTAGTGTCACGCGTCCAGTCCTTGGTTTGTTGCAGACTTCTGTCTGTCTCTGTCTGGATTCAACATAGAACTTGGCACCGAAGTGCACCAGTTCGAGTCGCCACGTTCCAAATAGCACACAGAGGTAGACAAGAAGATGAGTGATGAGAATCAATAGAGTTTGACAAGTATAAGAGTGAAACAGAATGGGTAATGGTAGAAAGAATATGAAAGATTACAGAGACTGAATACATCTGCGCTGGCCATTGACAACGATTTTGAGCCATGTCACCTATTGTCTCCAGCCATTGATTCCTAGAGTCTCCGAGGGCCCCAACCCGGAAGTCTGCATCTCCCTCGCCTGACTCAGTCTGTCAAGGATTTCATGTATTGATGAGGCCATGTTTTTGTTTGGCCACCACTTACTCTTTTCCAACCTGCACACCTATATCAGCTAGTAATGCCCGTCGGGGGAGGCGGTGGTTAGGCATGCGCACCACGTGACCTAGCCATCTTAGTCTATGTAACTTTATAGCCTCGTCGATTGATTTTCCCTCTTTGCCCAACACTCTACGCCTAACGTCAACATCACTTACCTTAATAAACCACCTAACGTGAGAAAGAGATCGTAGACATCTATGATCGAAAGCAGTCAACCTTTTCATGTCTTCAACTCGTATTGGCCATGTTTCTTGAGTGCGATCCCAGACGTCACTAGGTAATGATCCATCCCATCATCTTACTTCTTATTATTTACTCCACTAATGTAATTTAATGTGGCAACAACGGCTTATGCAAACCAGATTCTATGCGACGATAATACGCTCATCCCGCCATAGTGAACTTATCAAAGCAGTGTATGCGCCATGACTACTTCCCTACTCAGGGTGCTCACATCCTTAGAATAACAACCCATTCAATAATAAAACAAAATTCATAAATACTTTTAAACCTACCGTGATTCGATCATTCAAGCATTCACCAACATCAATTAGATCCTTCAACAGGCTAGACATCATTTCAGCATATTTCTTCTTCTGATTTTCATATGCATCCTTCAACTGTGACAGTTCACAGTCTTTACTATGCATTAAACTGGTTTGTAGTAGCAAGGTTTCCTGAGTCTCTTCAGTTCTTTCGCTTTCGCATTAATCTCCTGAGCCTTTTGGTCATAATTCATTGCTAATTCTTCTAAGGCTTGCAGGACTTCTTTCGCTTCATCTTTCCTCGACTGGTATTTAGCCTTGACACACACACACACACACACATAAGGGGAGAAAAAACTGCATTTAGACGGAACATTTCACAAAAATTACAAAACTGTGAGCATAATAATCCTATCAATACAATACTAGGTGAGTTATGTTGACTTCGGTGAGTATTTCTCCCACAGAGCAGACGCGGGATGAGGAGGAAGAGAGGGAGGATGATGCAGTAAGGATGAAAGTGGATAACTGATACCACCTAGAATATAAAGGGATTAATGGACAGGCAAAATCCATGTTTGCTGGTTGTCAAAGACGAATGGCAGTCATCATGTGCTTTACAAAGAAGAGCGAAATAACTTCAGTACTCTAATACCCGCCGATTCATCACAATTATGATGAAACGGTTATACTTAAAACAAACACCTACACTTCAGTCTGAAAGTTTCCACAATCTCCTCCCACATCTCATCTATTTACAGTCTTTCTCAACTTAATGTGTGAGTACCATGTGAGTTCAGTAATTTCACTCATCCACTATGAATGACGATAACTCATGCCTACACCATCATCATCATCATCACCACCACCAGTGAACTTCAGTCAAACCACAGTTCTTCTTCTACTACTCCCACCGCTGTTACTGTTACTACTGCTTGAAAGTTCACTAAAATAAGCGAACAACATAACATGCACTCTGAGAAGGAAGAAAGCATTCCAGGCTAATTCACATAAAAACACATGAGATTTATTACAAAAATAGCCTTTTTTAAAAAATCTCTTGACAATATGACACAAAAACACTATTATATCACTAACTGGAGCTCACATACAATAGGTGTGACTCAACGACAAATTCGTCAAAATCCAAGTGGCCATTGAGTCTTGCCTTCTCTCAACTTCCACCCACCGCCTTCTACTCCCCAATTGGAAAGCAACACAACGGACCTCAGAAAATCAATCAAATGTTAAAAGCAGTTAATTATAACAGCTAAAATATATCAACTTTCAATACAGTTCCACGAATATATAAATTTATAAAAACATGTTCGAAATATGTACTACAACTTACCTGAAGAGCTGTGATTTCTTTAAATTGTCCTTCACTTTCTGTACGCAGAGAATTGTTCACATCTTGCTCTTCAATTTGCTGTCGAAGACGTGCTATTGTCTCAGCTTGTTTATTTATTTCATCACCTCTGTCGTCAAATTGTTGATAAAGCAACTGTAACTGTACATCTCCAACATTTTTCGCTGAAGTAAAACCAGCGCCAATAAAAAAAAAAAAAAAAAATAAAAATATTGCCCGGAGTGTAGGCTGAGAGAAAAAACACGGTGATCAGCATTCTGCATAGTATTTATGATACGACAAGAACGCGTAATATCTCATGGTTTCAACAAAACAAGACTAAATCAAAAAGAAACTGACAAATCATCAAGTACATTTCGATAATTTCGCATACCAGAATAAAACGTCGAGGCAGACATATAATCAGAATGGAATAAACACTTCTGAATTGCAACAACACCTTCTTGGTTGGCAAAGTGCCATCAGTTCACTCAGAAATACACACAAACAACAACCAATCAGTAGTTCAAATAGTTATTTAATTAATTAATTAGTAAGCTTACTCGGTATAGAAGATACCCTCTGTTTGAATTACTGATCAGAGCACAGATCCGCACAGAAGTTTAAGTTACCGTACCGAGTCTCTACTTAATGATTTTCACTATTCCAAGGACCCTCAGCTCAGCCAGACGGTCTAAACACCCCTCACATGTTCACACCAACAATCACTACACTGACACAAGTGCACAATGGTCACTCAACCGTAGCCAATTCGAAACTTCCTTCAGTCATAAGCGTCGATGAAAACTAATCATGTACATGATGCTGTCACTAAGCTCACTAAGATCATACGTCAGTTTCAGGCTAAACAGCTTGGTAGTAACGTTGTAGATGTCGGTAACGACTGACAAATCACCGAAAATCACAGGCTCTCTCCGATGTTGACGGTATATCTTTCTGACGAGTACCGAGAGGTAAGAGAATTACTTGCAATTACTTACTGACACCAATGTAAAAGAAACACCAATACGTCATTCACCAAACTAAATTAGGTACAGATAGTGACAGTGAGCGTTCTTAGTGCAAGCACATTGATCATCGCCAACCGAACACAACTTTCTATATACCCTCAAAACAGCTGCACATACCCGAGTAGGTCTGCTGGAATAAGTCAACATCATTTCTCAATAAGTCAGATGAAGTAAAATTCTACGTGTAGGCCATGTGTTACGTATGCCAAGCCATCGCCTCCCTCGACGAGCAATGTTGGCTGATATTGGGTCAGGCTGGAAAATAGCTAGCGGCTGTCAAACAAAAACTTGGCCGAACCAGTCAATAAAATCCACAACAGTTGGTCTAAGCCACGTAGGAAGGTGTAGACTTCCAGGCTGGGGTCCTCGGGACGGTAAAAACCAATGGTTGGAAACAATTGGTGACATGGCTCAAAATCGTTCTCAGTGGCTATCGCAGATGCATCCACTCCTTGTGACTTATGATTTCCTATGAAACTGTTTTGTTCTTCGTCAATACTCCTCCTTTGTCTCACACCTCTGCTCACTGTTTCTATTATGCTTTTCTTGTACTTTCTTCTCTTGCTTCGCGTGCTACAAGGAGTGTGGCGACTTGAACTTCCGCACATCGGTGCATAGTTCGATGTCGAAAACAGACAGACAGACAGACGTGTAAGTCACGAAATATGTGAAATGCTAGACTCTAAAAACAAGCTTGTCCTCAAAACCTGTTGGATAGAGAGGAAATCATAATACACCTTTGCCTAGAACTGCAGCCTGTATGCTTGACTGTTTCATTTCCCAAAGTATCCTAGATACAATATCAACCAGTCTGATCCCCTGTGATCAGCACAGGGGAAGCCTGGCCATCTACACAAATCTGATGAAACTATCTAAGACCACCAGACCACATTGACTAGAACACCAACTACCCCACTCCACTATTCACCACTCCCATTTTGAAACACCTGAAGAGCCACGCTGTCGGTCAATTGACGCAATCCGCTTCGTCTTAGATCACAGAGAGCTTCTCCAACCTCAGCTACAGTTCTACCACCAATGTCTACATTGGGAAAACGAAGCTACCTCAAGTGCTAACTATCTCACCAACTGAGAAGAAAAATATCACTACTTCACTACACCAACAAAACAATGTGGAGAAGGGAAGTTAGAAGTCACTAGATTCACCGACTTACACAAAACTCATCAATAACATAAGGTGAAATGACAAATGAAAGTAAAAAATAGTATTAACACAAAATATTATGAAAGAACGACTACCAACAGAGACGAAATAGACTACCTGGAGATGCATTTGTGAGAGCAGCAGATCGTGGTGTAGAAGTAGTGACGCTGTCTAGCATAGGTGTACTGGGGACACTGGATCTAGTTGTCGAATCTCTTGTATCATCTAGGGCACCAGCATATTGATTTTCCGTGAACCAATCAGCTTGATTAACAGTTTCACCTGAAATTTAACATATAACACAGATTATATGACAACAAAAATTTGGTTCAAGTCAACTTCTATATTTATGCACGATGTTCGCTGGAATTATTACACCTTTCCTCAGCCCATACACACGAGTTCAATGTGATAGGGGTGATGATTGGAATGATTTCCTGTGACCACTTTGTCATAATACCAAAGTAGAATAGAATATTACTCCACTAGTGATCTTAACTGCTACACGTCATTTCTCCACATTGAATTATAACTGTTTCCAACGACATTAGTCTTTACAAAATATTTGTGGCTTACGGTCCGATACACCAGATATCTGCTCTGAGCAACTCAGTCACTTTATGCTGCTGATACCTTGAATATTTCAAGCAAACTCCCACATCAATATCTTACTTTCCCTCTGTGCTATTGGTTCACATTCCCATCCTTTACATTCTCTATTCCTACTCAAAAAGATACAATTTACGAAAAGACGAATCAACACAACTGTCATGCAGAAACAGCTCAAGTTGAATTCTCGTAATTGGTACGACATCAACAATTCTGAGTCCTTAATTTCAAAACTTACGAGTTAAACTTAAGCAAAAAACAGTCACAGTAAGTATTCCTTACCTGCTCGCCAACGTTTTAATTCACTCTCCAGATGACTTACAATAGTGTGTGATTTACCAACCTTCTCTTTTTCTTGCTCATACCTCCTACGCCATTCGTCAGCCGTGATTTCTTCATTCACCGTTACCAAATTCTTGATGGTCTTGGCTCGCATACCGAACATTAGGGTCGACTTCGTTTCGGCTTCATTATAACCAGCAGGAGAACAACAGATCACCATAGTTGTTCGTGCATTCCCTCCAAGAGATTCTTGAAGAATGCGAGTTAGTTTAGAGTCACGATAAGGGACGTGAGACTGAAACAGGAAATCATTTAACAGATCAATAGCTTGATAAGGTAGTGGCAGTCATCTTCAAATAAGCACAACATATGCAGACAAGAGATTCTAGTCGTAGTAGAAGCTAAAAATATGAGTTAGTGTGATGGGTTCTTCTGCCTCAGAAACACACAGTACAGAACTCTGCTAACAAGCGAGCACATACAAATAGGCGTGATCAACACAGAACAATTCAATATCTTATGCGTCTTAATCACATGGAAATTCAAAGTCAACACTGGCTACAATACCACCACCACAACCTGAGAGCATAAACTTACACTTCCTTCCACAAGTGCATTGATCACATTACCAAGAGCAGAAAGTGATTTGTTAATATTTTTGGCTTCGTCCAACACAGTACCCTCAGCGCCTGTCTTCGCAACTTTCTCACTACCAGCCAAGTCAACAAGATAAAGTTTCCCATGTAGTTTCTTTTGAGTTTCCAAGTTCTCTTGTCGAACATTGATCAGGAGGACTGAGTGACTTCGAGAACTGTGCTCATTCATGTCTATAAATGGATAAGAAGTCAAACATTAGCGTCACATAAACCCCCAAGATAACTTGAATTTCATGCACAAAAAAGCAATATTTCAGTCAAACCACCACGCCTAGCTAA
This sequence comes from Trichobilharzia regenti, assembly GCA_944472135.2. NCBI lineage: Eukaryota > Metazoa > Platyhelminthes > Trematoda > Strigeidida > Schistosomatidae > Trichobilharzia > Trichobilharzia regenti. The sequence continues at coordinate 120,801,022 of OX235264.1, read as the reverse complement.
CACTCAGGTACGACATATACTAAGAATACTTACTCGTCACGGCTACATGACGGTTAGCCTTCCCCTCGTCAATCGCTTTGAATAGCTCTTCTGGAGTGGAAACAAACTTTTCCGTGATACCCTTAAACATTCTCGTTAGGAGGAATTATATCTTACTTTCACGTAAGGAACTCGGTCTTTGTCCTCATGCACCGGTAGGTTTGTTTTTGAAACTGAATCAAGATATAAGTTAGAGCGAAAAAATTACCATCAAGCAGATCACGGATTTTTTCCATGTATATTTCAAAGTAAGAAACCTGGAGATAAGAAGAGCAGCACCACAAAAATTACCTTAATGTGGAACTCCAAATTCTCGTCCATTTGGTATATATGGTTGAATATATCATCAACTATCCGCGGGATAACACCTTGAAAAACTGGGTCACCTAAAATACCCTGAGGAGAAACAATCAGAAAACAGAATGTCATACCTCCATAGTATAAGTCTTTCCACTCGATGTTTGACCATAGGCGAATATTGTTCCATTATATCCATTCAACACATCTGCAACAATAGGCTTGGCCACAACTTCGTACACCTCTAACTGAGATGCCTTCGGCTGAACTACATGATCAAAGCTAAAGATTTTACCCTAGATAGAAGAGTTGTCACAAGTTTGAAAACCATCAAACATACCCCAAGAGATACAGTTGTGTCTCCATCACCGGGGAATGACACCACAAACTTGCTGTCGTTTGCTTTCTCTTGCTCGTTAAGTGGCCTCACACGGCACACAACTTTTATGCTCTCACTCATAGTAACCAATAAATCTGAGTCTGAAAAGCTGAGTGGATTCTCAGGAGCCCGCCAATGTTTTTAGACAATCGGATGAGCAGACAGATAAACAAAGCAGAACACATATTGAACAGCATGCGTGAAGTTAGCCTGCATCAAACTGAAAGAGTGGGAGTGAATCCCTTGCAATCTATACAGTCTCCCTTCGTTTCTCTGTCTCCTCTCCTCAGTGTCAAGTTTAAGAGACTTGATAATCTGTTCATCAAGCTGCTAGTTTGTAGAATTTGGGAAGGTTGTATTGATAGAATGCACGGTAGGGTCCCAGCTGACTACAGTGAGCAGCAACAGTGACAATCTTTCATGAAACACGTATTTAGGTGTTGTGCATGCGTGATTGCATGTGGCCTCTCAGATGAGGAGTAGAATTTTCACCTTCATCCTGATGGGCAGCAGAAATGAAAATAAATGCCAATTGAGTGAAAAAAATCCACAAATAGGAAGACCGTATGTGTTTCTACACCGATAGCTAGATGACACATCTCTAGTGCATGCCCTATCATAGGCTATTGCCAATCAATTACGCGATTCTCGAACCTAACTCAGCAAAGGATAGGACTGGTGTTTGAACCTCAACTACGGGATGTGATTCGTGAGTAAACAGAAGTGGAGTAGGAGAAATGTCCATGGATGGATGAACGGAGGAGTGGTCGGGGAGTGGGAGGAGGGATATTACATTATACCGGGTATTTATCGTTAATCGACAGAGAGAATGGCGAAGAAGGGCGCTAATTGTCCGATTAGTGCTCTCCAGTAAACCACTCAGCTCTCGGTGGCTTAACGGTAGAAAAGCCAACAGCCATGCTTGTGTTCCAGGGTCCTATATCTGGCCTATGCACTCCCTTGCCCCACTAAGCCAGTAATATGACTAGTAAAGAGGGAAGGTTGGGTATTAGGCTAGTAACTCCACCCCATAAAACAAATGCCACTGCTACCGAAACTTCAAAGCCCTAGCTTGAAGCCCTGCCCCACTGAGAACGTAAATGAATCAAAAAACTAAATCACTCTCCGTTGCGAAATAAACAGCCGTGTGGGCCGAACGCAGTCATACGGAAAGCACTGCAGATATTAGCAATAAATTGACTCTTAAGAACGACACTGCGGTCACAGTGTAGTGTTTGTGGGGTCCCGAGCAGAGAAATTCGACGCCCACTGAAATTCAGACCAAGAGTGGTTGCACCGTTTCACACTCCGGTATTCTCGTTTCGAAGTTGTGAGTGCCTCCATGATACAAGCACCCAATCTTTGCTTCTGTACCTGTGTTTATATGGTTATGAGGAGCACTCGCGATGGCTGTAGGGGTGGCTTCTCTCAGCCACAGATATCACAGGTGATAGAGCTCAGAGACACCATGATGCCACAGTGGCCACCCAAAGTTTTGATGGATGGCATGTTCTATCTGGTGTATATCAGCATGGCGGAGTCTGCAGTGAGTGTGAATGCCCGGCTTCTTGACATCGACAACCAGGTGACAGGGAGGTGGGTTCGGTCTCACTACATGTGGAACCTCAATAATTAATTAGCTCAGACATGGTACTGCACGTGCATCACCACCTGGCAAATAAGTGCTACAGTCATTTACCTCAACTTTCGGCATATTCTTTAGTTTTTAGCCGGTTGTAAGCCTGTGAGAAGGTGGAGTTTCGGGAGTGGATTTCGATTCAATCACGGAAAACCAATCTAGACACTACATAAACTTCAGAGTACTCCGAAACTATCAACGTAAAATAGGTCTTAATTAGAATGTGGCCGGCTTCTGAGAGCCTCTGGAAAGACACCCATCCGATTTGTCTTCTTACTATGAAGTAAAAACAAACATTTGCACATGAAACGCTCGTACAATGTAGGGAACTCGGAAGGCTACCCAGATTTTTAGAGAAACCAGAACAGCAAGATGATACTTCCGATTCAACCACTGCCTCTCCAAATTTAACTTACCAGTAAATCGAATGACTTTCAAATATGGCTGCAAAGTCTTACATGTATCATGAAATACTCATAAAACTAACATTCGATCAACACCATCACTAGGGTAAATGTGCCCGATATATGTTATTATTTGATGCTTTTTACCGTATTGAGAGTTTCCACTGGAATTTGACATATCGCGTGTGCCGAGAAAATCACAATTTATATTTTGTGTAAACAGGCAAATTTGTATGAAATGCATGCCATTTTTACGCGCATGATAGGATATGGTATGAATTGCAATATTGCAGTGTCAGTGAATAGACACCATTTCAAAAGTTTAAATAGTTGAGTAGTAGTAGTAGTACAAGCAATCAGAACAGGTTCGTGTAAATGACAAAGTGCAAATCCCTTAATAAGGTCACCAACAAGGTTGGGCGGCGACCCGAACTTCATTCCGTTTCCTGATGATAGCTATGGTCAACCAATCAACAGTCCGTATGTGCAAAATGGAATTATGGATAAAACATCATTGAAGGAACATTTACAAGATGTAACCAAGAATGAGCGATAGAGTCCTTGGGATGGTAATGTACATTTGCGGTATATAATGCTAACCATATTGGTCCTACCGTAGAAACCATGAAGTTTCAACGAAAATATAGCTATGCTGAAACGTTGATGTTGTTGTCGTATTTCCTTCATCACCACAACCAGACTTTAGGAGGGCGAAGTACTAGAATGAAAAGAGTAAGTCTTAGCCTGATAGAAGGACTAGAAAGTTAAGCTACAACGGTGTATAACAGCTCTTCGCTGAAGAATTATTGCCAAGTTTATAAGTGATAGTTTGATGAGTAGCGCATTCAAAGGTCTGAAAGATTAGAATCTGTAGGACACACTGGCTCGTAAGATGTTTCAGGGACAGCGTGAGGTCCAGCGTAGTAAGAGCTGGACATTGACAATTACTGAGAGTTGTCTGACAGGTTTAATTCACTTATGTGTGCTCAGTCTCGATCTGCTAAAACTGACGACACTTTTTCTACTATCAACGTGCGTAATTCAAGGTAGCGTACTCGAACCTCTCTTCGTTCTTTTGTAATAATGTATATTTCTCCCTGTTTAAGCAGGAACATACTTATTGTACAGGCATGGATAAGTTGTTATATAAATTGCACATGATTTGATGTATAATGGATTTACAGTTTGGCTGTTCTTTCTGACATTAGAGACAGTCGGAACAGTCTGCTATAAAGTCTGTTTCTGTAGAACATAAAGAGGTATAGAAATATTGTCTTCGCATTAACAAAACACCCGGACATCAGATGAATGTAATACAAATGTCTGGGAAAAATAAAGCTTGAAGTCAATTCTCTTATATAACTTTGTTGTGAACAGCACCCTTGGCTTAAAGATTATTGATGTACTATATTGAGATCAGTGATATATTCATTCCATTTTTCAGCAGTCTTATCGTAGTTTCATAACAGGAAGGAAATTTGATCGTGGAGGCGAAAACTAGATAAGGTCATGTCAAGTTGTTTTACTGAATCAAATGGTGCCGAGGTCGGTTCCAGAACTCTCCATTTGTGTCTGTATGGCGGACTGTATTCGTAAGTTGAGTAAAATTTTGAAAACAGTTTGAAAACCAGTTGCTTCTTTATAACAAAAATAATGTGTATTATCATACAAACATATAAATTTACATGGAAATGCATGCCATTTTGCAGGCACGATATGATATACTAATAATATATATTTCTTCCTGTTTATGCAGGAACATACCAATTGTACAGGCATGGATAAGTTGTTATATAAATTACACATAATTCGATGTGTGATTAAATTACAGTTTTGTTGTTCTTTCTGACATTAGAGTCAGTCGGAACAGTCTGCTATAAAGTCTGTTTGTGTAGCACATAAAGAGATATAGAAATATTGTCTTCGCATTAACAAAAAACCCAGACATCAGATGAATGTAATACGGATATCTGGGAAAAAAAAGCTTGAAGTCAATTCTCTTATATAACTTTGTTGTGAGCAACACCCTTGGTTTAAAGTTTATTGATGTATTATGTTGAGATCAGTGATATATTTATTCCATTTTTTCAGTAGTCTTATCGTAGTTTTATAACAGGAAAGAAATTTGATCGTGGATACGAAAACTAGATAAGGTCATGTTGGGTTGTTTTACTGCATCAAGTGGTGCCGAGGTCGATTCCAGAATCCTCCATTTGCTCCATTTGTGTCTGCATGGCGGACTGTATTCGTAAGTTGAGTAAAATGTTGAAAACTGGTTGAAGACCAGTTGCTTCTTCATTTCAGATCATGAATACTCATTTACAGCATGTTCGCCAGCGTCTTCAAATGGTAGAATTGGATCGTTCATGGAATTTGAGTGGTTATGAGATAGACGGTTTGGAATTAATCCTCATTTCAGTTTAGATGCAGGGTTGTTCGACCTCGACCAGAAGATGAATAGGAGCAGCAAAATACCAGAAAGAGAAAGTATGTGAACATGAAAAGGACATTTATAAATGTTTATCATAATGTTATACTCAAGTAAACATTTTTCTATATTGTATTTGTTTTCACGTATTTATGCGAAGTCTTAGAGTTTATTTAATGTCATAATGTGTATTAATGAGTCTGAGCGTTTTAGTGTTCTAATGACTGATGCGTTTTAGAAATAAGTGATGGGTTCTGGTAGGGATAGTCATTTGGACAAAACAGTATATAGCAAGCGTTTGAAGGTTACAATGAGTGACAGGTCCTATTTCTAAGGGTAAACTAATCCTGTATGTTCCGTACTAAGTCTTTATGCATCCATGCTGCTAGTTTATTTATAGTTTTTAGATTGCTAAGGGTGTTGAAGTGCGTCTTTTAGGTGCTGTAGTAGATTAGTGCTTGATTCGTTCTAGGAGTAAATAGTTTATTAATATAATCAGTAGAGTGAAACAGTCTGTATAGAGAGCGTTTGAAGCTTGTAACCGAAGAGCAAGTTCTGATATCTAGGGGTAGGCTATTCCATATTTTAGAATACATGACTGTGAAGAAGTTTTCACGGAGTGTTGACCTAAAAGAATGAGTTGTCACTGTGGAAGTTTGGTTACGCAGATCGTAAGAACCTTCCTGTGCGAATTGTATGTCCCTGTTACCTGAGAATGATATTTTGTGAAGGACCTTAAAGAAGAATATTAGGTTTATAATAAGTCGCCTTGTCCAAAGTGGGTCGAGTTTTAGGATCATGCACCGTGAGATGTAGTCTTTCTTACAATCGTAGCCAAGCAGTTTTGAGGTAAAATATCGTTGGATACTTTCCATCCTTAGCTTGTCGCGTGTGCGAGTGCTGCTTATAATAAATGGACAGTATTCTAGTAGTGGTCTGACACATGTTTTGTACAGAATTAGCTTGGCTTCATTGTCGTGAAAGTTCCTGAGTATGCATCCTAAGAGCATCCTCGATTTTCTAGTCTGTGATGCTACTTGCTCAGAGAATGTCAAGTCACTAGAGTACCTAAGGCCTAGGTCAACGACACTTCGGAGTCTGTTAGGTTAGCGGATTGGAGCGTTAATTTCAGGTCAATTGAGGGTGCGCCGAAGCAGATCCAGCCACATTTGTTCAGATTGAATTGGAGATTCCATAGGGACGACCAAGCAGTCATTTTATCTAATTCCTTCTGTACTACATTCTCGAAGTTCCCTAAGTCATCACGTTGGAATGTATAAGCTACTTTTAGGTCATCTGCAAAGATGAATGGTTTCCCGTGCGTGAAGCAAGCGCATATGTCATTGATGTATAGTGTAAATAGGAGGGGTCCAATGACACTACCTTGTACTACACCAGAAGTGATAGGGCTAGGTTTGGAGGTTGCAGACCCGAGTTTAACTATTTGGGACCTATTGTTAAGGAATGATTTAAGCCATCCTAATAATGGGTCACGTATTCCTAAGGAGTTCAGTTTATTTGTTAGCAGTAAATGGTCAACACGGTCAAATGCCTTAGAAATGTCAAAGTAGATGACAAGTACTAGTTGCCGTCTGTCACGACTGCTGGTTACAAAATTGAAGAAGTCTAGGTGACATGTTAAACATGATCTGGATTTCAGGAATCCATGTTGGTTCGGACTTATAATATTGCAGCTAAGCATATGTTTGATTAGGTTATCTTTGACTAGTCTCTCCATGATTCTAGATGCTATAGGTGTGATATTGATCGGCCGGTAGTTACTGACTTCAGTTTTCGAGCCAGATTTGTGTTTAGGCATAATGAATGTAGTCTTCCATATGTCAGGGTAAGTTTGGGTTTCTAGGGACATTGTGAATATTTTAAGCAGCAGTAGAGGAATGTCAGGGCCACCATATTTATAGAAGTAAGATGATATACCGTCGGTACCGAAACCTTTTGAACTTTTGAGGGTTCTTATAGTTTGGTTAATATTAGCGTAAGTGAATTCAACAGTGCTAATTTGGTTTGGTGTGAGTGGAGATGGAGTTTGTGCCATATTAGTAATAGGGTGTATATCGAGTAGCTGGACTGAGGGCTTAATGTAGTTACCTGCAAACGTTTTGTTGAATAGTTCACATATGTCTGCAGAGTTAGTGCATAGCCTACCTTTGTCTATGAGGAGAGAAATGCTGTGATTTTTGCGATTCATTCGCTTCCTTAAGATTTCTGTGAGTGCATACACTCTAGCAGGACTGGCTACTGCGATGCGTTCTTCCTTTCTCATACGGAAATCTCGAGCTTGTGAGATGGAGCTAAGCGTGTTAAGTATTAGACCTAGAGTGCCAAAGTCGTGGTGTTTGAAGTAACTTGTTGAGAGTTTCTTCAGTTTCTTACGATCCTTTGGTTTTATGAATGACTTTCTGTGTGGGGAAACCTTTAGTGTTTGGAGTGGAATGACAGCATCTAAGCATGTGTTTGAGTTATGGTAGAAGATGGTTAGGGCTCTCGATAGGTCATCAGTAGTGAAGTATTCATCCCATTTGGAGGATCTTAGCATCGATTCAACTAAGGCCCAGTTTGCCTTACTATAGTTCCTATATATTACTTGTTGTGAAGTGGAGGTATGAGATGCATTGCTACTCAGCGGAATTGGCAGTGCACACATTACTGTTTTGTGGTCGCTCCCTGGAAACTCAGAACCTACTAGCGTTGAAAGGGGGCTTATATTGTGGCAGAAGATTAAGTCTAGTACGTTATTACCTCTTGTGGGAGTAGTGACAGTTTGTTTCCAGCCAAGTATATCCAGTGTGTCTAAGAACTTATCAAATTTAGTTGGGCCTGTGGGTATATCCCAGTTGATTTCAGGTAAGAAGTCCCCACATAGGATCTTATGGTCGTATTGTAAGTCGGATAATTGCTCCAGAGTATTAATAAGTTGGGTCTCGTAATTACTAAAGGTGCCAGGTGCTCTGTAGGTGCATCCAATTAATGCTGTTACGTTATTTAAGTGTACATTAACCCATAGAGTCTCAGGCATGTTAAGTGTACTACTTTCTAGCTGTGATACAGTAAGTGCATTCAGAAAGTACATGAGACAACCCCCTCCCTTACCACCTTCCCTGTCACACCGAAAGTGTGTGTAGTTATCTAAGCTTATTTCTTCATCCAGGATGTTCGAATGACACCAAGATTCAGTGATGACAATTACAGGGGGTTTGTATATTACTGTGAGTGCTCTGAGCATCGGCAATTTATTTAGAACAGATCTAGCATTTATGAGGATTAGGTAAAGATGAGAGTTGAAGTAGCATTTGAAGTATTTAAGTTCGTTAGTCAGCCCCGAATATGGTTCAGCACCCAGTAGTTCTGCTTGACATGACGATCCTATGTTAAGAGGAGTTTCAGCATCATGCTCACCTATGTCTATCGAGTTGGTGTGTGCTGTTTTCGGTGAAGAATTAGGAGTTGGAGTACTGGATTTGCTATAGGCTAAGAAACTTTTATTTTTAGTTAGGTTACAGAAGTGGGTAGGGTTCTTTATTTGACCTATACTTGTGCAAGTGTCAAGTGTGCCTAATGGATACGGGTGCACTAGACCGTTCCTGTTTTCATGCAAGGAGGGAGCCAGCTCTAGTGGTTTAGGAGTGTTAACATCCCTACCAGCTGTTTTTTCAACGCTGACAGGGACGCGGGGGATAAAAAATGATTGGATCCTTGTGATGACCATGGCTTATTATTCCACCTATTGTTTGATGCTAGTTGTGTCCTTGTGTGGGTTTCATGTGTACTGCATTGTGGGTTAGTTCCCAGCAGACTTGTACCATATATCCGGTCGAAATTTGTTTGTGTGCCATACTCTGAAGACCCTGAGTTGTTGATAGCCGAGTTCTGACTATTACCACTTGTACTATTGAGGGTGACATTGTTGTGACATTGGATATTAGTGTGTGCCATGGTGCGATTTAGCACGTTGTGGGTGCTAGTACTATTGACCGTGGGAAGTGTGGGTTTATTTAAGCTGCCACTGTTTTTGTTGGTATGATTTAGGGGCATATTTTCCTTACCTTTAGCAATGAAGTTATGGCTAGGAGGGGACAAAGTCGAATTTCGGGGGTTTTTGACTTTTTTTCTGGGGTTATTTAATGGCATTTTAGATTCTGCGGTGATAGGTGGTATGGTTTTATTATTTATTTGGTTACAGTCTAGTGGCCTTTCGGCTGGTGTTGCACTCTGATGGGATAATTCTGTGTGTTTTGAGAGGGGTGATGCGGTGGGGTCTACTGTATCTTTCACAGGGTTGGGAATAATGGCTGCTTGCAATGTCCTATTACCTATTTCACAATTAGTCTTAGCGAGGTAGTTGTATGCGCGCCTTTCTATGACTGTTTTGTCCACCCCGACCTTTATATGTTTGTAGTTTCTGGCTTGCGATAGGGTGTGTTGGGAGTGGATGAATTTTCTGGTCTCTGCCGGTGTTTCGAACTGAAAACGAATAGGACAACACTTTTCATGTTGACTCTTCTTCAGCCTATAGCACTTAGTCTTGGAGTTAGGCATTTTCGCCTCACTAAGTAAGATGCGCTGTACCTTTTTTAGTGCCTCATTGTCCGGAACGTTGTAGACAATAGCACTCAGTTTTGCGTCGAGTCGTTTTGTTACTTCTGTGGTAACAAAATTAATGAGGTTATCTACCTTAGTTACCGATTCTGTGTCAAGCTTGTTAAGGTTTACAGTTTTCATGAGGATAGTTAGAGGTGTCAGTTCACAGACCTGCGATCTGATATCGCTGATCTGATCTGATAATTTGGATATCTCGGTATCGGTTTCGATGTTTCCAGCATTTACTGACTTACTGTTTTTTATTTCCCTTAACTCAGCCTTAAGTTCACCTATAGACAACTTTAGAAGTTCTATTTCTGAAGATAGTACTGAAAAAGAGCTTGATGGCTGGAGTTTTTCGATAAGCACATAAGGTGAAGGGAGGAGTTCTGTATGAGCAGAGGGTACTGGATTTTTGGAGTAGTGCCAATACTAGCTGTCAGTAGAGTTTTATCCTCAGTTCCAGCTCGACGCTTACGGCATACAAGTGAGTTATGTGACTCATTATAGCCGTTTGTAGGGGGTGTGTTGCTTGATGTAGCAATCAAGGACGTTAAATTAGACACCAGTTTTACAGGGGAATGGGTTCGTCGCTTTTTACTTTGATTAACCATAACTATTAGAAATGAAAGTTAGTGGTTACAAGTATGGAAGTGGTATAGTACTTGTGCAAGTGTTACAACAAGATAAATTTTATGTAACGAATCACGTAAAAATGTAACGCAAACGTTGAACGTACCGCGATATGCGTTGAATCTACTGATATGATATAATATCAAATCGTAGATTGTCTACAAGTTAATAATGTTTCAACAGTTAAATATTTGATATATATATAAATACACTTATTGTTTGCGCCAGGCCGTATAGTTATTGAATTGTACAGTTGTCCTCCAGGTTGCGCGGGAGATCAACCTCGTCTCGTTTTCATCTCGTGGTTGTAGGCATACGATGACCAACCAATATTGAGATAAGTATAATAATAATAATAATGGTAAACATTTATTTTCCGATACGAATTTAAAACAAGCAATAAAGGTTAATAAAGCAGGATTTAATGAATTCATCAAATTTCGGTAGAACTCGTCAGCTTTATTTAAGGCGGTATGCGAATGAACGGTACAAAAATTTTCAGCGTATTCAGTTCCAAAGTACTTTAATGTTCACACAGGATTCACATGTAAATTAATATTCTGAAGTATATCTTCATTTCGTTGAAGAATTGTACAGAGTTTACTTAGGAGCATGTTAAACCATCGCGAAAGTTTATGTATAGGTCATTTGATATAACTGGACGATTAAAACAATGATAAATCGAGATGAAATTAAGCATTTTGGAGGAAATTAATTTCGGTAGGCCAATGATTTAAGCAGGCCGCCTTACGTACAACGTTTCCAAGGGATTGAAACCTAATTTAGAAAAGTTAAAGTGCTAAGGTGAATCAATAAAGTGTAATGAAATAAGTAAGTGCAAGTATGATTAATAAATGCATTAATAAAGGAAATTCCCTAGGCTGCCGACGTTCATTTGCAATGTGTAATGCTGAACGTCTTGTTCCTACTATCATGATGTCCACATATGGCTGTATTACAAATATTTTCAAGGAGTGGTTTTTAATTCATGGCCGTTGTCTATTCATTATTAATAACATTTGGAGCATAACCGTACCCTACAGAGATTAGCAATAGAATAAGTCGAATCTAATTCATAAAGAGCTATATAATGTTAGGTTTAATGGAATATTATGACGATTAAGTTAAGACATTATTAGAAAATAAATGAGGTAAGACGTTGTGAAGTGGTATTTAAGGATCTGACAATCGATAGCAAGTTAATTTATAAGATGCCCCATAAATCTGTGCAGATCCCGCGTGGTCGCATCTCAACAATAGGCTGAGCGAATGCTATATATTTAAAGGTAGGAGCATGATCTGTCAAGGCGTCCATTATTATCTTTCTCAAGATAAAGATCTAAGTCCTCATAAAAATCAGAAATATCTCGAGCCGTCAATTTGCATGTTGCTGTTCCTACAGAATGGGGCGATTCACCTTAGTGACCACCAACTAGCGTCACCCTCCCTCCTTTCTTGATGTTAGGCTCTGAGACTATGATTATTATGGCTACCGCAAATATATTGCTTGGTACCGGACATGTTCGTACCCCATATTCCATCTCCCCAGCTCTCTTAATGAGTGCTTCCAATAGGTCTCCACGTACATCTTTATGAACATATTATATATGTGTGCATGCATCCTAATGAACAGATTACTTTGTAAGAAGTTAAAAACTTAAAGAGTAAAAAGAATAGGTTTTGTGAATAGTGGAGCAAGATTCAGCAGAACACTATAGTTAGGGTTCAATGTAGGTAGTATGAACTGAAGGTGAGGTCGGTTGACAGGACTTAGTGTACTAATATATAGTAAACATCTGACATTGCAAAGTAACGTGTCTAGATATATTATAAAAAGATATTAACACAGAACCAACAAAATTTTGGCATTTGGTTAGCAATACTGCAGTGTGTGTATACTGAAGAATGGCAGTTAGTCTACAGGGAGCTGTAGAGTAAATCAAACCACATATGATGAGAGTATAATCAATAATATAATTCGTATATCAAATAATACACTAGGCTCAATAATTGAGTGTTATAAGGGAAAAAGCGTGGTAAAGCAAGAGAACGTTTGATGGATAAATATTTTAATCATTTTTAGTATTTTAATAACAATCTAATTTTAAGAATTGAACATGCATGATCAATAAGTATTATCGTATTGGTATATACGTTTGTAAAACGTTAAAATGTGTGAATGCTATTATAATTATTTCCAGTGTTACTTTTACCAACAGAACTTATTGAAAATTATAGAGAATAGAAATCAGTTAATTAGTTAACGTTCGCTGCGTGAGTATTAGAGTCGAGATATACGTATGTGTCTATACTGAAGACTGGACTGGCCGTCAATTTCCACTCTACCAACAGTTGTGGTCTTTTAGACGAGCTAGCGTGGACATGTTAAAGTGTCTTTCTAGGCTCTGTTTGAACCTATCGGGGTTTTCACAACATCTTGGATTTTCTGTGGGCAGCCACCTTGACAAGGTAGTCGTGGTTTCGCAGCTGATATCATTTAATATTTTCCCACGTTGTGGATGAGTTACTGTAGCAATGTTTCCTGATGACTTTGAAGGGTAGAAATAAGTTGCACTTCACTCTCCTTAACCACAGAGGCTCTAATTTCAGACGTACACATCTGTCAACATATTCCACTTGTTGGTCGAACCCTACTATGCGTTTCGTGAGGAATCTCTGGAGACTTTCGATTTTTTTCTGTCTACAGACCTGAGGTTACTAAATAGGAGAGCACAGTATTCAAGTTTGAGACGGATACATGTCCTATATACAGCTAATCTTGCTCCTTGGGTGTAGAAGTTACGCAGTACAAAGCCAGTAAGTCGTTTACGGTCAGATACAACTTTGTTTGCATGATCGGAAAAGGATAAATCTGAGGATGTTATCCCGAGATCTGTGACTGTGTTCAGTTTTGAGAGGAGCTCACCGTACATATATAGGCACATTATCGGTTTCTAGCGTCCAAGGCGGGTTATACCGCACTTGTCTGGGTTGAAAGTCAGTTGCCACTTTTCGCTCCAAACGCCTAGATAGTTTAAGTCTTGTTGGATCTTGCTTTCGACGCTCATATCACCGTACCCATTATCACATACTATCTTGAGATCATCTGCAAAACGGTATGGCGTGCCATACTTGATTACAGAGACTATGTCATTTATAAATAAGAGGAATAGAATAGGGCCAAGAACAGTACCTTGTATTACACCACTGGTTATCGGCTTTGAGAAAGGGAGCTGGTGGTTGATTTTGACTAATTGCTCTCTTATATATATATATATAATATATTTTTCACATAAATTAAGCATTTACATGATTCACATACCGTTTGTACAGGCATGATCATATTAGACAAGTGCAGTCTGAAATTGAACACTTTTATGAAATTAAAATTTGGAAAATGAATAGAAAACTTTACAAGAATAGAATATAAGGTTTTGGTTTAAGTCTAAATTGTAATATTTAATACACTCATAGTGAGTCAGATTCATGCGGGAATTATGAAAATTTGCGTTAATGGAATGTAAGAAGAGAGGTGATATACATGTGCTGGAGTAAGCCACACTGGATCCAGACCGTTATTTTTATCAATTTGTCAATCAGTAAGAGTTCGAAAAATTATAAAAATCCACATTAGATGGTAAGCACAACATTATATTGGTATTAGCAGATAGAAGGGACCAATTGGTCGCAAAGTTAACTTTGCGATGTTGAACAGAATTCAGAATAGAATTTGTTCCGTTGTTCATCGTAAGTGCTAACAATATTCTGGATACCGCTCAAGTAATACAAATGTAGAAAGCAGGATTACTGTTCATTAGCAGTGCTTCAGTGCAATACCTTCGAGAAGTGAAGAAAACAGAAGCAGCCAGCAGATAATGATGATTTAAGTAAACAATATGCGATAACCGCAGTGTTTATTCTCCTTTTTTATTACTAGTAATTTCTAGTCATTGAGTTTTATAGTGTTACATACCAACGATTAGTTTAAGTTTATAGTAGTAAACAACAACTGAAGTATAGAACAATAAAATGTAAAGTAAAAATTAGGGCGAAACGAATTATGGTTTTCACTCTTATATAGGGTAATGTTGGGAATAGTAACTGAATAAGTGAAATCCAAATGCCAAAGTACATAAGTTATTTAAAAGAAAAGAGGAAATATAGTAATACTGATTTATGCTGTTGTTCTGATTTATACAGTTAGATGTCCTCCTGAAGTAGAGAAATCGTACCATGAGCCATTTTTTCAAAGAGTTTGTACGCAAGCTGTGACATACAGGCAGCATTTATTTTTTATTTTATTTATTAATAATTTTTTTTGAAGTAATTCATCCTCAGGAGCCTTAGCAGTATAGTGCATTCCCACAGATAAGGGTGGTTCTCTTAGGTCCCCACCATCATATCCGCTGAATAGCAGTCACCACCCTCCCACCTTTGAATCTGCTAGGCCCTGGCGAAATACTCCTTTTTTGATTTTAGAAAAAAATCTTTTATTATTGTTACGTGTCATATGGAGAGTTTTTGCATTCACAAGCTAACTCAACGATACTCATGGTATGAACGACTACTTTCAGTCAGTCATTTTGTATGCATCGTCACTAACAGCATTTTAAAAATGTTTACGTACAATGAAAAAGTAAGGGAATCAGAGATTTGCAGGCTACTTTCAAGATTTTAGTTATAAGCATAGCAACGAAGAGGAAATATGAAATGTTACGAAGGAGAAAAATACATAAAGCTACATAGTTATGTATATGTCTACATAGAAAGAAAGTAGTCAGTCATAAAAGATACTTCAGAAGAATACGACTACAGAGTGTTATGATAGCATAACAGTAAAATAAAATCCGTTGATACTTAGGATTCACAGTGTAGTTAAGAGACTGCAGTTAGTTATAATAGATAGTTCAGAAGAATACGACTACAGAGTGTTATGATAGCACAACAGTAAAATAAAATCCGTTGATACCTAGGATTCACAGTGTAGTTAAGAGACAGTAGTTAGTTTTAATAGATAGTTCAGAAGAATACGACTACAGAGTGTTATGATAGCATAACAGTAAAATAAAATCTGTTAATACTTGAGACTCACAGTGAATTAAGCTGAATTTTTGACGATCCCGTTTAGAGCTTCTATTTCTGTAAACGCATATCGTAATGTAATTTTATGTAATATAAATTTCGAATAATTTGGCAGTCAACAGCTGGGATTAAATCCATTTGAATGACTGAAAATTTGTGAGGGTAGTTCATGTAGGTTTCTTAATGAGTGCTTCCAATAGGTCTCCACGTACATCTTTATGAACATATTATATATGTGTGCATGCATCCTAATGAACAGATTACTTTGTAAGAAGTTAAAAACTTAAAGAGTAAAAAGAATAGGTTTTGTGAATAGTGGAGCAAGATTCAGCAGAACACTATAGTTAGGGTTCAATGTAGGTAGTATGAACTGAAGGTGAGGTCGGTTGACAGGACTTAGTGTACTAATATATAGTAAACATCTGACATTGCAAAGTAACGTGTCTAGATATATTATAAAAAGATATTAACACAGAACCAACAAAATTTTGGCATTTGGTTAGCAATACTGCAGTGTGTGTATACTGAAGAATGGCAGTTAGTCTACAGGGAGCTGTAGAGTAAATCAAACCACATATGATGAGAGTATAATCAATAATATAATTCGTATATCAAATAATACACTAGGCCCAATAATTGAGTGTTATAAGGGAAAAAGCGTGGTAAAGCAAGAGAACGTTTGATGCATAAATATTTTAATCATTTTTAGTATTTTAATAACAATCTAATTTTAAGAATTGAACATGCATGATTAATAAGTATTATTACATTAACAATAATAGTGTACTCTCATTTTGTACATGAGGGATGCCAGTTTACAGGCATCATCAATATGATAAATTATATATACTATTAGCAATCATACTTAATAATAACGTTTTAATAAAATACAAATTTTTTCTGACTGTGTAGGGCACGCCAAATGTACAGGCATGGATAAGCATTATTTAAATTTCATAAATTTGGTTTATGGTTAAATCACGTGGTTGCTGACGTTTCTGTCTTTGGTTTGTGGGAACAATATGATAACCAGTCATTCAATGGAGCACATCAAGATATATAGAAATATTGTCTTCGCATTAACAAAAAACCCAAGTAAGTTGCCACTTTGCGCTCCAAACGCCTAGATAGTTTAAGTCTTGTTGGATCTTGCTTTCGACGCTCATATCACCGTACCCATTATCACATACTATCTTGAGATCATCTGCAAAACGGTATGGCTTGCCATACTTGATTACAGAGACTATGTCATTTATAAATAAGAGGAATAGAATAGGGCCAAGAACAGTACCTTGTATTACACCACTGGTTATCGGCTTTGAGAAAGGGAGCTGGTGGTTGATTTTGACTAATTGCTCTCTTATATATATATATATATATATATATATATATATATATATATATAATATATTTTTCACATAAATTAAGCATTTACATGATTCACATACCGTTTGTACAGGCATGATCATATTAGACAAGTGCAGTCTGAAATTGAACACTTTTATGAAATTAAAATTTGGAAAATGAATAGAAAACTTTACAAGAATAGAATATAAGGTTTTGGTTTAAGTCTAAATTGTAATATTTAATACACTCATAGTGAGTCAGATTCATGCGGGAATTATGAAAATTTGCGTTAATGGAATGTAAGAAGAGAGGTGATATACATGTGCTGGAGTAAGCCACACTGGATCCAGACCGTTATTTTTATCAATTTGTCAATCAGTAAGAGTTCGAAAAATTATAAAAATCCACATTAGATGGTAAGTACAACATTATATTGGTATTAGCAGATAGAAGGGACCAATTGGTCGCAAAGTTAACTTTGCGATGTTGAACAGAATTCAGAATAGAATTTGTTCCGTTGTTCATCGTAAGTGCTAACAATATTCTGGATACCGCTCAAGTAATACAAATGTAGAAAGCAGGATTACTGTTCATTAGCAGTGCTTCAGTGCAATACCTTCGAGAAGTGAAGAAAACAGAAGCAGCCAGCAGATAATGATAATTTAAGTAAACAATATGCGATAACCGCAGTGTTTATTCTCCTTTTTTATTACTAGTAATTTCTAGTCATTGAGTTTTATAGTGTTACATACCAACGGTTAGTTTAAGTTTATAGTAGTAAACAACAACTGAAGTATAGAACAATAAAATGTAAAGTAAAAATTAGGGCGAAACGAATTATGGTTTTCACTCTTATATAGGGTAATGTTGGGAATAGTAACTGAAGAAGTGAAATCCAAATGCCAAAGTACATAAGTTATTTAAAAGAAAAGAGGAAATATAGTAATACTGATTTATGCTGTTGTTCTGATTTATACAGTTAGATGTCCTCCTGAAGTAGAGAAATCGTACCATGAGCCATTTTTTCAAAGAGTTTGTACGCAAGCTGTGACATACAGGCAGCATTTATTTTTTATTTTATTTATTAATAATTTTTTTTGAAGTAATTCATCCTCAGGAGCCTTAGCAGTATAGTGCATTCCCACAGATAAGGGTGGTTCTCTTAGGTCCCCACCATCATATCCGCTGAATAGCAGTCACCACCCTCCCACCTTTGAATCTGCTAGGCTCTGGCGAAATACTCCTTTTTTGATTTTAGAAAAAAATCTTTTATTATTGTTACGTGTCATATGGAGAGTTTTTGCATTCCCAAGCTAACTCAACGATACTCATGGTATGAACGACTACTTTCAGTCAGTCATTTTGTATGCATCGTCACTAACAGCATTTTAAAAATGTTTACGTACAATGAAAAAGTAAGGGAATCAGAGATTTGCAGGCTACTTTCAAGATTTTAGTTATAAGCATAGCAACGAAGAGGAAATATGAAATGTTACGAAGGAGAAAAATACATAAAGCTACATAGTTATGTATATGTCTACATAGAAAGAAAGTAGTCAGTCATAAAAGATACTTCAGAAGAATACGACTACAGAGTGTTATGATAGCATAACAGTAAAATAAAATCCGTTGATACCTAGGATTCACAGTGTAGTTAAGAGACTGCAGTTAGTTTTAATAGATAGTTCAGAAGAATACGACTACAGAGTGTTATGATAGCATAACAGTAAAATAAAATCTGTTAATACTTGAGACTCACAGTGAATTAAGCTGAATTTTTTGACGATCCCGTTTAGAGCTTCTATTTCTGTAAACGCATATCGTAATGTAATTTTATGTAATATAAATTTCGAATAATTTGGCAGTCAGCAGCTGGGATTAAATGCATTTGAATGACTGAAAATTTGTGAGGGTAGTTCATGTAGGTTTCTTAATGAGTGCTTCCAATAGGTCTCCACGTACATCTTTATGAACACATTATATATGTGTGCATGCATCCTAATGAACAGATTACTTTGTAAGAAGTTAAAAACTTAAAGAGTAAAAAGAATAGGTTTTGTGAATAGTGGAGCAAGATTCAGCAGAACACTATGGTTAGGGTTCAATGTAGGTAGTATGAACTGAAGGTGAGGTCGGTTGACAGGACTTAGTGTACTAATATATAGTAAACATCTGACATTGCAAAGTAACGTGTCTAGATATATTATAAAAAGATATTAACACAGAACCAACAAAATTTTGGCATTTGGTTAGCAATACTGCAGTGTGTGTATACTGAAGAATGGCAGTTAGTCTACAGGGAGCTGTAGAGTAAATCAAACCACATATGATGAGAGTATAATCAATAATATAATTCGTATATCAAATAATACACTAGGCTCAATAATTGAGTGTTATAAGGGTAATAAGCGTGGTAAAGCAAGAGAACGTTTGATGCATAAATATTTTAATCATTTTTAGTATTTTAATAACAATCTAATTTTAAGAATTGAACATGCGTGATTAATAAGTATTATTACATTAACAATAATAGTGTACTCTCATTTTGTACATGAGGGATGCCAGTTTACAGGCATCATCAATATGATAAATTATATATACTATTAGCAATCATACTTAATAATAACGTTTTAATAAAATACAAATTTTTTCTGACTGTGTAGGGCACGCCAAATGTACAGGCATGGATAAGCATTATTTAAATTTCATAAATTTGGTTTATGGTTAAATCACGTGGTTGCTGACGTTTCTGTCTTTGGTTTGTGGGAACAATATGATAACCAGTCATTCAATGGAGCACATCAAGATATATAGAAATATTGTCTTCGCATTAACAAAAAACCCAAGTAAGTTGCCACTTTGCGCTCCAAACGCCTAGATAGTTTAAGTCTTGTTGGATCTTGCTTTCGACGCTCATATCACCGTACCCATTATCACATACTATCTTGAGATCATCTGCAAAACGGTATGGCTTGCCATACTTGATTACAGAGACTATGACATTTATAAATAAGAGGAATAGAATAGGGCCAAGAACACTACCTTGTATTACACCACTGGTTATCGGCTTTGAGAAAGGGAGCTGGTGGTTGATTTTGACTAATTGCTCTCTTATATATATATATATATATATATATATATATATATATATATAATATATTTTTCACATAAATTAAGCATTTACATGATTCACATACCGTTTGTACAGGCATGATCATATTAGACAAGTGCAGTCTGAAATTGAACACTTTTATGAAATTAAAATTTGGAAAATGAATAGAAAACTTTACAAGAATAGAATATAAGGTTTTGGTTTAAGTCTAAATTGTAATATTTAATACACTCATAGTGAGTCAGATTCATGCGGGAATTATGAAAATTTGCGTTAATGGAATGTAAGAAGAGAGGTGATATACATGTGCTGGAGTAAGCCACACTGGATCCAGACCGTTATTTTTATCAATTTGTCAATCAGTAAGAGTTCGAAAAATTATAAAAATCCACATTAGATGGTAAGTACAACATTATATTGGTATTAGCAGATAGAAGGGACCAATTGGTCGCAAAGTTAACTTTGCGATGTTGAACAGAATTCAGAATAGAATTTGTTCCGTTGTTCATCGTAAGTGCTAACAATATTCTGGATACCGCTCAAGTAATACAAATGTAGAAAGCAGGATTACTGTTCATTAGCAGTGCTTCAGTGCAATACCTTCGAGAAGTGAAGAAAACAGAAGCAGCCAGCAGATAATGATAATTTAAGTAAACAATATGCGATAACCGCAGTGTTTATTCTCCTTTTTTATTACTAGTAATTTCTAGTCATTGAGTTTTATAGTGTTACATACCAACGGTTAGTTTAAGTTTATAGTAGTAAACAACAACTGAAGTATAGAACAATAAAATGTAAAGTAAAAATTAGGGCGAAACGAATTATGGTTTTCACTCTTATATAGGGTAATGTTGGGAATAGTAACTGAAGAAGTGAAATCCAAATGCCAAAGTACATAAGTTATTTAAAAGAAAAGAGGAAATATAGTAATACTGATTTATGCTGTTGTTCTGATTTATACAGTTAGATGTCCTCCTGAAGTAGAGAAATCGTACCATGAGCCATTTTTTCAAAGAGTTTGTACGCAAGCTGTGACATACAGGCAGCATTTATTTTTTATTTTATTTATTAATAATTTTTTTTGAAGTAATTCATCCTCAGGAGCCTTAGCAGTATAGTGCATTCCCACAGATAAGGGTGGTTCTCTTAGGTCCCCACCATCATATCCGCTGAATAGCAGTCACCACCCTCCCACCTTTGAATCTGCTAGGCTCTGGCGAAATACTCCTTTTTTGATTTTAGAAAAAAATCTTTTATTATTGTTACGTGTCATATGGAGAGTTTTTGCATTCCCAAGCTAACTCAACGATACTCATGGTATGAACGACTACTTTCAGTCAGTCATTTTGTATGCATCGTCACTAACAGCATTTTAAAAATGTTTACGTACAATGAAAAAGTAAGGGAATCAGAGATTTGCAGGCTACTTTCAAGATTTTAGTTATAAGCATAGCAACGAAGAGGAAATATGAAATGTTACGAAGGAGAAAAATACATAAAGCTACATAGTTATGTATATGTCTACATAGAAAGAAAGTAGTCAGTCATAAAAGATACTTCAGAAGAATACGACTACAGAGTGTTATGATAGCATAACAGTAAAATAAAATCCGTTGATACTTAGGATTCACAGTGTAGTTAAGAGACTGCAGTTAGTTATAATAGATAGTTCAGAAGAATACGACTACAGAGTGTTATGATAGCACAACAGTAAAATAAAATCCGTTGATACCTAGGATTCACAGTGTAGTCAAGAGACAGTAGTTAGTTTTAATAGATAGTTCAGAAGAATACGACTACAGAGTGTTATGATAGCATAACAGTAAAATAAAATCTGTTAATACTTGAGACTCACAGTGAATTAAGCTGAATTTTTTGACGATCCCGTTTAGAGCTTCTATTTCTGTAAACGCATATCGTAATGTAATTTTATGTAATATAAATTTCGAATAATTTGGCAGTCAGCAGCTGGGATTAAATGCATTTGAATGACTGAAAATTTGTGAGGGTAGTTCATGTAGGTTTCTTAATGAGTGCTTCCAATAGGTCTCCACGTACATCTTTATGAACACATTATATATGTGTGCATGCATCCTAATGAACAGATTACTTTGTAAGAAGTTAAAAACTTAAAGAGTAAAAAGAATAGGTTTTGTGAATAGTGGAGCAAGATTCAGCAGAACACTATGGTTAGGGTTCAATGTAGGTAGTATGAACTGAAGGTGAGGTCGGTTGACAGGACTTAGTGTACTAATATATAGTAAACATCTGACATTGCAAAGTAACGTGTCTAGATATATTATAAAAAGATATTAACACAGAACCAACAAAATTTTGGCATTTGGTTAGCAATACTGCAGTGTGTGTATACTGAAGAATGGCAGTTAGTCTACAGGGAGCTGTAGAGTAAATCAAACCACATATGATGAGAGTATAATCAATAATATAATTCGTATATCAAATAATACACTAGGCTCAATAATTGAGTGTTATAAGGGTAATAAGCGTGGTAAAGCAAGAGAACGTTTGATGCATAAATATTTTAATCATTTTTAGTATTTTAATAACAATCTAATTTTAAGAATTGAACATGCGTGATTAATAAGTATTATTACATTAACAATAATAGTGTACTCTCATTTTGTACATGAGGGATGCCAGTTTACAGGCATCATCAATATGATAAATTATATATACTATTAGCAATCATACTTAATAATAACGTTTTAATAAAATACAAATTTTTTCTGACTGTGTAGGGCACGCCAAATGTACAGGCATGGATAAGCATTATTTAAATTTCATAAATTTGGTTTATGGTTAAATCACGTGGTTGCTGACGTTTCTGTCTTTGGTTTGTGGGAACAATATGATAACCAGTCATTCAATGGAGCACATCAAGATATATAGAAATATTGTCTTCGCATTAACAAAAAACCCAAGTAAGTTGCCACTTTTCGCTCCAAACGCCTAGATAGTTTAAGTCTTGTTGGATCTTGCTTTCGACGCTCATATCACCGTACCCATTATCACATACTATCTTGAGATCATCTGCAAAACGGTATGGCGTGCCATACTTGATTACAGAGACTATGTCATTTATAAATAAGAGGAATAGAATAGGGCCAAGAACAGTACCTTGTATTACACCACTGGTTATCGGCTTTGAGAAAGGGAGCTGGTGGTTGATTTTGACTAATTGCTCTCTTATATATATATATATATAATATATTTTTCACATAAATTAAGCATTTACATGATTCACATACCGTTTGTACAGGCATGATCATATTAGACAAGTGCAGTCTGAAATTGAACACTTTTATGAAATTAAAATTTGGAAAATGAATAGAAAACTTTACAAGAATAGAATATAAGGTTTTGGTTTAAGTCTAAATTGTAATATTTAATACACTCATAGTGAGTCAGATTCATGCGGGAATTATGAAAATTTGCGTTAATGGAATGTAAGAAGAGAGGTGATATACATGTGCTGGAGTAAGCCACACTGGATCCAGACCGTTATTTTTATCAATTTGTCAATCAGTAAGAGTTCGAAAAATTATAAAAATCCACATTAGATGGTAAGCACAACATTATATTGGTATTAGCAGATAGAAGGGACCAATTGGTCGCAAAGTTAACTTTGCGATGTTGAACAGAATTCAGAATAGAATTTGTTCCGTTGTTCATCGTAAGTGCTAACAATATTCTGGATACCGCTCAAGTAATACAAATGTAGAAAGCAGGATTACTGTTCATTAGCAGTGCTTCAGTGCAATACCTTCGAGAAGTGAAGAAAACAGAAGCAGCCAGCAGATAATGATGATTTAAGTAAACAATATGCGATAACCGCAGTGTTTATTCTCCTTTTTTATTACTAGTAATTTCTAGTCATTGAGTTTTATAGTGTTACATACCAACGATTAGTTTAAGTTTATAGTAGTAAACAACAACTGAAGTATAGAACAATAAAATGTAAAGTAAAAATTAGGGCGAAACGAATTATGGTTTTCACTCTTATATAGGGTAATGTTGGGAATAGTAACTGAATAAGTGAAATCCAAATGCCAAAGTACATAAGTTATTTAAAAGAAAAGAGGAAATATAGTAATACTGATTTATGCTGTTGTTCTGATTTATACAGTTAGATGTCCTCCTGAAGTAGAGAAATCGTACCATGAGCCATTTTTTCAAAGAGTTTGTACGCAAGCTGTGACATACAGGCAGCATTTATTTTTTATTTTATTTATTAATAATTTTTTTTGAAGTAATTCATCCTCAGGAGCCTTAGCAGTATAGTGCATTCCCACAGATAAGGGTGGTTCTCTTAGGTCCCCACCATCATATCCGCTGAATAGCAGTCACCACCCTCCCACCTTTGAATCTGCTAGGCCCTGGCGAAATACTCCTTTTTTGATTTTAGAAAAAAATCTTTTATTATTGTTACGTGTCATATGGAGAGTTTTTGCATTCACAAGCTAACTCAACGATACTCATGGTATGAACGACTACTTTCAGTCAGTCATTTTGTATGCATCGTCACTAACAGCATTTTAAAAATGTTTACGTACAATGAAAAAGTAAGGGAATCAGAGATTTGCAGGCTACTTTCAAGATTTTAGTTATAAGCATAGCAACGAAGAGGAAATATGAAATGTTACGAAGGAGAAAAATACATAAAGCTACATAGTTATGTATATGTCTACATAGAAAGAAAGTAGTCAGTCATAAAAGATACTTCAGAAGAATACGACTACAGAGTGTTATGATAGCATAACAGTAAAATAAAATCCGTTGATACTTAGGATTCACAGTGTAGTTAAGAGACTGCAGTTAGTTATAATAGATAGTTCAGAAGAATACGACTACAGAGTGTTATGATAGCACAACAGTAAAATAAAATCCGTTGATACCTAGGATTCACAGTGTAGTTAAGAGACAGTAGTTAGTTTTAATAGATAGTTCAGAAGAATACGACTACAGAGTGTTATGATAGCATAACAGTAAAATAAAATCTGTTAATACTTGAGACTCACAGTGAATTAAGCTGAATTTTTTGACGATCCCGTTTAGAGCTTCTATTTCTGTAAACGCATATCGTAATGTAATTTTATGTAATATAAATTTCGAATAATTTGGCAGTCAACAGCTGGGATTAAATCCATTTGAATGACTGAAAATTTGTGAGGGTAGTTCATGTAGGTTTCTTAATGAGTGCTTCCAATAGGTCTCCACGTACATCTTTATGAACATATTATATATGTGTGCATGCATCCTAATGAACAGATTACTTTGTAAGAAGTTAAAAACTTAAAGAGTAAAAAGAATAGGTTTTGTGAATAGTGGAGCAAGATTCAGCAGAACACTATAGTTAGGGTTCAATGTAGGTAGTATGAACTGAAGGTGAGGTCGGTTGACAGGACTTAGTGTACTAATATATAGTAAACATCTGACATTGCAAAGTAACGTGTCTAGATATATTATAAAAAGATATTAACACAGAACCAACAAAATTTTGGCATTTGGTTAGCAATACTGCAGTGTGTGTATACTGAAGAATGGCAGTTAGTCTACAGGGAGCTGTAGAGTAAATCAAACCACATATGATGAGAGTATAATCAATAATATAATTCGTATATCAAATAATACACTAGGCCCAATAATTGAGTGTTATAAGGGAAAAAGCGTGGTAAAGCAAGAGAACGTTTGATGCATAAATATTTTAATCATTTTTAGTATTTTAATAACAATCTAATTTTAAGAATTGAACATGCATGATTAATAAGTATTATTACATTAACAATAATAGTGTACTCTCATTTTGTACATGAGGGATGCCAGTTTACAGGCATCATCAATATGATAAATTATATATACTATTAGCAATCATACTTAATAATAACGTTTTAATAAAATACAAATTTTTTCTGACTGTGTAGGGCACGCCAAATGTACAGGCATGGATAAGCATTATTTAAATTTCATAAATTTGGTTTATGGTTAAATCACGTGGTTGCTGACGTTTCTGTCTTTGGTTTGTGGGAACAATATGATAACCAGTCATTCAATGGAGCACATCAAGATATATAGAAATATTGTCTTCGCATTAACAAAAAACCCAAGTAAGTTGCCACTTTGCGCTCCAAACGCCTAGATAGTTTAAGTCTTGTTGGATCTTGCTTTCGACGCTCATATCACCGTACCCATTATCACATACTATCTTGAGATCATCTGCAAAACGGTATGGCTTGCCATACTTGATTACAGAGACTATGTCATTTATAAATAAGAGGAATAGAATAGGGCCAAGAACAGTACCTTGTATTACACCACTGGTTATCGGCTTTGAGAAAGAGAGCTGGTGGTTGATTTTGACTGGTTGCTGTCTTTCTGTGAGAAAAGAACATATCCATTTGAGAAGCTTTCCGGTTATTCCGTAGGATTGGAGTTTTGTTAGGAGTCTGATATGTGGGACTTTATCGTAGGCCTTGCTAACGTTGAGAAACAATGTTGTTACCAAACGCCCATTATCAATGCATTGTGTAATGTAGTCAAAATTATCTGAGTGGCATGTAATGCACGACCTTCTACTTATGAGACGGCATTGGGATGTGAATTGTAGGTCATTTGACAGCAAGTACTGTATGATTTGAGTGTTAACTATCTTTTCCATTACACGTGAAACTACAGACGTAATGTTGATGGGGCGGTAGTTGTTGATATCTGCTATAGGCCCGTATTTATGGATAGGTACAGTATAAGACTTCTTTCAGAAGTTAGGGTATGTCGCATCGCTTAATGAAATTGAGTATAGCTTGAGTAAGAGTAAACTCATGCCATTACCACCGTTTATCAGTAGAATGGAAGATATGCCATCTGGACTGGTAGTGTTACTAAGCTTAAGATTTGCGACAGCTTTATCGATCTCATGTGTGGTGAAAATTATGTCACTTAAACACTCGTCTGTTTTACGTGGGAAATCCACGATCTCATCGTGGCGATGATAAGTCATGATACCTGGATTATTTTATTGAGTGCTTTCGTAGACTTCATCTAAACGATGTCGGAATATAATCCTATCAGGTGCAATGAAGTCGTGAATTGAGTTAATATTCTGATAAAATTTGTTAAGAATTGCATCTAAGGACTGGTTCGAAAGGTACGAGTCCCAGTTAGAACATCTAATTAGGTGCTGATACAAGTCCCAGTCAGCATGTGTGTACAATCTCGTAGGTGTCTGACCAGCTTCATCTCTGCGTTTTGTTTCAGGAAAGATGTCAAAAGAACAAACTACTATTCTCTGGTCACTACCTGGAAATTCATGTCCCACATGTACTGTAGATGGTGTTATGTTGTTCGTGAAAATAAGGTCTAGGATATTTGCGGATCTAGTGGGTGAATTTATGTGTTGCGTCCACCCTCCTGTGACGATGGAACTCATGAGATTATCATACCTTTGGGGTCCTCGAAGTGAAGGCCATGATACTTCTGGGATGCTGAAATCGCCTCCGATAATTTTATAACTGAAAGGAAGATTGGCTATAACATTAAAGATATTGCTAAGCATATTATCATATTCCCTGCTAGATGAAGGGGGCCGGTACACAAAACCCACAAGTATAGGTTTACTTCTGACGACTTTTATTTCGACCCAGATCGAGTCATTGAGTTGTGACAGAATCGGGTTACTAAACTGGGTTGCACACATGGATTGTTCACAGTAAATTAGTGTTCCACCCCCACGACCTGTCCATCTGTCCCCTCGAAAAAGGTTGTATTTCTCAATCATTAGGCTGTCATTGGAGATTTCACTTGTGCACCAGGTTTCGATGATCATAATCAATGACGGTCTGCATGCAGAAGCTAATGTACTTAGTGTTAAGTGTTTGCTTAGAACTGATCTCGTATTTACTAGGATGATAGATAAACACTGGCCATGTGGTTTCAGTGAGCGGACAACATCTTGGTAAAGTAATCCGTGAGTATCCTCTATATATATGTTATCAGACTCATTTACCAATATCTTTGGATCGTAGGAAGACTTCAGGTAGATTTTTGAGATGATAGTCATGGATGAATATGTTATGCAGTGAGAGACACCTGTGTGATAATCAGATATTAATATTTTAGAGGTATTAATATCCGCGTTTGGTGTCGACACTGTGTCAGCTATCTCCCGGGAAATATGCCTTGCCCTAGCTGTAGACTGTTCGCTGTGGCAGCAAGGAATTGATCCGATATCATGCGTGCTATATGCATGATGCCATGTGTTTCTGTTAAATGACGCTGGTGAAAATCCTGCCCTAAGGTATAACCGATATGTGTATTCGGTAATTTGTTGCCAGTATAAGAATGAATTGTTGGTATCTGTTTCTGGTATTCATCAGACCATAGCAAGTTTTGTGCAGACATCGGCACATGTTCTCCACTAAGTACATAAGATGTATGAATGGGTTCTGTTGGCTTGCTAACTGTGGTCTGTGGCCGATGTTGAGGGCATTTTCTATAACTTTCAGTTGACAGAATATTAAAAGTGGGCTGGTTTACAAGGGGTTTACATGGTGGATGCGCAGAATAATGCCTACTACCTTGCTGCGCTGTTTGTCTAGAATTAGGGATTGGATAAAATTGGCTTTCCACTTGACACCAATTAGGCCTACCCCTAGGAGCTTCGTCTACCATACTCGACTTTCTCTTAGAAAGAAGGCCTAGAGGTGCTTTCGTCTCTTTCATATCAAAGGAATTTCTTGCTCCGGGTCTAGTGTTTAATTTATTTACTTCTTTTTCCCTTATCTTATGATCGACTGGCTGATGATGAATAACAGGGCAGCCAGCACATGCTATGTAGGGTCTCTGTGGCTTGGACACCTCATGAGCTTTAGTTTTCCTAATGGAAATGGGACGTTTGTCATAACGCCTAGAAAACTTGCCAACTTGGGTGGCTACATTCGACTGGTACTTCACAGAGTGTGGATTGTCAGACTGAGGGTAACAGACTTATAAGGTGATGGTTGGACCACCAGTGGGATGGGTTTTGATGGTTTCGGTGTCTTGACTTTTGCGTCAGTGTGAAAACGATGTATTTCAACATTATTTCCCGTCGACTCATCTATGTCCACCATTTCAGCGTCAGCATCAATATCGTTGTATAATGCTTGGCTAACATTAGCCAGTGCCTGCGAAAATGTCTGTTGCATGCCGTGATCAGGTATTTCACTAGACGGAATAACGCACGGAACATCATCTACAGTTATCCTATTAGAGTTATCAGCGTTCACTGTTTCTGAGCGGCATCGCCTTTGGCATGGTGTTAAATCAGGTGCAACCCTAATGTTAGTGTATGGTGTTGAAGAGCCTATTGTCTTACCAGATTTCAGAAAATTCCTGGCTTCTTCAGTAGACCTAAGCTTGAAAAGCACAGGACACGGGTGGTTTGCAGATTTCTTACGAATAGGCAAAACCTGACATTCTGTCAACGACATATTACAAGCCTTTAGACACGAATTCTTAAGTTTGGCAATCGGCTCTCTGCCTGGAATGTTATAATAATAATATATATTCTCATATAAACATATAAATTTACATGAAAATGCATGCCGTTTTTACGGGCACGATCAAGTAAGGCCAAGACGTTATGTGAAGACATAATCCACTTAACAGCTTCTTCAGCCAAATAGTCAATTATGCGCTCGGATTTGATTAAGGATTCAAAACAGATGTTTTGTAATGGATCACACAGTTGCGTGAGAGGCATAATGCTGTCAAACTTGCTCTGTAGTTCTGCTATTGACTTCTGAAGTGTCAGTAAATCATTTTTGCTACAAGCCGCATTCTTTGTCAATTCCTCCATGATATCAGATACCATAACTCTGGGTGTGGCTGGTGTAAAAAGTGTAGAATTGTCAACGGAGCTGAGGCCTTCAGATGGCTGACTAGTATTAGATCTCAGTCTCTTAACGGTGCTTACACGTTTGATAGACTTAACCATTACAGAAATAAGAAACTTCACAATTTCCGGAAAAAAGGTCTTGAGGATATAAAAACAAGATATCTGCATTATCAAAGTATCAAAACAACAACGATAAACAGATGTATATTGCAAAATAAAAAGTCAGACTTTCCTCTACAGAGTTTGCTGTGGATAAAGTCCTGAGTTCCACGTGGTTAGATAGGGTATCCGAAGATTCTTCACGTAGATTTCACGAGTGAATGCTATATGTTGTTCCAGTTGATATAACACAATCCTTGTTGACTATGGATAACTGGATAATGTGAGGAAAGCGGCCAATTTCCATAATATTGAGGAAAAATGATTCACGCGGAAACTGAACACCTGTAGCGCAACAGTTCGAAACTATGTAATATTAGTTACATTTGAAATTTTTGATTTCCACTTTGCAGTTTGACAAAATATGGTGTCATGGAGAAAGGTGTAACTAAATACGCCTAACCATCCTCCAGTATATATTTGAGATTAACACAGATTATAATTGCAGTCATATTCGGAGAACTCCTAGATTCCAGTTATATGAAATTCTCTTGATTTTTAGAAACTGTACGATTAAACCTCCGAATCAAGATCTTCTTTAGCAAGAGAACGTATTACGCCGTCATCGTGGTATATATCCGCATGCTCCTTTCACACTGTCCTAATGCCTTTGAAAATATCTGGACAGGTGAAGAAATCTGAAAATGTGTTTTCCTAATGCACTCACCAGCGAAATGTTCCCGGGCATTTTCAGGCTGTTTAGTCAATATATCCCTGAAAAATATAACAAATATTTATAGTCCATATCTCAAAAATGCTGTCACCATATACTTCACTTCGGTATGTTGTCGCAGATATCTGTATCACGGCGCGTTCAACGTTTGCGTTACATTTTTACGTGATTCGTTACATAAAATTTATCTTGTTGTAACACTTGCACAAGTACTATACCACTTCCATACTTGTAACCACTAACTTTCATTTCTAATAGTTATGGTTAATCAAAGTAAAAAGCGACGAACCCATTCCCCTGTAAAACTGGTGTCTAATTTAACGTCCTTGATTGCTACATCAAGCAACACACCCCCTACAAACGGCTATAATGAGTCACATAACTCACTTGTATGCCGTAAGCGTCGAGCTGGAACTGAGGATAAAACTCTACTGACAGCTAGTATTGGCACTACTCCAAAAATCCAGTACCCTCTGCTCATACAGAACTCCTCCCTTCACCTTATGTGCTTATCGAAAAGCTCCAGCCATCAAGCTCTTTTTCAGCACTATCTTCAGAAATAGAACTTCTAAAGTTGTCTATAGGTGAACTTAAGGCTGAGTTAAGGGAAATAAAAAACAGTAAGTCAGTAAATGCTGGAAACATCGAAACCGATACCGAGATATCCAAATTATCAGATCAGATCAGCGATATCAGATCGCAGGTCTGTGAACTGACACCTCTAACTATCCTCATGAAAACTGTAAACCTTAACAAGCTTGACACAGAATCGGTAACTAAGGTAGATAACCTCATTAATTTTGTTACCACAGAAGTAACAAAACGACTCGACGCAAAACTGAGTGCTATTGTCTACAACGTTCCGGACAATGAGGCACTAAAAAAGGTACAGCGCATCTTACTTAGTGAGGCGAAAATGCCTAACTCCAAGACTAAGTGCTATAGGCTGAAGAAGAGTCAACATGAAAAGTGTTGTCCTATTCGCTTTCAGTTCGAAACACCAAAAGAGACCAGAAAATTCATCCACTCCCAACACACCCTATCGCAAGCCAGAAACTACAAACATATAAAGATCGGGGTGGACAAAACAGTCATAGAGAGGCGCGCATACAACTACCTCGCTAAGACCAATTGTGAAATAGGTAATAGGACATTGCAAGCAGCCATTATTCCCAACCCTGTGAAAGATACAGTAGACCCCATCGCATCACCCCTCTCAAAACACACAGAATTATCCCATCAGAGGGCAACACCAGCCGAAAGGCCACTAGACTGTAACCAAATAAATAATAAAACCATACCACCTATCACAGCAGAATCTAACATGCCACTGAATAATAAATATACGAATTATATTATTGATTATACTCTTATCATATATGGTTTGATTTACTCTACGGCTCCCTGTAGACTAACTGCCATTCTTCAGTATACACACACTGCAGTATTGCTAACCAAATGCCAAAATTTTGTTGGTTCTGTGTTAATATCTTTTTATAATATATCTAGACACGTTACTTTGCAATGTCAGATGTTTACTATATATTAGTACACTAAGTCCTGTCAACCGACCTCACCTTCAGTTCATACTACCTACATTGAACCCTAACTATAGTGTTCTGCTGAATCTTGCTCCACTATTCACAAAACCTATTCTTTTTACTCTTTAAGTTTTTAACTTCTTACAAAGTAATCTGTTCATTAGGATGCATGCACACATATATAATATGTTCATAAAGATGTACGTGGAGACCTATTGGAAGCACTCATTAAGAGAGCTGGGGAGATGGAATATGGGGTACGAACATGTCCGGTACCAAGCAATATATTTGCGGTAGCCATAATAATCATAGTCTCAGAGCCTAACATCAAGAAAGGAGGGAGGGTGACGCTAGTTGGTGGTCACTAAGGTGAATCGCCCCATTCTGTAGGAACAGCAACATGCAAATTGACGGCTCGAGATATTTCTGATTTTTATGAGGACTTAGATCTTTATCTTGAGAAAGATAATAATGGACGCCTTGACAGATCATGCTCCTACCTTTAAATATATAGCATTCGCTCAGCCTATTGTTGAGATGCGACCACGCGGGATCTGCACAGATTTATGGGGCATCTTATAAATTAACTTGCTATCGATTGTCAGATCCTTAAATACCACTTCACAACGTCTTACCTCATTTATTTTCTAATAATGTCTTAACTTAATCGTCATTATATTCCATTAAACCTAACATTTTATAGCTCTTTATGAATTTGATTCGACTTATTCTATTGCTAATCTCTGTAGGGTACGGTTTTGCACCAAACAGACAAAAAACATGAAATAAAAACAACTGGCTTGAAAGTAAGTGTATAAAAGCCAAAAGTGGACATCATGATTGTAAGAACTATATTGGTTTTATTATACATTGCAAATGAACGTTGTCGGCCTAAGGATTAATTACTTCCCCATTCTGTTTTCTATATAAATGTGTTTATTAATGATATATTGCATTTACTGAATTTATTACACTTTAATGATTCACCTTAGCACTTTAACATTTCTAAAACAGCTTCCAATCCCTTGTAAACGTTGTACTTACCTCAATATTGGTTGGTTATCGTATGCCTACAACCACGGGATGAAAGCGAAACGAAGTCGATTTTCCCGCTCAACCTGGAGGACAACTGTACAATTCAATAACTATACGGCCTGGTTCAGACAATGAGTGTAATTATATATACATATCCAATATTTAACTGTTGAAACATTATTAACTTGTAGACAATTTAAGATTTGACATTATACCATACTAGATCGTGCCTGTAAAAATGGCATGCATTTTCATGCAAATTTATGTTTATATGAAAATAAAACTATTATCTGAATAACCCCAGAAAAAAGTCAAAACCCTCCGAAATTCGACATTGTCCTCTCCTAGCCGTAACTCCATTTGTAAAGATTAGGAAAATATGCCCCTAAATCATGCCAACAAAACAGCGGCAGCTAAAATAAGCCCACACTTCCCACGGTCACTAGTGTTAGCACTCACAACGTGCGAAATCGCACCACGGCACACACTAATATCCAATGTCACAACAATGTCACCCTCAATAGCACAAGTGGTAATAGTCAGAACTCGGCTACCAAAACTCAGGGTCTTCAGAGTATAGCACACAAACAAATTTTCGCCGGATATATGGTACAAGTCTGTTGGGGATTAACCCGCAGTGCAGTACACACGAAACCCACAGAAGGACACAACTAGCATTGTCAATGGAGTTGAAGATTGAACGATCAATTCTTGGTTGTTTGCTCAAAATCAACTTCCCCAATTTTCGCGGAGGCATCAATACGACAGTCATCGTCTCATCGGTCGCTGTTCAGAAAGAAGAGTAAAATATCGTCAGAAGTAATATAACGATTTATTATTGTAATATTTGTTTACAGACCTTAGTTCGCTTATTCCTTTTATATGTTGGTGTAACAATAAACAAACCTAAAGCGGCAGATCAGTGTTTTGGATTTTGCGTCCGTTATAACTAAGCGTTTCTGAAATCTTCGAAGAACAGCGTGGGCCCGAGCGTAGCGAGAGCTGGGCATTAACGGTTTATGAGACGTGATTGACAGTTTCTGACGATAGAAACAGATCTGGCGGATTCAAACTGTTGGTGAAAGTTTGGATAGTCACCGTTCATTTTTCCTGGTGCCGGTCAAGTCCTCTTTGAACAAGCAATATCTGGAACGCTTTTGGAATTGGATCAAGTTCAACAATGCCTGGGTCAAAGAAGGGACAGAGTGTCTTGGATGCAAACAGGAAAGTAAGTCATGGTGACTTGTCTGTTAATTGTAACGATGTGTCTGATGTTAAGCATGACATGGTTGATGTTACTGTTTCGCCGTTCAGGGATAATAGGAACATCAAACTCCCTAAGTTAGAACCACGGTGTTTTGATGGAAACCCAGCTGATTATTTGCAGTTTGTTAAGGAGTTTGAGATCATGCTGAGTAGTGTTTTATTAAGTGATGAATTGAAATTGATGTATTTGATGAGGTATTGCACTGGAGATGCTTCAAGAGCTATACAGTGCTGTAAGTTTATGAAGCCAAAAGAGGGCTACTACGAGGCTATGAGCATATTACGTCAAAGGTTTGGAAGACCTTCGATGATTATAGGGAAATTATTCGAGGCTATTAAGGGTAATGGTGGCCAATTACAGGATGACTCCCGGGCACTCACTGAGTTTTTAGATAATTTGCTAATTTACAAGAACGAAATGATTTCGATGAATCGCATGAAAGACCTCAACTCGAGTTCTATGCTAGAAGTAATAGCGAGACTCCTACCTACTCGACTGCAAAGGAAGTGGGTGAAGATGAGCTCCCGTATGGAGGATGAGGGTATCGAGCCAAGATTTGATGATATCCTGAAACTGGTAAAAGATAGTGTCAATCAATCTATGAGCAATTTTGCCAGTATATTGAATCTCACCCCTAGAATAGAGCAGTTTGAGGGTAAAACGCACTCATTGATGACGAATAGGCCTCAGAGAGGTGGATATCGAGAAGGCTCCATGATGTCCAGTAATGCATATAGACCTATTGAGTGTAACAGGATACGTAGTACATCCTCAACAGATAAGTTACAAGATGCAAGACAAACACGGTTTTGTTTTACACGTGTGCAAGAGGTGCATACAAAGGTGAACTGTAAACCAGTGAGCAAGTTCAGTGATAAGCTAAATGAGAACTCCAATCATGCCTCCAAATTGTGTGACGATAACGGTTTGGTCAGGAAGTCTGTAGTTGCAACTGGTAAGCCATTGTTGAATAGAGTGTCACAGAATAGAGTTGCTGCTTCAGAGTGCAGTTCTGACCCTACAATCTTACAAGGTATTACTAGTCGGAGTGAAGTTATAAAACCTTTAATGATTTTCGAGGAGGAACCTAAATTGTCTACTTCTGTTATTAAAGAGTTTGAAAATGATGAAGTTGATGGTAAAGTGAATATTCGTGATAATGATCATGATACTTCACAGTTGTCTTTGGTTGATCATGATCAGATGAGGGATATGCCTACTACTGCTAAGTTGAACAAAGTTTCTGTACAACTTGAACGTGAAGTAGAAATAAATGCAGATGCAGTTGCAGAAGGCATGCATACTTGTCAGACCGTCAGTGTGATTGATCAGCATGTAGCCCATCTATCATCAGATGCTAGTGCTAAACCTGAGCTGATAGTAAAAGACAGCAGTGGTGGTGGTCTTGCAGGTAGACAACTTTCTGAAAGTCGAGCAACAACCGCTTGTGATCCACCACTAACTTCATCAACTGGTATCAATCGGTCATCGTTGGTGTTGTCATCCACAATGAAACAGTCGCCCATCAACTCAAGTATCTTCTGCAATGACTATGATAGTATTGGGGCATTTGAAAAGACGAAAGATATTGGTCAGTTTAGTGAGGATAAGCCAAGTGTAAACGAGAGAGTAATTGTTAAATTGACTTGCACGAATAAAGGCATTTCTAGTTTCAAGTTACTATTTGAATGCTATTATCTTTGGTGTAAATTACTCTGTGCCTACGCTTGGTTGACCAGATACTTCGTGTGTTCGTTCGTCATCTATATTCTACGATACAATGACATGGGCGTGTTACCGTTCAGATTTGAGTATAAAGACGATAGAAGGAAATCAGCAAATGAAGTCTGCAACGATTTTCCAACCTAGGGCGTCAACCTGAGAAGGGTTGTAGGCGTACTGCTGTAAGTCCTACAGTTCTTCAAAGGGTAGCGCATCAATGAGCAGTACAATGTGCTTGGTGTATGATCTTGTACATATGTTCATATTGTATATACTGAATTGATATCATCTGTCATCTAGCTGTTGGTAATTCTGTTTGTGTTCGGACGACTTCCACTTGGATCATCAACCTGAGAAGGAATGTAGGCGTACTGCTGTAAGTCCTACAGTTCTAAAAGGGTAGTTCGTCAAGGCGGAATCCACCACATTTGATGTATCGATTGTACATATGTTTGTGTTAAATACCTGTGTGAGTTCCAATTGGTGTAATTGTTGGTTAATCTTGTTTGTGTCCGTACATTCCACAAATTACAATCGTCAACCTGTGAAGGGTTGTAGGCGTACTGGTGTAAGTCCTGCAATTCTTCAAACGAATTCCACCAAGACATGATCGGCGAGGTTGTTTGTACTGTTTGTATATATGTGTGGTGTGTCATATCAATTGGTGTTTTTTGGATTCATTGTGTTTACTCGTTGTTTTCGTATCTTGTTGTTATTGCGTAATTTTGTTAAAATTTTCGTCGTGATTACTTCTGAAGTTGTTTCGAGTCTTCTACATCCATGAATGAATTGATTGATGTTAAGGACAGCAGATGGGTCGTATACGCCGGGGAGGATAGGCTATTGCTGAGAATGAAATACACACGGAGATAATTGTTAGCTGCGGTCCGACACGCCGGGGAGAAAGAGTGTAAACGACTGAGGCTCGCATGCGTCACCGCTATAGAATGAGGCAGAATGAGTGACAGCGATTGCAGTGTAATTGGTAGTGAGTAGATAAGAGGATGTGCGTAGAGTATCGTGAGGTGGTGCTATGGTCACTTGCATTCTGCAAGAGTCATTCTAGTAAGTGGCGATTGTGTTGCAAGATGTCAAGAGGAGGTCTCTGTCTGGAGGCGCAGGTCGTCATGATGTGTGAGATTGTGCTGTGGGTATGCTTGTGGGTGTTGGCTTTTCTGTTTGTTTTCCATTTCAGCTCTGTCCGTGTGACCCAGGTTCTCGCAATGGCATCCAAGTCAACGTGCATTGGTCGTGAAGGAAAAAAGGGTTGGATCCCTTTTTGCCGGGGAGTGTCAATGGAGTTGAAGATTGAACGATCAATTCATGGTTGTTTGCTCAAAATCAACTTCCCCAATTTTCGCGGAGGCATCAATACGACAGTCATCGTCTCATCGGTCGCTGTTCAGAAAGAAGAGTAAAATCGTCAGAAGTAATATAACGATTTATTATTGTAATATTTGTTTACAGACCTTAGTTCGCTTATTCCTTTTATATGTTGGTGTAACAATAAACAATCAAAGCGGCAGATCAGTGTTTTGGTTTTTGCGTCCGTTATAACTAAGCGTTTCTGAAATCTTCGAAGAACAGCGTGGGCCCGAGCGTAGCGAGAGCTGGGCATTAACGGTTTATGAGACGTGATTGACAAGCATCAAACAATAGGTGGAGTAATAAGCCATGGTCATCACAAGGACCCAATCATTTTTTATCCCCCGCGTCCCTCAGCGTTAAAAAACAGCTGGTAGGGATGTTAACACTCCTAAACCACTAGAGCTGCCCCCCCTTGCATGAAAACAGGAACGGTCTAGTGCATCCGTATCCATTAAGCACACTTGACACTTGCACAAATATAGGTCAAATAAAAAACCCTACCCACTTCTCTAGCCTAACTAAAAATAAAAGTGTCTTAGCCTATAGCAAATCCAGTACTCCAACTCCTAATTCTTCACCGAAAACAGCACGTCGACGCTGTCGAAGGCCTTTTCAAAGTCGATGAAGTTGAGATAGAAAGGTGACTGCCATTCCAAGCTTTATTCAATGATGATCCGTAGAGTGACGATTTGATCAATACATGATTTGTTTCTCCTGAATCCAGCCTGTTCCGGACGAAGTTTTTCATTTAGGGCTTGTTTGATTCTCTCCAGGATGATGCGACTTAGTATCTTGCTTGGAATGGACAGAAGCATAATTCCACGCCAGTTTTTACATTGACTTAAGTCTCCTTTCTTTGGAAGTTTGAATAAGTAACTGTTCTTCCAATCCTCGGGTACTTTGCCCTCTTTCCACACCTTCTCCAGTAGTGGTGTCATCAAGTCCGCTGTTGTCTCTGGGTCTATTTTCAAAGCCTCTGCTGGGATTCCATCTGGTCCCGGTGTTTTCCCAGTTTTAAGCATCTTGATTGCATTCAGGACTTCTGATTTCGTCGGGGGGTCAGTGTTCACTGGTAGTTCTGCTTCCGATATCTGCTATAGACCCGTATTTATGGATAGGTACAGTATAAGACTTCTTCCAGCAGTTAGGGTATGTCACATCGCTTAATGAAATTGAGTATAGCTTGAGTAAGAGTAAACTCATGCCACTACCACCGTTTTTCAGTAGAATGGAAGATATACCATCTGGACTGGTAGTGTTACTAAGCTTAAGATTTGCGACAGCTTTATCGATCTCATGTGTGGTGAAAATTATGTCACTTAAACATTCGTCTGTTTTACGTGGGAAATCCACGATCTCATCGTTCTCTAAGTTGTACAATCTGGCGACGATAAGTCATGATACCTGGATTATTTTATTGAGTGCTTTCGTAGACTTCTTCTAAACGATGTCGGAATATAATCCTATCACGTGCAATGACGTCGTGAATTGAGTTAATATTCTGATAGAAGTTGTTAAGAATTGCATCTAAGGACTGGTTCGAAAAGTACGAGTCCCAATTAGAACATCTAATTAGGTGCCGATACAAGTCCCAGTCAGCATGTGTGTACAATCTCATATGTATCTGGCCAGCTTCATCTCTGCGTTTTGTTTCAGGAAAGATGTCAAAAGAACAAACTACTATCCTATGGTCACTACCTGGAAATTCATGTCCCACATGTACTGTAGATGGTGTTATGTTGTTCGTGAAAATAAGGTCTAGGATATTTGCGGATCTAGTGGGTGAATTTATGTGTTGCGTCCACCCTCCTGTGACGATGGAATTCATGAGATTATCATACCTTTGGGGTCCTCGAAGTGAAGGCCATGATACTTCTGGGATGTTGAAATCGCCTCCGATAATTTTATAACTGAAAGGAAGATTGGCTGTAACATTAAACATACTGCTAAGCATATTATCATATTCCCTGCTAGATGAAGGGGGCCGGTACACACAACCCACAAGTATAGGTTTACGTCTGACAACTTTTATTTCGACCCAGATCGAGTCATTGAGTTGTGACAGGATTGGGTTACTAAACTGGGTTGCACACATGGATTGTTCACAGTAAATTAGTGTTCCACCCCCAAGACCTGTCCGTCTGTCCCCTCGAAAAAGGTTGTTTTTCTCAACCATTAAGGCTGTCATTGGAGATTTCACTTATGCACCAGGTTTCGATGATCATAATCAATGACGGTCTGCATATAGAAGCTAATGTACTTAGTGCTAAGTGTTTGCTTAGAACTGATCTCGTATTTACTAGGATGATAGATAAACACTGGCCATGTGGTTTCAGTGAGCGGACAACATCTTGGTAAAATAATCCGTGAGTATCCTCTATATATATGTTATCAGACTCATTTACCAATATCTTTGGATCGTAGGAAGACTTCAGATGGATTTTTGAGATGATAGTCATGGATGAATATGTTATGCTGTGTGAGACACCTGTGTGATAATCAGATATATATGTATCTATTTCCTTATTTGTACACTTCATTTTAAATGTTTCTC
Source organism: Trichobilharzia regenti (assembly GCA_944472135.2). Classification (NCBI taxonomy): domain Eukaryota; kingdom Metazoa; phylum Platyhelminthes; class Trematoda; order Strigeidida; family Schistosomatidae; genus Trichobilharzia; species Trichobilharzia regenti. The sequence goes on along the minus strand of OX235264.1, from coordinate 120,760,852 downwards.
TCACATTTACCAGTATTCAACTTATTTCTAAATTAACAAATCATATTATATATTCCATAAGTTTTAATATGTGTACATATGTTCATGCCTGTAAAAATGGCTGGTTTCTGTTACAGAAATAAAAATTATTATTATCATATTAATATTTTAGAGGTATTAGTATCCGCGTTTGGTGTCGACACTGTGTCAGCTATCTCCCGGGAAATATGCCTTGCCCTAGCTGTAGACTGTTCGCTGTGGCAGCAAGGAATTGATCCGATATCATGCGTGCTATATGCATGATTCCAGGTGTTTCTGTTAACTGACGCTGGTGAAAATCCTGCCCCAAGGTATAACCGATATGTGTATTCGGTAATTTGTTGCCAGTATAAGAATGAATTGTTGGTATCTGTTTCTGGTATTCATCAGACCATAGCAAGTTTTGTGCAGACATCGGCACATGCTCTCCACTAAGTACATAAGATGTATGAATGGGTTCTGTTGGCTTGTTAACTGTGGTCTGTGCATGATGTTGAGGGCATTTTCTATAACTTTCAGTCGACAGAATATTAAAAGTGGGCTGGTTGACAGGGGGTTTACATAGTGGATGCGCAGAATAATGCCTACTACCTTGCTGCGCTGTTTGTCTAGAATTAGGGATTGGATAAAATTGGCTTTCCACTTGACACCAATTAGGCCTACCCCTAGGAGCCTCGTCTACCATATTCGACTTTCTCTTAGAAAGAAGGCCTAGAGGTGCTTTCGTCTCTTTCATATCAAAGGAATTTCTTGCTCCGGGTCTAGTGTTTAATTTATTTACTTCTTTTTCCCTTATCTTATGATCGACTGGCTGATGATGAATAACAGGGCAGCCAGCACATGCTATGTAGGGTCTCTGTGGCTTCGACACCATGCGCTTTAGTTTTCTTAATGGAAATGGGACGTTTGTCATAACTCCTAGAAAACTTGCCAACTTGGGTGGCTACATTCGACTGGTACTTCACAGAGTGTGGATTGTCAGACTGAGGAGTAACTGACTAATAAGTCGATGGTTGGAACATCAGTGGGATGGGTTTTGATGGTTTCGGTGTCTTGACTTTTGCGTCAGTGTGAAAACGATGTATTTCAACATTATTTCCCGTCGACTCATCTATGTCCACCATTTCAGCGTCAGCATCAATATCGTTGTATAATGCTTGGCTAACACTAGCCAGTGCCTGCGAAAATGTCTGTTGCATGCCGTGATCAGGTATTTCACTAGACGGAATAACGCACGGAACATCATCTACAGTTATCCTATGAGTTATCAGCGTTCACTGTTTCTGAGCGGCATCGCCTTTGGCATGGTGTTAAATCAGGTGCAACCCTAATGTTAGTGTATGGTGTTGAGGAGCCTATTGTCTTACCAGATTTCAGAAAATTCCTGGCTTCTTCAGTAGACCTAAGCTTGAAAAGCACAGGACACGGGTGGTTTGCAGATTTCTTACGAAGACGCAGAACCTGACATTCTGTCAACGACATATTACAAGCCTTTAGACACGAATTCTTAAGTTTGGCAATCGGCTCTCTGTCTGGAATGTTATAGGCCAAGACGTTATGTGAAGACATAATCCTCTTAAGAGCTTCTTCAGCCAAATGGTCAGTTATGCGCTCGGATTTGATTAGTGATTCAAGACAGATGTTTTGTGATGGGTCACACAGTTGCGTGAGAGGCATAATGCTGTCAAACTTGCTCTGTAGTTCTGCTATTAACTTCTGAAGTGTCAGTAAATCATTTTTGCTACAAGCCACATTCTCTGTCAATTCCTCCATGATATCAGATACCATAAATCTGAGTGTGGCTTGTGTAAAGGGTGTAGAATTGTCAACGGAGCTGAGGCCTTCAGATGGCTGACTAGTATTAGACCTCAGTCTCTTAACGGTACTTACACGTTTGATAGAATTAACCATTACAGAAATAAGAAACTTCACAATTTCCGGAAAAAAAGTCTCGAGGATATAAAAATAAGATAGCTGTATTATCGAAGTATCAAAACAACAACGATAAACAGATGTATATTGCAAAATAAAAAGTCAGACTTTCCTCTACAGAGTTTGCCGTGGGTAAAGTCCTGAGTCCCACGTGGTTAGATGGGGTATCAGAAGATTCTTCACGTAGATTTCACGAGTGAATGCTATATGTTGTTCCAGTTGATATAACACAATCCTTGTTGACTATGGATAACTGGATAATGTGAGGAAAGCGGCTAATTTCCACAATATTGAGGAAAAATGATTCACGCGGAAACTGAACACCTGTAGCGCAACAGTTCGAAACTATGTAACATTAGTTACATTTGAAATTTTTGATTTCCACTTTGCAGTTTGACGAAATATGGTGTCATGGAGAAAGGTGTAATTAAATACACCTAACCATCTTCCAGTATATATTTGAGATTAACACAGATTATAATTGCGATCATATTCGCAGAACTCCTAGATTCCAGTTATATGAAATTCTCTTGATTTTTAGAAACTGTACGATTAAACCTCCGAATCAAGATCTTCTTTAGCAAGAGAACGTATGACGCCGTCATCGTGGTATACATCCGCATGCTCCTTTCACACTGTCCTAATGCCTTTGAAAATATCTGGACTGGTGAAGAAATCTGAAAATGTGTTTTCTTAATGCACTCACCAGCGAAATGTTCCCGGGCATTTTCAGGCTGTTTAGTCAATATATCCCTGAAAAATGTAAAAAATATTTATAGTCCATACCTCAGAAATGCTGTCACCATATACTTCAGTTCCGGATGTTGTCGCAGATATCTGTATCGCGGTGCGTTCAACGTTTGCGTTACATTTTTACGTGATTCGTTACATAAAATTTATCTTGTTGTAATACTTGCACAAGTACTATACTACTTCCATACTTGTAACCGCTAACTCTCATTTCTAATAGTTATGGTTAATCAAAGTAAAAAGCAACGAACCCAATCTCCTATAAAACTGGTGTCTAATTTAACGTCCTTGACTGCTACATCAAGCAACACACCCCCTACAAACGGCTATAGTGAGTCACATAACTCACTTGTACGCCGTAAGCGTCGAGCTGGACCTGAGGATAAAACTGTACTGACAGCCAGTATTAGCACTACTCCTAAAAATTCAGTACCCTCTGCTCATACAGAACTCCTCCCTTCACCTTATGTGCTTATCGAAAGACTCCAGCCATCAAGCTCTTCTTCAGTACTATCTTCAGAAATAGAACTTCTAAAGTTGTCTATAGGAGAACTTAAGGCTGAGTTAAGGGAAATGAAAAACAATAAGTCAGTAAATGCTGAAAACATCGAAACCAATACCGAGATATCCAAATTATCAGATCAGATCAGCGATATCAGGTTGCAGGTCTGTGAACTCACACCTATAACTATCCTCATGAAAACTGTAAACCTTAACAAGCTTGACACAGAATCGGTAACTAAGGTAGATAACCTCATTAATTTTGTTACCACAGAAGTAACAAAACGACTCGACGCAAAACTGAGTGCTATTGTCTACAACGTTCCGGACAATGAGGCACTAAAAAGGTTGCACACATTCCTCTTCCAATTGACGTACACGTGAGTGCAGTAATTTCGCCTCAGTTTTCAACTTACTTATATACAAACGAACAACAGTAAACTCTTCATCTAATCGTTCAGAACCAACGGATGGTTTCTGATATCGTCGTCAACAGAAAACGAAGGAGGGAGAATGAGGGAGGGAAAAAGAAAACATGAGGAATTGTAATCAACAGTCGGAGTAGAAATAACAAATCAGAGATGAAAATGAAGTTTCCCAAACTGACTAGTCATTTCAGAGTAATCAGTTCCAACGCAGAGGATTGAGGTCCAATAGTCTATTTAGCCCCATGACATTTAATCCTAACCGGTGAACTAATAAACGTAGTCGACAAAACCCTCACTCAACAACTATCAATCTAGCTGACACAAAACGATGTCATCTGTTAAAATAGATCAGCCGAAATATTCTTGACTGTAATACAATGTCACAGGGGTTCATATCTCCATCTTCAGATTTCCTAAAACAAAATATTCACTTTCAGAAGGTATCACAACATCATGTAAGGTTGATGATGACAAGGGTGATGCATACAGAAATGGACTAGCCATTTACACAATTCTAGTAACACTAGTCCATGAGCTGAACTTATTTTTTGAGGGATGGGTGAGACAGGACTCGAATTTGAAGCAATACCGCCTTTTTCAACAGAAAGTCAATGAAATAGAATAGGCAACACAGTAAGGCCACTGTCACCTTCCGTTATGTACCACAAACAACTTTACACTGCAGAAAGTTGGATGTATTAGTCTCTGTCAATTATATAGAGAACTTTCTTTGCCAGCCACATACATGTACGTCTCAGTTAATCACTTTCTGTCTCAGAAAGTTTCGAGAAATATTCCCTGATAAGAAGAGACAGTAGTCGAACGTACTGACCAACTAACTAACTAACTTGACTACATTTTCCTCCAGTTACACTCACTAATATAAACATGTTTTCTCCCCTGTACAGAATCAAAAAGACGGTTACAGAGGAGAAAATATTCTTTTCGATCAAGTCATCAACTCGGCCGTAAATTCGTGTGTGGGTGAGAAAGTCTCATAATTATTTCCGGTCGGTGAAGAATCAAATTAATAAAATTACAAAATCTAATAAACACGAAGATTGGATAATACAAAAGATAACACGAATATAATCACTGAGGAAGGATGTCCATTTTGCCCAATTACGGATTAAAACCGCATTGATAACACAATAGGCAGCAAGTTCGGATGAAATAATACTGGAACTGAATGGATGTTTTTATGATAATTGACTGACTGAATTTCAACACATGTTTGCATAGAAGAACAAACAAATCGGTAGACATAGTCCTTCTCTCAAAAGTGATATCATCTTGCGATGACGCCTTCCATGGCTTCAGCACGTGCTACAAATGCTGTCTTGATAGCTCCCATACCATTCACTGTCTGACAGTCTTCTGATTCAAAGCGAAACGAGAAGTGGTCAGACCATGATGTGGCGCCGTAGAAGGATAGTTTGTGCGTTGCGTTATCATTCATTTGAGTGCGATCCCAGACGTCACTAGGTAATGATCCATCCCATCATCTTACTTCTTATTATTTACTCCACTAATGTAATTTAATGTGGCAACAACAGCTTATGCAAGTAGGCCAGATTCTATGCGACGATAACACGCTCATCCCGCCATAGTGAACTTATCAAAGCAGTGTATGCGCCATGATTACTTCCCTACTCAGGGTGCTCACATCCTTAGAATAACAACCCATTCAATAATAAAACAAAATTCATAAATACTTTTAAACCTACCGTGATTCGATCATTCAAGCATTCACCAACATCAATTAGATCCTTCAACAGGCTAGACATCATTTCAGCATATTTCTTCTTCTGATTTTCATGTGCATCCTTTAACTGTGACAGTTCACAGTCTTTACTATGCATTAAACTGGTTTGTAGTAGCAAGGTTTCCTGAGTCTCTTCAAGTTCTTTCGCTTTCGCATTAATCTCCTGAGCCTTTTGGTCATAATTCATTGCTAATTCTTCTAAGGCTTGCAGGACTTCTTTCGCTTCATCTTTCCTCGACTGGTATTTTGCCTTGACACACACACACACACAATAAGGGGAGAAAAAACTGCATTTAGACGGGACATTTCACAAAAATTACAAAACTGTGAGCATAATAATCCTATCAATACAATACTAGGTGAGTTATGTTGACTTCAGTGAGTATTTCTCCCACAGAGTAGACGGGATGAGGAAGAAGGGAGGGAGGATGCAGTAAGGATGAAAGTGGATAACTGATACCACCTAGAATATAAAGGGATTAATGGACAGGCAAAATCCATGTTTGCTGGTTGTCAAAGACGAATGGCAGTCATCATGTGCTTTACAAAGAAGAGCGAAATAACTTCAGTACTCTAATACCCGCCGATTCATCACAATTATGATGAAACGGCTATACTTAAAACAAACACCTACACTTCAGTCTGAAAGTTTCCACAATCTCCTCCCACATCTCATCTATTTACAGTCTTTCTCAACTTAATGTGTGAGTACCACGTGAGTTCAGTAATCTCACTCATCCACTATGAATGACGATAACTCACACCTACACCATCATCATCATCATCACCACCAGTGAACTTCAGTCAAACCACAGTTCTTCTTCTACTACTCCCACCGCTGTTACTGTTATTACTGCTTGAAAGTTCACTAAAATAAGCGAACAACATAACATGCACTCTGAGAAGGAAGAAAGCACTCCAGGCTAGTTCACATAAAAACACATGAGATTTATTACAAAAATAACCTTTTTTTAAAAAATCTCTGGACAATATGGCACAAAAACACTATTATATCATTAACTAGTGCTCACATACAATAGGTATGACTCAACGACAAATTCGTCAAAATCCAAGTGGCCATTGGGTCTTGCCTTCTCTCAACTTCCACCCACCGCCTTCTACTCCCCAATTGGAAAGCAACACAACGGACCTCAGAAAATCAATCAAATGTTAAAAGCAGTTGATTATAACAGCTAAAATATATCAACTTTCAATACACTTCCACGAATATATAAATTTATAAAAACATGTTCGAAACATGTACTACCACTTACCTGAAGAGCTGTGAAAAGAGAAAAAACAACACACGGTGATCAAAATTCTACATAGTATTTATGATACGACAAGAACGCGTAATATCTCATGGTTTCAACAAAACAAGACTAAATCAAAAAGAAACTGACAAATCATCAAATACATTTCGATAATTTCGCATACCAGAATAAAACGTCGAGGCAGGCATATAATCAGAATGGAATAAACACTTCTGAATTACAACAACACCTTCTTGGTTGGCAAAGTGCCATCAGTTCACTCAGAAATACACACAAATAACAACCAATCAGTAGTTCAAATAGTTATTTAATTAATTAATTAGTAAGCTTACTTGGTATAGAAGATACCCTCTGTTTGAATTACTGATCAGAGCACAGATCCGCACAGAAGTTCAAGTTACCGTACTGAGTCTCTACTTAATGATTTTCACTATTCCAAGGACCCTCAGCTCAGCCAGACGGTCTAAACACCCCTCACATGTTCACACCAACAATCACTACACTGACACAAGTGCACAATGGTCACTCGACCGTAGCCAATTCGAAACTTCCTTCAGTCATAAGCGTCGATGAAAACTAATCATGTACATGATGCTGTCACTAAGATCATACGTCAGGTCAGCTTGGTAGTAACGTTGTAGATGTCGGTAACGACTGACAAATCACCGAAAATCACAGGCTCTCTCCGATGTTGACGGTATATCTTTCTGACGAGCACCGAGAGGTAAGAGAATTACTTGCAACTACTTACTGACACCAATGTAAAAGAAACACCAATACGTCATTCATCAAACTAAATTAGGTACAGATAGTGACAGTGAGCGTTCTTAGTGCAAGCACACTGATCATCGCCAACCGAACACAACTTTCCATATACCCTCAAAACAGCTGCACATACCCGAGTAGGTCTGCTGGAATAAGTCAACATCATTTCTCAAAAAGTCAGATGAAGTCAAATTCTACGTGTAGGCCAAGAAATATGTCAAATACTGGACTCTAAAAAACAAGCTTGTCCTCAAAACCTGTTGGATAGAGAGGAAATCATAATACACCTTTGCCTAGAACTGAAGCCTGTATGCTTGACTGTTTCATTTCCCAAAGTATCCTAGATACAATATCAACCAGTCTGATCCCCCTGTGATCAGCACAGGGGAAGCCTGGCCATCTACACAAATCTGATGAAACTATCTAAGACCACCACACCACATTGACTAGAACACCAATTAACCCACTCAACTACTCACCACCCTCATCTTGAAACACCTGAAGAGCCACGCTGTCGGTCAATTGACGCAATCCGCTTCGTCTTAGATCGCAGAGAGCTTCTGCAACCTCAACTACAGAGTCCTACCACCAATGTCTACATTGGGAAAACGAAGCTACCTCAAGTGCTAACTTCCTCACCAACTGAGAAGAAAAATATCACTACTTCACTACACCAACAAAACAATGTGGAGAAGGGAAGTTAGAAGTCACTAGATTCACCGACTTACACAAAACTCATCAATAACATAAGGCGAAATGACAAATGAAAGTAAAAAATAGTATTAACACAAAATATTATGAATGGACAATAACCAACAGGAGACGAAATAGACTACCTGGAGATGCATTTGTGAGAGCAGCAGATCGTGGTGTGGAAGTAGTGACGCTGTCTAGCATAGGTGTACTGGGGACACTGGATGTAGTTGTCGAATCTCTTGTATCATCTAGGGCACCAGCATATTGACTTTCCGTGAACCAATCAGCTTCACTAACAGTTTCACCTGAAATTTAACATATAACACAGATTATATGACAACAAAAATTAGGTTCAAGTCAACTTCTATATTTATGCACGATGTTCGCTGGAATTATTACACCTTTCCTCAACCCATACACACGAGTTCAATGTGATAGGGGTGATGATTGGAATGATTTCCTGTGACCACTTTGTCACAATACCAAAGTAGAATAGAATATTACTCCACTAGTGATCTTAACTGCTACACGTCATTTCTCCACATTGAATTATAACTGTTTCCAACGACATTAGTCTTCACAAAATATTTGTGGCTTACGGTCCGATACACGAGATATCTGCTCTGGGCAACTCAGTCACTTTATGCTGCTGATACCTTGAATATTTCAAGTATACTCCCACATCAATATCTTACTTTCCCTCTGTGCTATTGGTTCACATTCCCATCTTTACATTCTTTATTCCTACTCAAAAAGATACAATTTACGAAAAGACGAATCAACACAACTGTCATGCAGAAACAGCTCAAGTTGAATTCCCGTAATTGGTACGATATCAACAATTCTGAGTCCTTAATTTCAAAACTTTCAAGTTAAACTTAAGCAAAAAACAGTCACAGTAAGTATTCCTTACCTGCTCGCCAACGTTTTAATTCACTCTCCAGATGACTTACAATAGTATGTGATTTACCAACCTTCTCTTTTTCTTGCTCATACCTCCTACGCCATTCATCAGCCGTAATTTCTTCGTTCACCGTTACCAGATTCTTGATGGTCTTGGCTCGCATACCGAACATTAGGGTCGACTTCGTTTCGGCTTCATTATAACCAGCAGGAGAACAACAGATCACCATAGTTGTTCGTGCATTCCCTCCAAGAGATTCTTGAAGAATGCGAGTTAGTTTAGAGTCACGATAAGGGACGTGAGACTAAAACAGGAAATCATTTAACAGATCAATAGCTTGATAAGGTAGTGGCAGTCATCTTCAAATAAGCACAACATATGCAGACAAGAGATTCTAGTCGCAGTAGAAGCTAAATATATGAGTTAGTGTGATGGGTTCTTCCGCCTCAGAAACACACAGTACAGAACTCTGCTAACAAGCGAGCACATACAAACAGGCGTGATCAACACAGAACAATTCAATATCTTATGCGTCTTAATCACATGGAAATTCAAAGTCAACACTGGCTACAATACCACCACCACAACCTGAGAGCATAAACTTACGCTTCCTTCCACAAGTGCATTGATCACATTACCAAGAGCAGAAAGTGATTTGTTAATATTTTTGGCTTCGTCCAACACAGTACCCTCAGCGCCTGTCTTCGCAACTTTCTCACTACCAGCCAAGTCAACAAGATAAAGTTTCCCATGTAGTTTCTTTTGAGTTTCCAAGTTCTCTTGTCGAACATTGATCAGGAGAACTGAGTGACTTCGAGAACTGTGCTCATTCATGTCTATAAATGGATAAGAAGTCAAAAATTAGCGTCACATAAACCCCAAGATAACTTGAATTTCATGCACAAAAAAGCAATATTTCAGTCAAACCACCACGACTAGCTAACACTCAGGTACGACATATACTAAGAATACTTACTCGTCACGGCTACATGACGGTTAGCCTTCCCCTCGTCAATCGCTTTATAAAGCTCTTCTGGAGTGGAAACAAACTTTTCCGTGATACCCTTAAACATTCTCGTTAGGAGGAATTATATCTTACTTTCACGTAAGGAACTCGGTCTTTGTCCTCATGCACCGGTAGGTTTGTTTTTGAAACTGAATCAAGATATAAGTTAGAGCGAAAAAATTACCATCAAGCAGATCACGGATTTTTTCCATGTATATTTCAAAGTAAGAAACCTGAAGATAAGAAGAGCAGCACCACAAAAATTACCTTAATGTGGAACTCCAAGTTCTCGTCCATTTGGTATATATGGTTGAATATATCATCAACTATCCGCGGGATAACACCTTGAAAAACTGGGTCACCTAAAATACCCTGAGGAGAAACAATCAGAAAACAGAATGTCATACCTCCATAGTATAAGTCTTTCCACTCGATGTTTGACCATAGGCGAATATTGTTCCATTATATCCATTCAACACATCTGCAACAATAGGCTTGGCCACAACTTCGTACACCTCTAACTGAGATGCCTTCGGCTGAACTACATGATCAAAGCTAAACATTTTACCCTAGATAGAAGAGTTGTCACAAGTTTGAAAACCATCAAACATACCCCAAGAAATACAGTTGTGTCTCCATCACCGGGGAATGACACCACAAACTTGCTGTCGTTTGCTTTCTCTTGCTCATTAAGTGGCCTCACACGGCACACAACTTTTATGCTCTCACTCATAGTAACCAATAAATCTGAGTCTGAAGAGCTGAGTGGCTTCTCAGGAGCCCGCCAATGTTTTTAGACAATCGGATGAGCAGACAGATAAACAAAGCAGAACACATATTGAACAGCATGCGTGAAGTTAGCCTGCATCAAACTGAAAGAGTGGGAGTGAATCCCTCGCAATCTATACAGTCTCCCTTCGTTTCTCTGTCTCCTCTCCTCAGTGTCAAGTTTAGGAGACTTGATAATCTGTTCATCAAGCTGCTAGTTTGTAGAATTTGGGAAGGCTGTATTGATAGAATGCACGGTAGGGTCCCAGCTGACTAAAGTGAGCAGCAACAGTGACAATCTTTCATGAAACACGTATTTAGGTGTTGTGCATGCGTGATTTCAAATGGCCTCTCAGATGGGGAGTAGAATTTTCACCTTCATCCTGATGGGCAGCAGAAATGAAAATAAATGCCAATTGAGTGAAAAAAATCCACAAATAGGAAGACCGTATGTGTTTCTACACCGATAGCTAGATGACACATCTCTAGTGCATGCCCTATCATAGGCTATTGCCAATCAATTACGCGATTCTCGAACCTAACTGAGCAAAGGATAGGACTGGTGTTTGAACCTCAACTACGGGATGTGATTCGTGAGTAAACAGAAGTGGAGTAGGAGAAATGTCCATGGATGGATGAACGGAGGAGTGGTCGGGGAGTGGGGGAAGGGATATTACATCATACGAGGTATTTATCGTCAATCGACAGAGAGAATGGCGAAGAAGGGCGCTAATTGTCCGATTAGTGCTCTCCAGTAAACCACTCAGCTCTCGGTGGCTTAACGGTAGAAAAGCCAACAGCCATGCTTGTGTTCCAGGGTCCTATATCTGGCCGATGCACTCCCTTGCCCCGCTAAGCCAGTAATATAACTAGTAAAGAGGGAAGGTTGTGCATTAGGCTAGTAACTCCACCCCATAAAACAAATGCCACTGCTACCGAAACTTCAAAGCCCTAGCTTGAAGCCCTGCTCCACTGAGAACGTTAATGAACCAAAAAACTAAATCACTCTCCGTTGCGAAATAAACAGCCATGTGGGCCGAACGCAGTCGTACGGAAAGCACTGCAGATATTAGCAATAAATTGACTCTTAAGAACGACACTGCGGTTACAGTGTAGTGTTTGTGGGGTCCCGAGCAGAGAAATTCGATGCCCACTGAAATTCAGACCAAGAGTGGTTGCACCGTTTCACACTCCGGTATTCTCGTTTCGAAGTTGTGAGTGCCTCCATGATACAAGCACCCAATCTTTGCTTCTGTACCTGTGTTAATATGGTTATGAGGAGCACTCGCGATGGCTGTAGGGTGGCTTCCCTCAGCCACAGATATCACAGGTGATAGAGCTCAGAGACACCATGATGCCACAGTGGCCACCCAAAGTTTTGATGGATGGCATGTTCTATCTGGTGTATATCAGCATGGCGGAGTCTGCAGTGAATGTGAATGCCCGGATTCTTGACATCGACAACCAGGTGACAGGGAGGTGAGTTCGGTCTCACTACATGTGGAACCTCAATAATTAATTAGCTCAGACATGGTACTGCACGTGCATCACCACCTGGCAAATAAGTGCTACAGTCATTTACCTCAACTTTCGACATATTCTTTAGTTTCTAGCCGGTTGTAAGCCTGTGAGAAGGTGGAGTTTTGGGAGTGGATTTCGATTCAATCACGGAAAACCAATCTAGACACTACATAAACTTCAGAGTACTCCGAAACTATCAACATAAAATACGTCTTAATTAGAATGTGGCCGGCTTCTGAAAGCCTCTGGAAAGACACCCATCCGATTTGTCTTCTTACTTTGAAGTCAAAACAAACATTTGCGCATGAAACGCTCGTACAATGTAGGGAACTCGGAAGGCTACCCAGATTTTTAAAGAAACCAGAACAGCAAGATGATACTTCCGATTTAACCACTGCCTCTCCAAATTTAACTTACCAGTAAATCGAATGACTTTCAAATATGGCTGCAAAGTCTTACACGTATCATGAAATACTCATAAAACTAACATTCGATCAACACCATCACTAGGGAAAATGTGCCCGATATATGTTATTATTTGATGCTTTTTACCGTATTGAGAGTTTCCACTGGAATTTGACATATCGCGTGTGCCGAGAAAATCACAATTTATATTTTGTGTAAACAGGCAAATTTGTATGAAATGCATGTCATTTTTACGCGCATGATAGGATATGGTATGAATTGCAATATTGCAGTGTCAGTGAATAGGCACCATTTCAAAAGTTTAAATAGTTGAGTAGTAGTAGTAGTACAAGCAAGCAGAACAGGTTCGTGTAAATGACAAATTGTAAATCCCTTAATAAGGTCACCAACAAGGTTGGGCGGTGACCCGAACTTCATTCCGTTTCCTGATGATAGTTATGGTCAACCAATCAACAGTCCGTATGTGCAAAATGGAATTATGGATAAAACATCATTGAAGGTACATTTACAAGATGTATTCAAGAATGAGCGATAGAGTCCTTGGGATGGTAATGTACATTTGCGGTATATAATGCTAACCATATTGGTCCTACCGTAGAAACCATGAAGTTTCAACGAAAATATAGCTATGCTGAAACGTTGATGTTGTTGTCGTATTTCCTTCATCACCACAACCAGACCTTAGGAGGGCGAAGTACTAGAATGAAAAGAGTAAGTCTTAGCCTCATAGAAGGACTAGAAAGTTAAGCTACAACGGTGTATAACAGCTCTTCGCTGAAGAATTATTGCCAAGATTTAAGTGATAGTTTGATGAGTAGCGCATTCAAAGGTCTGAAAGATTAGAATCTGTAGGACACACTGGCTCGTAAGATGTTTCGGGGACAGCGTGAGGTCCAGCGTAGTAAGAGCTGGACATTGACAATTACTGAGAGTTGTCTGACAGGTTTAATTCACTTATGTGTGCTCAGTCTCGATCTGCTAAAACTGACGACACTTTTTCTACTATCAACGTGCGTAATTCAAGGTAGCGTACTCGAACCTCTCTTCGTTCTTTTGTAATAATGTATATTTCTCCCTGTTTATGCAGGAACATACCAGTTGTACAGGCATGGATAAGTTGTTATATAAATTGCACATGATTTGATGTATAATGGATTTACAGTTTGGCTGTTCTTTCTGACATTAGAGCCAGTCGGAACAGTCTGCTATAAAGTCTGTTTGTGTAGCACATAAAAAGATATAGAAATATTGCCTTCGCATTAACAAAACACCCGGACATCAGATGAATGTGATACGGATATCTGGGAAAAATAAAGCTTGAAGTCAATTCTCCTATATAACTCTGTTGTGATCAGCACCCTTGGCTTAAAGATTATTGATGTATTATGTTGAGATCAGTGATATATTTATTCCATTTTTCAGCAGTCTAATCGTAGTTTCATAACAGGAAACAAATTTGATTGTGGAGGCGAAAACTAGATAAGGTCATGTTAAGTTGTAATACTGCATCAAATGGTGCCGAGGTCGATTCCAGAATTCTCCATTTGCGCCATTTGTGTCTGCATGGCGGATTGTATAGGTAGGTTGAGTAAAATATTGAAAACAGTTTGAAAACCAGTTGCTTCTTTATAACAAAAATAATGTGTATTATCATACAAACATATAAATTTACATGAAAATACATGCCATTTTGCAGGCACGATATGATATAATGATATGATAATATCAAATCGTAGATTGTCTACAAGTTAATAATGTTTCAACAGTTAAATATTTGATATATATATATATATTAAATACACTTATTGTTTGCGCCAGGCCGTATAGTTATTGAATTGAACAGTTGTCCTCCAGGTTGCGCGAGAAATCAACCTCGTCTCGTTTTCATCTCGTGGTCGTAGGCATACGATGACCAACCAATATTGAGATAAGTATAATAATAATAATGGTAAACATTTATTTTCCGATACGAATTTAAAACAAGCAATAAAGGTTAATAAAGCAGGATTTAATGAATTCATCAAATTTCGGTAGAACTCGTCAGCTTTATTTAAGATGGTATGCGAATGAACGGTACAAAAATTTTCAGCGTATTCAGTTCCAAAGTACTTTAATGTTCACACAGGATTCACATGTAAAGTAATATTCTGAAGTATACCTTCATTTCGTTGAGGAATTGTACAGAGTTTACTTAGGAGCATGTTAAACCATCGCGAAAGTTTATGTATAGGTCATTTGATATAACTGGACGATTAAAACAATGATAAATCGAGATGAAATTAAGCATTTTGGAAGAAATCAATTTCGGTAGCCCAATGATTCGGGCAGTTCGCCTTACGTACGACGTTTCCAAGGGTTTGAAACCTAATTTAGAAAAGTTAAAGTGCTAAGGTGAATCAATAAAGTGTAATGAAATAGGTAAGTGCAAGTATGATTAATAAATGCATTAATAAAGGAAACTTTCTAGGCTGCCAACGTTCATTTCCAATGTGTAATGCTCCACGTCTTGTTCGTACAATCATCATGTCCACATATGGCTGCATTACAAATATTTTCAAGGAGTAGTTTTTAATTCATAGCCGTTGTCTATTCAATAATAATAATATTTGGAGCACAACCGTACCCTACAGAGATTAGCAGAGGAATAAGTCGAATCAAATTCATAAAGAGCTATAGAATGTTAGGTTTAATGAAATATAATGAGGATCAAGTAAAGAAGTTATTGGAAAATAAATGAGGTAAGACGTTGTGAAGTGGTATTCGAAGATGTGACAATGGATAGCAAGTTAATTTATAAGATGCCCCATAAATCTGCGCGGAGCTCACTTGGTCCAATCCCAACAATAGGCTGAGCGAATGGTATAAATTTAAAGGTAGAAGCATGATCTATCAAGGCGCTCATTATTACCTTTCTCAAGATAAAGATATAAGCTCTCATATCTCGAGCCTTCAAATTGCATATTGCTCTTCCTGCAGAATGGTGCGATACACCTTAGTGAACACCAACATATTTACTGATCAGCTAGACCCACCCTCCCTCCTTTCTTTGTCAATGGAGTTGAAGATTGAACGATCAATTCTTGGTTGTTTGCTCAAAACAAACTTCCCCAATTTTCGCGGAGGCATCAATACGACAGTCATCGTCTCATCGGTCGCTGTTCAGAAAGAAGAGCGAAGCATCGTCAGAAGTAATACTATGATATATTATTGTAATATTTGTTCACAGACCCTAGTAAAAACATTACTTTTATATGTTGGTGTAACAATAAAGAAATCTCAAGCGGTAGATCGGTGTTTTGGTATTTTCGTCCGTTATAACTAAGCGTTTCTGAAAACTTCAAGGAACAGCGTGGGCCCGAGCGTAGCGAGAGCTGGGCATTAACGGTTTATGAGACGTGATTGATATTCTTGATGTTAGGCTCTGAGACTATGATTATTATGGCTACCGCAAATATATTGCTTGGTACCAGACGTGTTCCTACCAGATATTCCATCTCCCCAGCTTTCTTAATGAGTGCTTCCAATAGATCTCCACGTACATCTGTATAAACATATTATATATGTGTGCATGCATCCTAATGAACAGATTACTTTGTAAGAAGTTAAAAACTTAAAGAGTAAAAAGAATAGGTTTTGTGAATAGTGGAGCAAGATTCAGCAGAACACTATAGTTAGGGTTCAATGTAGGTAGTATGAACTGAAGGTGAGGTCGGTTGGCAGGACTTAGTGTACTAATATATAGTAAAGATCTGACATTGCAAAGTAACGTGTCTAGATATATTATAAAAAGATATTAACACAGAACCAACAAAATTTTGGCATTTGGTTAGCAATACTGCAGTGTGTGTAAACTGAAGAATGGCAGTTAGTCTACAGGGAGCCGTAGAGTAAATCAAACCATATATGATAAGAGTATAATCAATAATATAATTCGTATATCAAATAATACACTAGGCACAATAATTGAGTGTTATAAGGGAAACAAGCATGGTAAAGCAAGAGAACATTTGATGCATAAATATTTTAATCATTTTAAGTATTTTAATAACAATCTAATTTTAAGAATTGAACATGCGTGATTAATAAGTATTATTATATTAACAATAATAGTGTACTCTCATTTTGTACATGAGGGATGCCAGTTTACAGGCATCATCAATATGATTAATTATATATACTATTAGCAATCATACTTAATAATAACGTTTTAATAAAATACACATATTTTCTTACTGTGCAGGACACACCAAATGTACAGGCATGGATAAGCATTATTTAAATTTCATAAATTTGGTTTATGGTTAAATCACGTGGTTGCTGACGTTTCTGTCTTTGGTTTGTGGGAACAATATGATAACCAGTCATTCAATGGAGCACATCAAGATATATAGAAATATTGTCTTCGCATTTACAAAAAACCCAAGTAAGTTGCCACTTTGCGCTCCAAACGCCTAGATAGTTTGAGTCTTGTTGGATCTTGCTTTCGACGCTCATATCACCGTACCCATTATCATATACTATCTTGAGATCATCTGCAAAACGGTATGGCTTGCCATACTTCATTACAGAGACTATGTCATTTATAAATAAGAGGAATAGAATAGGGCCAAGAACACTACCTTGTATTACACCACTGGTTATCGGCTTTGAGAAAGAGAGCTGGTGGTTGATTTTGACTAATTGCACACTTTCTGTGAGAAAAGAACATATACATTTGAGAAGCTTACCAGTTATTCCGTAGGATTGGAGTTTCGTTAAGAGACTGATATGTGGGACTATATCGGAGGCCTTGCTAACGTCGAGAAACAATGTTGTTACCGAAAGACCATTGTAAATCACGTCTCATAAACAGTTAATGCCCAGCTCTCGCTACGCTCGGGCCCACGCTGTTCCTTGAAGTTTTCAGAAACGCTTAGTTATAACGGACGAAAATACCAAAACACCGATCTACCGCTTGAGATTTCTTTATTGTTACACCAACATATAAAAAGAATAAGTGAACTAAGGTCTGAAAACAAATATTACAATAATAAATCACAATATTACTTCTGATGGTTGTCTCCTGACTTCTTTCTGAACAGCGACCGATGAGACGATGACTGTCGTATTGATATCAGTTGATGAATTTTCGGTGGATCAAAAGCTGTTGTCGCTCGACATTCAGAAGTTTGTCTACCTGCAAGACCACCACCACTGCTGTCTTTTACTATCAGCTCCGGTTTACCACTAGCATCTGATGATAGGTGGGCTACACGCTGATCAGTTACACTGACTGTCTCACAAGTATGCACACCTTCTGGAACTGCATCTGCGTTCAATTCTACTTCACCTTCAAGTTGTACAGAAACTATTTTCAACTTAGCAGTAGTAGGCATATCCCTCATCTCATCATTGTTAACCAAGGACAACTGTGAAGTATCATGATCATTATCACGAATATTCACTTTACCGTCAATTTCATCATTTTCAAACTCTTTAATAACAGAAGTAGACAGTTTTGGTTCCTCCTCGCAAATCATTAAAGGTTTTATAACTTCACTCTGACTAGTAACACCTTGTAAACTTGTAGGGTCAGAACTGCACTCTGAAGCAGCAACTCTCTTCTGTGACACTCTATTCAACAATGGCTTAGTAATTGCAACTACAGACTTCTTCACAACACCGTTATCGTCACACAATTCGGAGTCAGGCCTGGGGTTTACATTTAGCTTATCACTGAACTTGCTTACTGGTTCACAGTTCACCTTTGTACGCACTTCTTGCAAACGTGTGAAACACAACCGTGTTCGTCTTGTATCTTGTAACTTATCTGTTGAGGATGTACTACGAAACCTGTTACACTCACTAGGTCTATATGCATTACTGGACATCATGGTGCCTTCTTGATATCCACCTCTCTGAGACCCTTTCGTCATCAATGATTGCGTTTTACCCTCAGACTGCTCTATTCTAGGGGTGAGATTCAATATACTGGCAAACTTGCTCATCGATTGATTGACACTATCTTTTACTAGTTTCAGGATATCATCAAATTTTGGCTCGATACCCTCTTCCTCCATACGGGAGCTCATCTTCACCCACTTCCTTTGCAGTCGAGTAGGTAGGCGTCTCGCAATTACCTCTAAGACTGAGCTGCAATTGGGGTCACTCATGCAATTCATAGAAATCAAGGTATTCTCATAAGTCATAAGATTATCTGAAAACTCAGTGAGTGCCTGGGAGTCATCCTGTAATTGACCACCATTACTTTTAACAGCCTCGAATAATTTCCCTGCAATCATCGAAGGTCTTCCAAACCTTTGACGTAATATCTTCATAGCCTCATCGTAGCCCTCTTTTGGCTTCATAAACTTACAGCAGTGTATAGCTCTTGAAGCATCTCCAGTGCAATATCTCATCAAATACATTGACTTCAATTCATCACTTAATAAAAAACTACTCAATATGATCTCAAACGCCTTTACAAATTGTAAATAATCAGACGGGTTTCCATCAAAACACCGTGGTTCTAATTCAGGGAGTTTGATGTTCCTATTATCCCTGAACGGCGAAAAAGTAACATCAACCATATCATGTTTAACATCAGACACATCGTTACAATTAACAGACAAGTCACCATGACTTACTTTCCTGTTTGCATCCAAGACGCTCTGTCCCTTCTTTGACCCAGGCATTGTTGAACTTGACCCAATTGCGAAAAAGTTCCAGATATCGCTTGTTTAAAGAGGACTTGACCGGCACCAGGAAAAATGAACGGCGACTATCCAAACTTTCACCAACTGTTTGAATCCGCCAGATCTGTTTCCATCGTCAGAAACTGTCAATCACGTCTCATAAACCGTTAATGCCCAGCTCTCGCTACGCTCGGGCCCACGCTGTTCCTTGAAGTTTTCAGAAACGCTTAGTTATAACGGACGAAAATACCAAAACACCGATCTACCGCTTGAGATTTCTTTATTGTTACACCAACATATAAAAGTAATGTTTTTACTAGGGTCTGTGAACAAATATTACAATAATATATCATAGTATTACTTCTGACGATGTTTCGCTCTTCTTTCTGAACAGCGACCGATGAGACGATGACTGTCGTATTGATGCCTCCGCGAAAATTGGGAAGTTGGCTGTGAGCAAACAACCAAGAATTGATCGTTCAATCTTCAACTGCATTGACACCCATTATCAATGCATTGTTTAATGTAGTCAGAATAATCTGAGTTGCATTTAATGCACGACCTTCTACTTATGAGACGGCATTGGGATGTGAATTTTAGGTCATTTGACAGCAAGTACTGTATTATTTGCGTGTTAACTATCTTTTTCATTACACGTGAAACTCCAGACGTAATGTTGATGGGGCGGTAGTTGTTGATATCTGCTATATTATTATTATTATTGTATCCTTTAGTTCCTAGAGGAACATAGGGCTTCAGCTGCGCACCTCCATTGACTTCGGTTTTCTGACAACTTTTTCAACCTGCTCCAGGTCTGTCCACATGCTTTCATCTCCTCCTCGCATGACTTCCTCCAAGTCACCCTTGGACGACCAACTCGCCGCCTCCCTTTCGGGTTCCACTCGAGGGCTTGTCTAGTGATGTCACTTGATGGTTTCCTCAGCGTATGGCCAATCCATCTCCATTTCTTTCTGCCTATTTGTTTCACAATCGGTTCCTGATTGGTTCGCTCCCAGAGATCCCTGTTGCTGATCTTTTCTGGCCATCTGATCTTGAGTATTGAGCGGAGACAGTTGTTAATGAAGGTTTGAAGTTTGTTTGAGATGCTCTTTATGACTCGCCAAGTCTCTGATCCGTAAAGTAGCACTGACTTCACATTGGAGTTGAAAATCCGGATCTTATTTTTGATGCTGAGTGCTGTTGACCTCCACACAGATTTGAGAGTAATGAAAGCTTGTCTTGCTTTTCCGATTCTGGCTTTGATGTCCTCGTCAGTTCCGCCTGTAGTTGAGACGATGCTTCCCAGGTAGGTGAAGGAGGTTGTTTCTTTCAGGTTCTTCCCATTTATGCTTATTGTGGTCTGTTGGTGTTGTTGATGTTGGCTAGGAATCTTCATCATCTCTGTTTTATCTATGTTCACGTGAAGTCCTATCTTTGATGCTTCTTCTGCCAACTTGTTACTTTTCACTTGCATATCTTCCAGTTTATGGGAAATCAGACATATATCATCGGCGAAATCCAGATCCTCCAAGTCTTTTGTGTCAGTCCATTTTATGCCTGTTCCCTCGTTGGTTGCCGTTGTCTGTCGCATTATCCAATCAATTGCAATCAGGAAGATCATTGGTGATAGTAGACAGCCTTGCCTCACTCCCGTCCTCACTTCGAAGGCTTCCGTAAGTTTCCCGTTGTGGATTACTTGGCATGCAGCATTGTCGTATAACTGTTGGATGAGGTGTATAATTGTCGATGGGACCCCGTAGTAGCGAAGTAGTTTCCAAATGACCTCTCGATCGACGCTGTCGAAGGCCTTTTCAAAGTCGATGAAGTTGAGATAGAAAGGTGACTGCCATTCCAAGCTTTATTCAATGATGATCCGTAGAGTGACGATTTGATCAATACATGATTTGTTTCTCCTGAATCCAGCCTGTTCCGGACGAAGTTTTTCATTTAGGGCTTGTTTGATTCTCTCCAGGATGATGCGACTTAGTATCTTGCTTGGAATGGACAGAAGCATAATTCCACGCCAGTTTTTACATTGACTTAAGTCTCCTTTCTTTGGAAGTTTGAATAAGTAACTGTTCTTCCAATCCTCGGGTACTTTGCCCTCTTTCCACACCTTCTCCAGTAGTGGTGTCATCAAGTCCGCTGTTGTCTCTGGGTCTATTTTCAAAGCCTCTGCTGGGATTCCATCTGGTCCCGGTGTTTTCCCAGTTTTAAGCATCTTGATTGCATTCAGGACTTCTGATTTCGTCGGGGGGTCAGTGTTCACTGGTAGTTCTGCTTCCGATATCTGCTATAGACCCGTATTTATGGATAGGTACAGTATAAGACTTCTTCCAGCAGTTAGGGTATGTCACATCGCTTAATGAAATTGAGTATAGCTTGAGTAAGAGTAAACTCATGCCACTACCACCGTTTTTCAGTAGAATGGAAGATATACCATCTGGACTGGTAGTGTTACTAAGCTTAAGATTTGCGACAGCTTTATCGATCTCATGTGTGGTGAAAATTATGTCACTTAAACATTCGTCTGTTTTACGTGGGAAATCCACGATCTCATCGTTCTCTAAGTTGTACAATCTGGCGACGATAAGTCATGATACCTGGATTATTTTATTGAGTGCTTTCGTAGACTTCTTCTAAACGATGTCGGAATATAATCCTATCACGTGCAATGACGTCGTGAATTGAGTTAATATTCTGATAGAAGTTGTTAAGAATTGCATCTAAGGACTGGTTCGAAAAGTACGAGTCCCAATTAGAACATCTAATTAGGTGCCGATACAAGTCCCAGTCAGCATGTGTGTACAATCTCATATGTATCTGGCCAGCTTCATCTCTGCGTTTTGTTTCAGGAAAGATGTCAAAAGAACAAACTACTATCCTATGGTCACTACCTGGAAATTCATGTCCCACATGTACTGTAGATGGTGTTATGTTGTTCGTGAAAATAAGGTCTAGGATATTTGCGGATCTAGTGGGTGAATTTATGTGTTGCGTCCACCCTCCTGTGACGATGGAATTCATGAGATTATCATACCTTTGGGGTCCTCGAAGTGAAGGCCATGATACTTCTGGGATGTTGAAATCGCCTCCGATAATTTTATAACTGAAAGGAAGATTGGCTGTAACATTAAACATACTGCTAAGCATATTATCATATTCCCTGCTAGATGAAGGGGGCCGGTACACACAACCCACAAGTATAGGTTTACGTCTGACAACTTTTATTTCGACCCAGATCGAGTCATTGAGTTGTGACAGGATTGGGTTACTAAACTGGGTTGCACACATGGATTGTTCACAGTAAATTAGTGTTCCACCCCCAAGACCTGTCCGTCTGTCCCCTCGAAAAAGGTTGTTTTTCTCAACCATTAAGGCTGTCATTGGAGATTTCACTTATGCACCAGGTTTCGATGATCATAATCAATGACGGTCTGCATATAGAAGCTAATGTACTTAGTGCTAAGTGTTTGCTTAGAACTGATCTCGTATTTACTAGGATGATAGATAAACACTGGCCATGTGGTTTCAGTGAGCGGACAACATCTTGGTAAAATAATCCGTGAGTATCCTCTATATATATGTTATCAGACTCATTTACCAATATCTTTGGATCGTAGGAAGACTTCAGATGGATTTTTGAGATGATAGTCATGGATGAATATGTTATGCTGTGTGAGACACCTGTGTGATAATCAGATATATATGTATCTATTTCCTTATTTGTACACTTCATTTTAAATGTTTCTCTCACATTTACCAGTATTCAACTTATTTCTAAATTAACAAATCATATTATATATTCCATAAGTTTTAATATGTGTACATATGTTCATGCCTGTAAAAATGGCTGGTTTCTGTTACAGAAATAAAAATTATTATTATCATATTAATATTTTAGAGGTATTAGTATCCGCGTTTGGTGTCGACACTGTGTCAGCTATCTCCCGGGAAATATGCCTTGCCCTAGCTGTAGACTGTTCGCTGTGGCAGCAAGGAATTGATCCGATATCATGCGTGCTATATGCATGATTCCAGGTGTTTCTGTTAACTGACGCTGGTGAAAATCCTGCCCCAAGGTATAACCGATATGTGTATTCGGTAATTTGTTGCCAGTATAAGAATGAATTGTTGGTATCTGTTTCTGGTATTCATCAGACCATAGCAAGTTTTGTGCAGACATCGGCACATGCTCTCCACTAAGTACATAAGATGTATGAATGGGTTCTGTTGGCTTGTTAACTGTGGTCTGTGCATGATGTTGAGGGCATTTTCTATAACTTTCAGTCGACAGAATATTAAAAGTGGGCTGGTTGACAGGGGGTTTACATAGTGGATGCGCAGAATAATGCCTACTACCTTGCTGCGCTGTTTGTCTAGAATTAAAGATTCGATAAAATTGGCTTTCCACTTGACACCAATTAGGCCTACCCCTAGGAGCCTCGTCTACCATATTCGACTTTCTCTTAGAAAGAAGGCCTAGAGGTGCTTTCGTCTCTTTCATATCAAAGGAATTTCTTGCTCCGGGTCTAGTGTTTAATTTATTTACTTCTTTTTCCCTTATCTTATGATCGACTGGCTGATGATGAATAACAGGGCAGCCAGCACATGCTATGTAGGGCCTCTGTGGCTTCGACACCATGCGCTTTAGTTTTCTTAATGGAAATGGGACGTTTGTCATAACTCCTAGAAAACTTGCCAACTTGGGTGGCTACATTCGACTGGTACTTCACAGAGTGTGGATTGTCAGACTGAGGAGTAACTGACTAATAAGTCGATGGTTGGAACATCAGTGGGATGGGTTTTGATGGTTTCGGTGTCTTGACTTTTGCGTCAGTGTGAAAACGATGTATTTCAACATTATTTCCCGTCGACTCATCTATGTCCACCATTTCAGCGTCAGCATCAATATCGTTGTATAATGCTTGGCTAACACTAGCCAGTGCCTGCGAAAATGTCTGTTGCATGCCGTGATCAGGTATTTCACTAGACGGAATAACGCACGGAACATCATCTACAGTTATCCTATGAGTTATCAGCGTTCACTGTTTCTGAGCGGCATCGCCTTTGGCATGGTGTTAAATCAGGTGCAACCCTAATGTTAGTGTATGGTGTTGAGGAGCCTATTGTCTTACCAGATTTCAGAAAATTCCTGGCTTCTTCAGTAGACCTAAGCTTGAAAAGCACAGGACACGGGTGGTTTGCAGATTTCTTACGAAGACGCAGAACCTGACATTCTGTCAACGACATATTACAAGCCTTTAGACACGAATTCTTAAGTTTGGCAATCGGCTCTCTGTCTGGAATGTTATAGGCCAAGACGTTATGTGAAGACATAATCCTCTTAAGAGCTTCTTCAGCCAAATGGTCAGTTATGCGCTCGGATTTGATTAGTGATTCAAGACAGATGTTTTGTGATGGGTCACACAGTTGCGTGAGAGGCATAATGCTGTCAAACTTGCTCTGTAGTTCTGCTATTAACTTCTGAAGTGTCAGTAAATCATTTTTGCTACAAGCCACATTCTCTGTCAATTCCTCCATGATATCAGATACCATAAATCTGAGTGTGGCTTGTGTAAAGGGTGTAGAATTGTCAACGGAGCTGAGGCCTTCAGATGGCTGACTAGTATTAGACCTCAGTCTCTTAACGGTACTTACACGTTTGATAGAATTAACCATTACAGAAATAAGAAACTTCACAATTTCCGGAAAAAAAGTCTCGAGGATATAAAAATAAGATAGCTGTATTATCGAAGTATCAAAACAACAACGATAAACAGATGTATATTGCAAAATAAAAAGTCAGACTTTCCTCTACAGAGTTTGCCGTGGGTAAAGTCCTGAGTCCCACGTGGTTAGATGGGGTATCAGAAGATTCTTCACGTAGATTTCACGAGTGAATGCTATATGTTGTTCCAGTTGATATAACACAATCCTTGTTGACTATGGATAACTGGATAATGTGAGGAAAGCGGCTAATTTCCACAATATTGAGGAAAAATGATTCACGCGGAAACTGAACACCTGTAGCGCAACAGTTCGAAACTATGTAACATTAGTTACATTTGAAATTTTTGATTTCCACTTTGCAGTTTGACGAAATATGGTGTCATGGAGAAAGGTGTAATTAAATACACCTAACCATCTTCCAGTATATATTTGAGATTAACACAGATTATAATTGCGATCATATTCGCAGAACTCCTAGATTCCAGTTATATGAAATTCTCTTGATTTTTAGAAACTGTACGATTAAACCTCCGAATCAAGATCTTCTTTAGCAAGAGAACGTATGACGCCGTCATCGTGGTATATATCCGCATGCTCCTTTCACACTGTCCTAATGCCTTTGAAAATATCTGGACTGGTGAAGAAATCTGAAAATGTGTTTTCTTAATGCACTCACCAGCGAAATGTTCCCGGGCATTTTCAGGCTGTTTAGTCAATATATCCCTGAAAAATGTAAAAAATATTTATAGTCCATACCTCAGAAATGCTGTCACCATATACTTCAGTTCCGGATGTTGTCGCAGATATCTGTATCGCGGTGCGTTCAACGTTTGCGTTACATTTTTACGTGATTCGTTACATAAAATTTATCTTGTTGTAATACTTGCACAAGTACTATACTACTTCCATACTTGTAACCGCTAACTCTCATTTCTAATAGTTATGGTTAATCAAAGTAAAAAGCAACGAACCCAATCTCCTATAAAACTGGTGTCTAATTTAACGTCCTTGACTGCTACATCAAGCAACACACCCCCTACAAACGGCTATAGTGAGTCACATAACTCACTTGTACGCCGTAAGCGTCGAGCTGGACCTGAGGATAAAACTGTACTGACAGCCAGTATTAGCACTACTCCTAAAAATTCAGTACCCTCTGCTCATACAGAACTCCTCCCTTCACCTTATGTGCTTATCGAAAGACTCCAGCCATCAAGCTCTTCTTCAGTACTATCTTCAGAAATAGAACTTCTAAAGTTGTCTATAGGAGAACTTAAGGCTGAGTTAAGGGAAATGAAAAACAATAAGTCAGTAAATGCTGAAAACATCGAAACCAATACCGAGATATCCAAATTATCAGATCAGATCAGCGATATCAGGTTGCAGGTCTGTGAACTCACACCTATAACTATCCTCATGAAAACTGTAAACCTTAACAAGCTTGACACAGAATCGGTAACTAAGGTAGATAACCTCATTAATTTTGTTACCACAGAAGTAACAAAACGACTCGACGCAAAACTGAGTGCTATTGTCTACAACGTTCCGGACAATGAGGCACTAAAAAGGTACAGCGCATCTTACTTAGTGAGGTGAAAATGCCTAACTCCAAGACTAAGTGCTATAGGCTGAAAAAGAGTCAACATGAAAAGTGTTGTCCTATTCGCTTTCAGTTCGAAACACCAAAAGAGACCAGAAAATTTATGCACTCCCAACACACCCTATCGCAAGCCAGAAACTACAAACATATAAAGGTCGGGGTGGACAAAACAGCCATAGAAAGTCACGCACACAATTATCTCTCTAAGCCTAATTGTGAAATAAGTAATAGGACATTGCAAGCAGCCATTATTCCCAACCCTGTGAAAGATACAGTAGACCCCACCGCATCAACTCTCTCAAAACACACAGAATTATCCCATCAGAGTGCAACACCAGCCGAAAGGCCACTAGACTGTAACCAAATAAATAATAAAACCATACCACCTATCACAGCAGAATCTAAAATTCCACTAATAACCCCAGAAAAAAAGTCAAAACCCCCGAAAT
The DNA here is from genome assembly GCA_944472135.2 of Trichobilharzia regenti. NCBI lineage: Eukaryota > Metazoa > Platyhelminthes > Trematoda > Strigeidida > Schistosomatidae > Trichobilharzia > Trichobilharzia regenti. The sequence continues at coordinate 120,733,642 of OX235264.1, read as the reverse complement.
TCGACATTGTCCTCTCCTAGCCATAAATTCATTGCTAAAGGTAAGGAAAATATGCCCCTAAATCATGCCAACAAAAACAGTGGCAGCTTAAGTAACCCCACACTTCCCACGGTCAATAGTATTAGCACTCACAACGTGCGAAATTGCACCACGGCACACACTAATATCCAATGTCACAACAATGTCACCCTCAATAGTACAAGTGGTAATAGTCAGAACTCGGTTATCAACAACTCAGGGTCTTCAGAGTATGGCACACAAACAAATTTTGACCGGATATATGGTACAAGTCTGCTGGGAACTAACCCACAATGCAGTACACACGAAACCCACACAAGGACACAACTAGCATCAAACAATAGGTGGAATAATAAGCCGTGGTCATCACAAGGATCCAATCATTTTTTATCCCCCGCGTCCCTGTCAGCCTTGAGAAAACAGCTGGTAGGGATGTTAACACTCCTAAACCACTAGAGCTGGCTCCCTCCTTGCATGAAAACAGGAACGGTCTAGTGCACCCGTATCCATTGGACACACTTGACAGTTGCACACTCCAGGCTGTGAGTTTCAAGACCTACGACGCCAACTGCTGGCACGTAAATTTCATTGGCACTGTATAATAATACCAATATACTCCTTATTATCATGGTGTCCACTTTTGGCTCTAATACAATTATTTTCAAGCCAGTTGTTTTTATTTCATGCTTTTTTGTCTGTTTGGTGCACAACCGTACCCTACAGAGATTAGCAATAGAATAAGTCGAATCAAATTCATAAAGAGCTATAGAATGTTAGGTTTAATGAAATATAATGAGGATCAAGTAAAGAAGTTATTGGAAAATAAATGAGGTAAGACGTTGTGAAGTGGTATTCGAAGATGGGACAATTGATAGCAAGTTAATTTATAAGATGCCCCATAAATCTGCGCGGAGCTCACTTGGTCCAATCCCAACAATAGGCTGAGCGAATGGTATATATTTAAAGGTAGAAGCATGATCTGTCAAGGCGTTCATTATTATCTTTCTCAAGATAAAGATATAAGCCCTCATAAAAATCAGAAATATCTCGAGCCTTCAAATTGCATATTGCTCTTCCTGCAGAATGGTGTGATTCACCTTAGTGACCACCATATCTACTGATAAGCTAGCGCTTGAATCTATAGCTTGATGAGAAGAGGTTATACGCTTCAGCACCTCCGCAGCCAAGCGATTAATCAGATTTTCAGCCCTTTTTAGGTTGTCTGGAGGTATAGAAGAATGCTTTTTATCAGACAGGCTATTGGGTCTAAATCCGAAAGCTTGTTTTGAGTTACATCCAGTAAAGACTTAACGTAGCCAGGAGCTAAACGAATCTCCGTGGTTTTTCGAGATCGGCAGTGACACACTATGAAACTGGCCTAATTTTTCCTGAAGTTCATTTTATTGCCTCTGGATAGACTCTATCTCACGCTGCATGATCCTAAAACCTGACTCACTTTGGACAAGAAGACTTATTTAAGGTCCTTCACAAAATATCATTCTCAGCTAACAGGGACCTACAATTCGCACAGGAAGGTTCTTACGATCTGCGTAACCAAACTTGCACGGTGACAACTCATTCCTTTAAGTCAACACTCCGTGAAAACTTCTTCACAGTCATGTATTCTAAAATATGGAATAGCCTGCCCCTAGATGTCAGAACTTATTCTTCGGTTACAAGCTTCAAACTCTCTCTGTACAGACTGTTTCACTCTACTGATTATATTAAAAAACTATTTATTCCTAGAACGAATCAACTATTAGTCTAATACAGCACCTAAAAAGCGAGCTTCAATACACCTAGCACTCGATAAACGATAAATAATCTAGTCGTATTAATGCATAAAGACTTAGTAAGGGACATACTGGAACATTTCACTTCTAGAAATAGGAGCTGTCACTATATCATAACCTTCAAACACTTGCTATATAAACAGTTTTGTCCCAATGACTATCCCTACCAGAACCCATGAATTATTCCTAAAATGCATCAGTTGTTAGAACACTAAAACGCTCGTACTCATTAATGTATGTTTTGACACTAAATAAACTCTAAGACTTAGCATAAATACGTGAAAACACAACCACAATATAGGTAAAAGTTTACTATGGTATAATATGCAATCGACATAAGCATTTATATATGCATATAACATTGATGTATTTTTCATGTTCACATACTTTCTATTTCTGGTATTCTGCTGCCGCGAATAACCTTCTATTTATCTCCTGGTCGAGGTCGAACAACCCTGCATCTAAACTGAAATGAAGATGGATTCCAAACCATTTATCTCATAACCACTCAAATTCCATGAACGATCCAATTCTACCATTTGGAGACGCTGGCGAACATGCTGTAAATGAGTATTCATGATCTGAAATGAAGAAGCAACTGGTTTCCCGAGTTTTCAACATTTTACTCAACCTACCTATACAATCCGCCATGCAGACACAAATGGCGCAAATGGAGAATTCTGGAATCGACCTCGGCACCATTTGATGCAGTATTACAACTTAACATGACCTTATCTAGTTTTCGCCTCCACAATCAAATTTGTTTCCTGTTATGAAACTACGATAAGACTGCTGAAAAATGGAATAAATATATTACTAATCTCAACATAATACATCAATAATCTTTAAGCCAAGGGTGCTGATCACAACAGAGTTATATAGGAGAATTGACTTCAAGCTTTATTTTCCCAGATATCTGTATTACATTCATCTGATGTCTGGGTGTTTTGTTAATCCGAAGGCAATATTTCTATATCTAGAAAATCAAAACAAGTGATTCAGCGAAGAGACTCTTTTCAACGAATTTATCATCAAGCTGTACAGTCGTATATATATGGTTTATCAGAAGTTATATCCGGTGAGGGAATTGAATCTTAGGTGTGAATGCACAAAATAATAATAATAATAATCATATGAAGTTCAATTAAAACTAAAATGTTTGTGATTATAATAGTTATTAATCGTGTCCAGTTTGAGAATTTACTCAGTCAAACCTATGATCTCACACCATCGTCAGACCAGGATTTCCAATGCTTCAAATCTACCATTACGGACTCCTGCAATCAATACCTTAATGCTAGACCAAAAATGCAAAGTCTTCTTACTAAACAGCACAAAGAAGAACTTAAACTTTTGACGCATAACAGCGATATACTATTAACACGCCCTGACAAGGGTACAGGTGTTGTTATTATGGATCGCAAAGATTATATCGATAAAATGTCATGTCTACTTTCAGACAGCAGTAAATTCTCGAAACCGAACGAGAAAAACAAGACGGAATTAATTGAGAAACAACTTACCGATACTTTAAAGAGAATGAAGAACAATCATCTCATTCGTGAAGAATTATACGAAAAGATCAGACCAACAGGATCTCTAATACCAAGACTATATGGTCTACCGAAAATACACAAAGCTGGAGTTCCACTTCGCCCTATCTTGGATATGTCTGGATCGCCCTATCATCCAGTAGCTGGGTGGTTAGCTGAAATCCTCGAACCAGTCAGGGGGCAACTATCTAATCATTCCCTTCGGGACACCTTCCAATTTGTTGAATGTATACAGGATATAAATGCGTCAAATAAACAAATGTTGTCTTTGGATGTAGAATCCTTATTTACGAACGTTCCACTGACAGAGACCATATGTTTTATATGCAAATATATTGAAGACAACAAATTTAACATAGGGATACCTACTACAGATCTTAAAGAACTACTTTTGAGATGTACATTGAATGTACAGTTTACTTTCAATGAAACAATCTACAGGCAGAAGGATGGTATTGCGATGGGTTCTCCCTTGGGTCCTCTCCTTGCAGACGTTTTTATGTCCAGTCTAGAAAATGGTTCCCTGAAGCCTATGATCCAAAGCTTTCAAATATATAAAAGGTATGTAGATGACACCTTTATTATTTGTAATATTGATTGTAACCTGAATAATATATTAAATGTATTTAATGAGTGCCATCCTGCGATAAAATTCACACTCGAAATGGAGAACGAGTCTAGCATTCATTTCCTCGATGTGAACTTATCAAGAAGGACTGATGGAACTCTGAAGAGATCGATTTATCGTAGGCTGTTATGGAATGGTCAACTGACAAATTTCTATAGCTGGGTACCTATTGGTCGAAAACGAAACCTGGTCCGGTCGCTTGCCACTCGTATTCGGCGCATTTGTAGCACTGATACTGTGGAAGATGAGATATGCACTTTGAGGAAAATCCTAATGGAAAATGGATTTCCACCACGTTTTATAGATAAGAATATACATTCAAAGCCTACAAAACGTGACTTATCAACCGCTCCCAAGAAAACACTTTACATGAGCTTAGAATTCAAAGGGGACTTAGCTTCCGATATCATGAAACGAAGGATATCACAGTCCCTGAAAAGAACATTCCCTGCTGCCTCCCTGAGAATAGCCTTTACTAGCCGACCATTATTGTTCAATAACCTGAAGGACAAGATCCCAATGTTGACCAACTCTATGTGCGTTTATCAATTCACTTGCTCTTGTGGAGCTAGGTATATCGGTCGTTCGACTCGAGTTTTGTCCAAGAGGGTGCAAGAACATTATCCTGCATGGCTACGAAAAGGTGGAAGTGGAGCAATAAGAAGCGCGATCATAGAACATCTGGTCGAAAATGATCACCCTATCTCTATAGCCTCCGCCTTTAAAGTCATCTACAAGGCAAAGAGCAATTTACCTAAATCCCTACGTACCCGACTCATCTGTATTGCTGAAGCTTTGGCTATCGAAACAGAAAAGCCAGATCTCTGTGTACAGAAAAAGTTCGTTCAACCCCTCCAACTTTCATGGTCTTAATCCCTCTATGCTAAAATATGATAATCCCCAATCATATTTTAGCTCTACCAATTTTTCATTTTTCATTTTGTCTATTCAATTTGTATACTCTTCCTTATTAAGTCAATTGTTATTATTACTATTCTCACTTTGAACTGTCCCCGGTATTATTTCACTTGTTCCACTTGTCATTTTAAATCAATTCTTTTTTACAACGATAAATTCTATGCTATTAAATTTCACACAATATTACGTAACGTTTTTGTTTTATTCGATTTGCCTACTAATCCTATAATTGCACATCCTTTTTCAAGTTCTACCCCTCCTATGAATTATTCTATATATGACATTAATCTGCTTTGCCACTTGACATTTAACTACGATTATAATCACAAACATTTTAGTTTTAATTGAACTTCATATGATTATTATTATTATTATTTTGTGCATTCACACCTAAGATTCAATTCCCTCACCGGATATAACTTCTGATAAACCATATATATACGACTGTACAGCTTGATGATAAATTCGTTGAAAAGAGTCTCTTCGCTGAATCACTTGTTTTGATTTTCTAAATGTTACAATGGGAATTTTCCATGATTTAAAAAATAGCAAAGATCCCTCGACAGTAAAGGAACTCAACGGGTTCCTGCGTTATTCTGTCAAACTTGCCGTGGTGAATGCAGAGATTTGTTTTCTTAATGAATGCATCAATAATCATGAGTATCCGAAATGGTATTGGAAAGTGCTCCGACGCAATCACATATATCCTAATGCAAAATCTCTCAAGAGACACGCATTAAATCACATTGATTCTATCAGTTCACGTATCCCTGAGCTAGAAAGGAATATATCACAAAGATCTTCTGCTCTATATGACTTATCGGTTGATGAACGTCAGACGTTTAATGATTATGTCAATGTGGTCACCAACAAACAAACTATGTCTTTTAATTCAAAGCTATCCAATAGCCTAAAACCTATCGAACGTCTTCGAAAATTTCCTGAGAATTCTGAGAGATACGTGTTCAACCACTCCTCTATATCTTTATCGAAATTACAAATGGAAGCCTTGTCTATGGGCTCGAAGTTTTGCGATGTTAATCTCAATACCAACAAGCTACATACTCATGTCCAGTTTGAGAATTTACTCAGTCAAACCTATGATCTCACACCATCGTCAGACCAGGATTTCCAATGCTTCAAATCTACCATTACGGACTCCTGCAATCAATACCTTAATGCTAGACCAAAAATGCAAAGTCTTCTTACTAAACAGCACAAAGAAGAACTTAAACTTTTGACGCATAACAGCGATATACTATTAACACGCCCTGACAAGGGTACAGGTGTTGTTATTATGGATCGCAAAGATTATATCGATAAAATGTCATGTCTACTTTCAGACAGCAGTAAATTCTCGAAACCGAACGAGAAAAACAAGACGGAATTAATTGAGAAACAACTTACCGATACTTTAAAGAGAATGAAGAACAATCATCTCATTCGTGAAGAATTATACGAAAAGATCAGACCAACAGGATCTCTAATACCAAGACTATATGGTCTACCGAAAATACACAAAGCTGGAGTTCCACTTCGCCCTATCTTGGATATGTCTGGATCGCCCTATCATCCAGTAGCTGGGTGGTTAGCTGAAATCCTCGAACCAGTCAGGGGGCAACTATCTAATCATTCCCTTCGGGACACCTTCCAATTTGTTGAATGTATACAGGATATAAATGCGTCAAATAAACAAATGTTGTCTTTGGATGTAGAATCCTTATTTACGAACGTTCCACTGACAGAGACCATATGTTTTATATGCAAATATATTGAAGACAACAAATTTAACATAGGGATACCTACTACAGATCTTAAAGAACTACTTTTGAGATGTACATTGAATGTACAGTTTACTTTCAATGAAACAATCTACAGGCAGAAGGATGGTATTGCGATGGGTTCTCCCTTGGGTCCTCTCCTTGCAGACGTTTTTATGTCCAGTCTAGAAAATGGTTCCCTGAAGCCTATGATCCAAAGCTTTCAAATATATAAAAGGTATGTAGATGACACCTTTATTATTTGTAATATTGATTGTAACCTGAATAATATATTAAATGTATTTAATGAGTGCCATCCTGCGATAAAATTCACACTCGAAATGGAGAACGAGTCTAGCATTCATTTCCTCGATGTGAACTTATCAAGAAGGACTGATGGAACTCTGAAGAGATCGATTTATCGTAGGCTGTTATGGAATGGTCAACTGACAAATTTCTATAGCTGGGTACCTATTGGTCGAAAACGAAACCTGGTCCGGTCGCTTGCCACTCGTATTCGGCGCATTTGTAGCACTGATACTGTGGAAGATGAGATATGCACTTTGAGGAAAATCCTAATGGAAAATGGATTTCCACCACGTTTTATAGATAAGAATATACATTCAAAGCCTACAAAACGTGACTTATCAACCGCTCCCAAGAAAACACTTTACATGAGCTTAGAATTCAAAGGGGACTTAGCTTCCGATATCATGAAACGAAGGATATCACAGTCCCTGAAAAGAACATTCCCTGCTGCCTCCCTGAGAATAGCCTTTACTAGCCGACCATTATTGTTCAATAACCTGAAGGACAAGATCCCAATGTTGACCAACTCTATGTGCGTTTATCAATTCACTTGCTCTTGTGGAGCTAGGTATATCGGTCGTTCGACTCGAGTTTTGTCCAAGAGGGTGCAAGAACATTATCCTGCATGGCTACGAAAAGGTGGAAGTGGAGCAATAAGAAGCGCGATCATAGAACATCTGGTCGAAAATGATCACCCTATCTCTATAGCCTCCGCCTTTAAAGTCATCTACAAGGCAAAGAGCAATTTACCTAAATCCCTACGTACCCGACTCATCTGTATTGCTGAAGCTTTGGCTATCGAAACAGAAAAGCCAGATCTCTGTGTACAGAAAAAGTTCGTTCAACCCCTCCAACTTTCATGGTCTTAATCCCTCTATGCTAAAATATGATAATCCCCAATCATATTTTAGCTCTACCAATTTTTCATTTTTCATTTTGTCTATTCAATTTGTATACTCTTCCTTATTAAGTCAATTGTTATTATTACTATTCTCACTTTGAACTGTCCCCGGTATTATTTCACTTGTTCCACTTGTCATTTTAAATCAATTCTTTTTTACAACGATAAATTCTATGCTATTAAATTTCACACAATATTACGTAACGTTTTTGTTTTATTCGATTTGCCTACTAATCCTATAATTGCACATCCTTTTTCAAGTTCTACCCCTCCTATGAATTATTCTATATATGACATTAATCTGCTTTGCCACTTGACATTTAACTACGATTATAATCACAAACATTTTAGTTTTAATTGAACTTCATATGATTATTATTATTATTATTTTGTGCATTCACACCTAAGATTCAATTCCCTCACCGGATATAACTTCTGATAAACCATATATATACGACTGTACAGCTTGATGATAAATTCGTTGAAAAGAGTCTCTTCGCTGAATCACTTGTTTTGATTTTCTAAATGTTACAATGGGAATTTTCCATGATTTAAAAAATAGCAAAGATCCCTCGACAGTAAAGGAACTCAACGGGTTCCTGCGTTATTCTGTCAAACTTGCCGTGGTGAATGCAGAGATTTGTTTTCTTAATGAATGCATCAATAATCATGAGTATCCGAAATGGTATTGGAAAGTGCTCCGACGCAATCACATATATCCTAATGCAAAATCTCTCAAGAGACACGCATTAAATCACATTGATTCTATCAGTTCACGTATCCCTGAGCTAGAAAGGAATATATCACAAAGATCTTCTGCTCTATATGACTTATCGGTTGATGAACGTCAGACGTTTAATGATTATGTCAATGTGGTCACCAACAAACAAACTATGTCTTTTAATTCAAAGCTATCCAATAGCCTAAAACCTATCGAACGTCTTCGAAAATTTCCTGAGAATTCTGAGAGATACGTGTTCAACCACTCCTCTATATCTTTATCGAAATTACAAATGGAAGCCTTGTCTATGGGCTCGAAGTTTTGCGATGTTAATCTCAATACCAACAAGCTACATACTCATGTCCAGTTTGAGAATTTACTCAGTCAAACCTATGATCTCACACCATCGTCAGACCAGGATTTCCAATGCTTCAAATCTACCATTACGGACTCCTGCAATCAATACCTTAATGCTAGACCAAAAATGCAAAGTCTTCTTACTAAACAGCACAAAGAAGAACTTAAACTTTTGACGCATAACAGCGATATACTATTAACACGCCCTGACAAGGGTACAGGTGTTGTTATTATGGATCGCAAAGATTATATCGATAAAATGTCATGTCTACTTTCAGACAGCAGTAAATTCTCGAAACCGAACGAGAAAAACAAGACGGAATTAATTGAGAAACAACTTACCGATACTTTAAAGAGAATGAAGAACAATCATCTCATTCGTGAAGAATTATACGAAAAGATCAGACCAACAGGATCTCTAATACCAAGACTATATGGTCTACCGAAAATACACAAAGCTGGAGTTCCACTTCGCCCTATCTTGGATATGTCTGGATCGCCCTATCATCCAGTAGCTGGGTGGTTAGCTGAAATCCTCGAACCAGTCAGGGGGCAACTATCTAATCATTCCCTTCGGGACACCTTCCAATTTGTTGAATGTATACAGGATATAAATGCGTCGAATAAACAAATGTTGTCTTTGGATGTAGAATCCTTATTTACGAACGTTCCACTGACAGAGACCATATGTTTTATATGCAAATATATTGAAGACAACAAATTTAACATAGGGATACCTACTACAGATCTTAAAGAACTACTTTTGAGATGTACATTGAATGTACAGTTTACTTTCAATGAAACAATCTACAGGCAGAAGGATGGTATTGCGATGGGTTCTCCCTTGGGTCCTCTCCTTGCAGACGTTTTTATGTCCAGTCTAGAAAATGGTTCCCTGAAGCCTATGATCCAAAGCTTTCAAATATATAAAAGGTATGTAGATGACACCTTTATTATTTGTAATATTGATTGTAACCTGAATAATATATTAAATGTATTTAATGAGTGCCATCCTGCGATAAAATTCACACTCGAAATGGAGAACGAGTCTAGCATTCATTTCCTCGATGTGAACTTATCAAGAAGGACCGATGGAACTCTGAAGAGATCGATTTATCGTAGGCTGTTATGGAATGGTCAACTGACAAATTTCTATAGCTGGGTACCTATTGGTCGAAAACGAAACCTGGTCCGGTCGCTTGCCACTCGTATTCGGCGCATTTGTAGCACTGATACTGTGGAAGATGAGATATGCACTTTGAGGAAAATCCTAATGGAAAATGGATTTCCACCACGTTTTATAGATAAGAATATACATTCAAAGCCTACAAAACGTGACTTATCAACCGCTCCCAAGAAAACACTTTACATGAGCTTAGAATTCAAAGGGGACTTAGCTTCCGATATCATGAAACGAAGGATATCACAGTCCCTGAAAAGAACATTCCCTGCTGCCTCCCTGAGAATAGCCTTTACTAGCCGACCATTATTGTTCAATAACCTGAAGGACAAGATCCCAATGTTGACCAACTCTATGTGCGTTTATCAATTCACTTGCTCTTGTGGAGCTAGGTATATCGGTCGTTCGACTCGAGTTTTGTCCAAGAGGGTGCAAGAACATTATCCTGCATGGCTACGAAAAGGTGGAAGTGGAGCAATAAGAAGCGCGATCATAGAACATCTGGTCGAAAATGATCACCCTATCTCTATAGCCTCCGCCTTTAAAGTCATCTACAAGGCAAAGAGCAATTTACCTAAATCCCTACGTACCCGACTCATCTGTATTGCTGAAGCTTTGGCTATCGAAACAGAAAAGCCAGATCTCTGTGTACAGAAAAAGTTCGTTCAACCCCTCCAACTTTCATGGTCTTAATCCCTCTATGCTAAAATATGATAATCCCCAATCATATTTTAGCTCTACCAATTTTTCATTTTTCATTTTGTCTATTCAATTTGTATACTCTTCCTTATTAAGTCAATTGTTATTATTACTATTCTCACTTTGAACTGTCCCCGGTATTATTTCACTTGTTCCACTTGTCATTTTAAATCAATTCTTTTTTACAACGATAAATTCTATGCTATTAAATTTCACACAATATTACGTAACGTTTTTGTTTTATTCGATTTGCCTACTAATCCTATAATTGCACATCCTTTTTCAAGTTCTACCCCTCCTATGAATTATTCTATATATGACATTAATCTGCTTTGCCACTTGACATTTAACTACGATTATAATCACAAACATTTTAGTTTTAATTGAACTTCATATGATTATTATTATTATTATTTTGTGCATTCACACCTAAGATTCAATTCCCTCACCGGATATAACTTCTGATAAACCATATATATACGACTGTACAGCTTGATGATAAATTCGTTGAAAAGAGTCTCTTCGCTGAATCACTTGTTTTGATCTAAATGTTACAATGGGAATTTTCCATGATTTCTATATCTTTTTATGTGTTACACAAACAGACTTTATAGCAGACTGTTCCGACTGTCTCTAATGTCAGAAAGAACAGCCAAACTGTAAATCCATTATACATCAAATCATGTGTAATTTATATAACAACTTATCCATGCCTGTATTACTGGCATGTTCCTGCATGCACAGGAAGAAATATATTACTATAATCTATCAACCTGTGCTTACCTGTATCTACTAGTAGTTGGTAATGCTGTAACAGATCCATACCGATGATACCTGTGGTCACGTCCGCTACCAGAAAGACCCAGCGGAATGCTCGGCGCAAGCCGATATTCAGGTCAAGAAAGCGCCTGCCAAACGTAGCTATCGGCAAAGAATTTGCGGCACGTAGTTGGAAGGACATTGGCCGCCTGCGCTCTTCTATTACGGTTGGGATTACACTGACCTCTGCTCCGGTATCAATGAGGAAGCGTATCCCCGTGTTACGTTCTGTGACATAGAAGATGCGACATGGGAGTGGTTTGCCAGCAACGTTAGTCACCAACACGTGCTGGCCTGCTAGTTTCCCCACTTTTGGACATCGAAGGTGCACGGGCGAGTGCACTTTTGGGCTTTTTCACAATAACGCCGATGATGCCAGCACACTTCAGGCTGGGGGTTTCGAGGCCTACGACGCCGACTGCTGGCACGTGACGATGATCTACTGCGAGTTGAGCCTGTGCGGCTTCTTGCTCTCACCTCTTGTCTGATACTACATATCTCTTAGTACAGTTTGGTTATATGGGCCACCGTATCGAAGCTGGATGACTCTCCAGTCGGAGATTCTTTGATCTGAGCGGGCCTATCAGTGGCCGCGGCCGAAATGCTCAGGTTGGATGCAGTAGTCTCTACTACCCTATCGGCCATTTCGGCTAACTCGGGTAAGAGGGATTTGTGGATTGGGGCTAAAATGCCCAGAATCGCCTGTGGTAATCTTTGCAACCACAGTTGTTTTAGGAAGGCATCATCTACATTGAAGTCGACGACCAACTGTCTCATCTGTCGTAACAACTGAGTGGGATTCCGGTCGCCAAGGTGAACATCACAAAAGAGTTCCTGCACTTTTGTTGATCTGTGAGTGCAACGCGCTTAATTAGCGCTTGCTTGAGCCGTTCATACAATTCAGGGGACGGATCGACGAGGTCATCTGAAACCTCTTCCATAACATTTTCAGGGAGACTCACAATTACCCAGTTTACTTTCGTTTCCTGTGAGTGTATATGTTTGAGAGTGAACAAAGGTTCTACATGGTTGAACCATGCAACAGGACGATGTGTCCAAAAGGTGGGAAGTTGCAAGGTTACAGCCATTTGCGAAGCACTGTTGTCAGCCATTTTGCGGACAGAAGGATATACTAACGGGGTTATACGACAAGTACACGTGAAAAACGAATAAAAATTTATAACTCTATGTGAAAAATATGTACAAAAAAGGGATTCGATATGAAAAAGAACTAAAAGCATGTCAAGCTAAAATGGAGGCAAACGATGAATATACGGACTCACCACTTGTAGGTACTATTAAGGCTTAGTGTAGACCTCAACTCTAAACATTCTTACAAAACTTCTTCACCGTTTTACTCCCTTAGCTGTACTCTACTCAACGTGCAAATACTGACAAACTGAATCAAGGTAAAAAAACTTGGTATGATAAGTGTATCTAGGACAATTATATTTTACAATACGAAATATGAAATTCGATAAATAAAGAGGTTGTAAAACTTATCTGTTGACGTCACTGGAGGTAGGCTCAGAGACTGTGCAGAATGAAGACACAACGAGAGAGCGAACCGATGAACGTACACAAGAGTCACAACTCAAAAGATAAAAGTGTGTCAAAGATGGGTGAGCGAGTTTAAACAAAAGTTCAAGGGTACATTGTGCACTACAGATGTTTGTTCATTGTTCACCAATGTACCACTAGTAGACACTATCTGCTATCTGTGCGAGTTTATTGATTTAAATAGCATGAACGTTGGCCTACCAACTGAATACCTTAAACAACTATTATTGAGATGCACACTGAATGTGCAATTTGGATTTAATGATGTCGTCTACAATCAACAGTTGGCTGTACCTTCGAAATTGGTGACATTTTTGCACGTGTTTGCTCTGAAATTTATTTACTGCTTATTGTCATATAATCCATGAAATTATGGTCCAAATCTCTAAAAAACGTGTTCATAGAAACGCAATTGTTTTAGATAACGGCTGCGTTACCTCCCGGTAATACAGTATCAACTACTAGCTCTCAAAATGGTTTTAGTGCAGATCTCACTCCTGTGGTGAAGGGTGTTCTGCTACAGAACTCTGATTTCTGCAAATTAAACCTCCTTTTGAAAGCCCTTCCGGGAGCTTAGGTCCCGATTATGTACCTAGTATTATTTTTAAAAAATGTTCTGATAATCTGTGTCACCCTCTTACTGATCTATTTAACAAATCTTTTTCCGATAATATTGTGCCTGCCGTTTGGAAGGACATTAAAGTTGTACCCATACCTGAATCTTCTACTGGAGCATGTGTCAAATTTAGACCCATTGCTATTATGTCTCCTTTTTTGAAAACTATGGAGAAATTACTTTTACTTAGTCTTGAACCTTCGCTTAAATCCTTTAATGACCCTAAACAATTTGCCTATAAGCACAGTAGAAGCACTTTAGATGCAGCTGCCGTCTTATATCATAACATTGCTTCCAGTCTAGACAAGGGGGCTAAATTTGTTCGTTGCGCCTTCCTAGACTATACATCTGGTTTCGACTCGGTCTCTAGAGACATCTTATTGAATAAACTTGCTGCTAGTCAAACAGAATGTTGGGCTGTTAACTGGTTGCATTCCTATTTCTCAGATAGAAAGCAGTACACCGTATATAAAGGGAAGTCCTCCACTTCATTGCCTACTGAAGCTGGTGTCCCTCAAGGTGCTGTTCTTTCTCTTTTTCTTTTTTCTTTCTTCTTGCACGACTTGCCTCACTCTGATGAAATAAACTTTGTGAAGTATGCTGATGATTTAACGGTTTTAACGGCTGTTAACTCCCAGCTAGATTGTACTAAAATAAATAGCTTTCTATCGGAAGTCAGCAAATGGTCTGAGTCTAATGGTCTTAAACTGAATCCTTCTAAGTGTCAAACTGTTGATTTCAGCTTAAGATGTAAACGACAGTTAAAAGAAGTCATCGATTCTCATGACACTTGTAAAATTGACGACAATGATATAGGAATCAAATCAGAAATTAAGTATCTTGTACTCATTCTCTCTTCTGATCTCTCCTGGTCTTCCCATGTCTTAGCAATCTCCAGCAAAATATTCCTCTTGACACTTTACATTAAGAAGTTAAGACACTCGGGTATAACTCAACCCCTCATCTTACAGTTCATAAACTCTTGCATCCTACCTATTCTTCTTTATTGCTCACCCTTATTCTTTCCAGGTTTGCTTAAAAAGGACTATGTCACAAATCGTAGAATACTGAAGACTGTCAGTAGGGTGAGTGGTGTCCCAGTGGACCACATAGTTAACGTCGTTGTCGATAGGCACTTGACTTCGTGCAATAAATTTGCTAAAGGGATTTTGTCTGACTTGGAGCATCCGCTTTACCCTCAGCTTTCACCTTGCATCTCCTCAGGTAGAACAAGGAGTAACTTCAGAAAACTGTATGCTCGCACGTCTAAGTATAAGAAGTCTATGATACCATACTTGGCATGTATTTTATGTGATGAAAATAGTGTCAGGAAAGAATTAACTAACCTTCTTTCATCTAGTAAATAAACAATTTCCTCCATCCATCCTTACATACCTTCAAGTTTTACTTCTATTATATTTATGGTCCTGTTAATTCTCTGTTTTACTCTCATAATTGCAAACACCAACTTATCTCCATGACGGCTGTAATCTATGTTTTTTCCTTCACCATATCATGTAGAAAGAACATTATATTCAATATTTTTAAACATGTTAGGATTTCTATACCACATTGCCAATACTGTGTGACACAAGCCAACGGCAATTTTCACTTGTCTTCTTATTATTATTACCCTAGCTGTTATCATTATTATTGCTATTTCCATTTTATATGCTGCATGTTTTTGACACTACCTCTATTGTAAATGTGGAAAGTTTTCTGTGATTAATTTTATTTATAACTTGAGGAAATTAGATGCAATATTGTGATTAATGCTGAAAATTCCATTCTGTATCACAAGTACTGATTTTGGAATAAAGTAAATCATTATTATTATTATATGCAGAGGCAAGTAAGTGAAATTCACAAAAAATTAGATCAGTTTGATAGTATGTCACTGCCAATCTCAAACACCACGTAGATTCGTTCTGATATTGGCCAGGTTAAGTCTTTACTGGATGTAACTCAAAACAAGCTTTCGGATTTAGACCCAATAGCCTTTCTGTCAAAAAGCATTTAAAATGTCTCCAGAAAACCTGAATAAGGCTGAAAATCTGATTGACTGCTTGGCTGCGGAGGTGGTGAAGCGTACACTCTCTTCTCACCAGCTATAGTTTACAACGTCCCAGATTCTCTGACTCTGAAGACTGTGAGACACAAAATCCTGATTTGTTGCGGCATGGCTAGTGTTCCATGTGAATGCAAAAGACTTCGAAAAAGTCTAACCAGGCTAATTGTCCCATCATTTTTAAATTAAGTAATTCCCTTGATGCTAGTGTCAGCCACGTCTCATAAACCGTTAATGCCCAGCTCTCGCTACGCTCGGGCCCACGCTGTTCCTTGAAGTTTTCAGAAACGCTTAGTTATAACGGACGAAAATACCAAAACACCGATCTACCGCTTGAGATTTCTTTATTGTTACACCAACATATAAAAGTAATGTTTTTACTAGGGTCTGTGAACAAATATTACAATAATAAATCATAGTATTACTTCTGACGGTTCGCTACTGACTTCTTTCTGAACAGCGACCGATGAGACGATGACTGTCGTATTGATGCCTCCGCGAAAATTGGGGAAGTTTGTTTTGAGCAAACAACCAAGAATTGATCGTTCAATCTTCAACTACATTGACACTCACCGGCAAAATACGGATCCATCCCTTTTTTCCTTCACGACCAATACACGTTGATTTGGATGCCGTTGCGAGAACCTGGGTCACACGGACAGAGCTGAAATGGAAAACAAACAGATAAGCCAACACACCACAAGCATACCCACAGCACAATCTCACACATCAATGACGACCTGCGCCTCCAGACAGAGACCCCCTCTTGACATCTTGCAACACAATCGCCACTTGCTGGAATGACTCTTGCAGAATGCAACGTGACCATAGGAGCACCTCACAATACTCTACGCACATCCTCTTATCTACTCACCACCAATTACCACTGCAATCGCTTGTCACTCATTCTGCCTCAGTTCTAGTAGTGGTGACACATGCGAGCCTCAGTCGTTTACACTCTTTCTCCCCGGCGTGTCAGACCGCAGCTAACAATTATCTCCGTGTGCATTTCATTCTGAGCAGTAGCCTTGCCTCCCCGGCGTAAACGCCCCATCTGCTGTCTCTAACATCAATCAATTCATTCATGGATGTAGAAGAGTGGACACAACTTCAGAAGTAATCACGACGAAAATTTTAACAAAATTACGCAATAACAACAAGGTACGAAAACAACAAGTAAGCACAATGAATCCAAAATACACCAATTGATATGACACACCACACGTATATGCAAACAGTACAAACAAACTCGCAGATCGTGTCTCCATGTAATTCCCTTGAAGAATCGCAGGGCTAAAACCAGTACGCCTGCAACCCTTCTCAGGTTGACGATTGTAAGTTGTGGAATATCCGGACACAAACAAGATTAACCAACAATTACATCAATTGGAACTCACACAATTATTTAACACAAACATATGTACAATCAACACATCAAATGTTGTGGATTCTGCCTTGACGAGCTACCCTTGAAGAACTGTAGGACTTACAGCAGTACGCCTACATTCCTTCTCAGGTTGATGATCCAAGTGGAAGTCGTCCGGACACAAACAGAATTACCAACAGCTAGATGACAGATGATATCAATTCAGTATATGCAATATGAACATATGTACAAAATCACACACCTAGCACATTGGACTGCTCATTGATGCGCTACCTTTTGGAGAATTGTAGGACTTACAGCAGTACGCCTACAACCCTTCTCAGGTTGACGCCCTAGGTTGGAAAATCGTTGCAGAGTTCATTTGCAAACTTCCTTCTATGAGCTATATCCTCAAATCTGAACGGCAACACGCCCATGTCATTGTATCGTAGAATATAGATGACGAACAAACATACGACGTATCTGGTCAACCAAGTGTAGAAACAGAGTAATTTACACCAAAGATAATAACATTCAAATAGTAACTTGAAACTAGAAATGCCTTTATTCGTGCAAGTCAATTTAACAATTACTCTCTCGTTTACACTTGGTTTATCCTCCCTAAACTGACCATTGATATTCGTCCTTTCAAACAAACTGATACTACCATAGTCATTGCACAAGATACTTGAGTTCATGGGTGTCTGTTTCATTGTGGATGACAGCACCGACGACGACTGATTGATATCAGTTGATGAAGTTATCGGTGGATCAAAAGCTGTTGTCGCTCGACATTCAGAAGTTTGTCTACCTGCAAGACCACCTCCACTGCTGTCTTTTACTATCAGCTCAGGGTTAGCACTAGCATCTGAGGACAGGCGGGCTACATGCTGATCAATCACACTGACGGTCTCACAAATATGCATGCCTTCTGCAACTGCACCTGCATTTATTTCTACTTCACGTTCAAGTTTTTGCAGAACTTTTATTTAACGTAGCGGTTGTAGGCATATCCCTCATCTCATCATTGTCAACCAAAACGTAAACTGCGCTATCATAATCATCACCACAAATATTCAATTTACCGTCAACTTCATCATTTTCAAACTCTTTAATAACAGAAGTAGACAATTTTGGCTCCTCCTCACAAATCATTAAAGGTTTTATATCTTCACTCTGACTAGTAATACCTTGTAAACTTGTAGGGTCAGAACTGCACTCTGAAGCAGCAACTCTCTTCTGTGACACTCTATTCAACAATGGCTTAGTAATTGCAACTACAGACTTCTTCACAACACCGTTATCGTCACACAATTCGGAGTCAGGCCTGGGGTTTACATTTAGCTTATCACTGAACTTGCTTACTGGTTCACAGTTCACCTTTGTATGCACCTCTTGCAAACGTGTGAAACACAACCGTGTTCGTCTTGTATCTTGTAACTTATCTGTTGAGGATGTACTACGAAACCTGTTACACTCACTAGGTCTATATGCATTACTGGACATCATGGTGCCTTCTTGATATCCACCTCTCTGAGACCCTTTCGTCATCAATGATTGCGTTTTACCCTCAGACTGCTCTATTCTAGGGGTGAGATTCAATATACTGGCAAACTTGCTCATCGATTGATTGACACTATCTTTTACTAGTTTCAGGATATCATCAAATTTTGGCTCGATACCCTCTTCCTCCATACGGGAGCTCATCTTCACCCACTTCCTTTGCAGTCGAGTAGGTAGGCGTCTCGCAATTACCTCTAAGACTGAGCTGCAATTGGGGTCACTCATGCAATTCATAGAAATCAAGGTATTCTCATAAGTCATAAGATTATCTGAAAACTCAGTGAGTGCCTGGGAGTCATCCTGTAATTGACCACCATTACTTTTAACAGCCTCGAATAATTTCCCTGCAATCATCGAAGGTCTTCCAAACCTTTGACGTAATATCCTCATAGCCTCATCGTAGCCCTCTTTTGGCTTCATAAACTTACAGCAGTGTATAGCTCTTGAAGCATCTCCAGTGCAATATCTCATCAAATACATTGACTTCAATTCATCACTTAATAAAAAACTACTCAATATGATCTCAAACGCCTTTACAAATTGTAAATAATCAGACGGGTTTCCATCAAAACACCGTGGTTCTAATTCAGGGAGTTTGATGTTCCTATTATCCCTGAACGGCGAAAAAGTAACATCAACCATATCATGTTTAACATCAGACACATCGTTACAATTAACAGACAAGTCACCATGACTTACTTTCCTGTTTGCATCCAAGACGCTCTGTCCCTTCTTTGACCCAGGCATTGTTGAACTTGACCCAATTGCGAAAAAGTTCCAGATATCGCTTGTTTAAAGAGGACTTGACCGGCACCAGGAAAAATGAACGGCGACTATCCAAACTTTCACCAACTGTTTGAATCCGCCAGATCTGTTTCCATCGTCAGAAACTGTCAATCACGTCTCATAAACCGTTAATGCCCAGCTCTCGCTACGCTCGGGCCCACGCTGTTCCTTGAAGTTTTCAGAAACGCTTAGTTATAACGGACGAAAATACCAAAACACCGATCTACCGCTTGAGATTTCTTTATTGTTACACCAACATATAAAAGTAATGTTTTTACTAGGGTCTGTGAACAAATATTACAATAATATATCATAGTATTACTTCTGACGATGCTTCGCTCTTCTTTCTGAACAGCGACCGATGAGACGATGACTGTCGTATTGATGCCTCCGCGAAAATTGGGGAAGTTTGTTTTGAGCAAACAACCAAGAATTGATCGTTCAATCTTCAACTGCATTGGCAGCTAATAAATTTACTAAATGTCAGGATCACTTGAGACTTAATAGCAGTTATATGTCTATAACCGTACCTCAGGATAAAACACCGTGTCAGCGTAGAATAATGCGTAGTAATAAGCTGGTCAGCTCCTCTAGCTTTGATTTACCAAAATAGGATCGTGCACAGCAACAGACACCTAGTGCTGAAACTAGCATTCAGCAAACTACACAACAACCACACCTGCCAATGGAACTAGGAACTGATTTAGATACCAGTACCCTTGTAAATAAAGCCTCATCGAAAGATGTTAAAATGACTAGAACTTCTGCAAGTTGTTCTAAGAAATTTCCCCCAAACGTAGTAACCTCACCACGATGAACAAATTCCGCAGGGTTGAGACTAATGATGGGGAGGAATACTTTGTATTCAATAAGCCTGCTGAGACTAAGAATGTCAACAAACCATCACTTGTTACAAAAAACTCCTCTCGAAACATAAGTATATCTGGAGGTGTTCCGCATGCTCCACCTTATAGAAAGTCAGGCTCCAAGACTCCTAAAGTCTTGCAGCCAAAGCACCTTCCCTCACAATTCCCTTTAAGTTGTAAATACAACACGAAGGATGAGTAGACCTTTTGATGCTATGCTTTTCAGCCGTCAACACAGGGACAGCCTCTACTACCCTCATACCCAGGAACACATGGTAAATTTTCCAGGTGTCCCGAATCACTGGTACGATCCATGGCACCTAGGACCACCTCATTGCACACCAATCCCGGCGTACAGACACACAGTCCGACCTCCCTTTCATTCATAAACTCTTGCGGTGCTGACGCACAAACAGATTTCGGTTATGGTGACATTTTAAGCCAGTTTGTAGTATCCCGTGACTTATTCACGATATTGCTAATTAATGCACGTTCCTTAATCAATAAGATATCTGAACTAAGGACATTATTATTAATCACCAAGCCTACTGTAGCTCTTATTACGGAATCATGGTGCACATCCTCTGTACTTGATGTGCATATAGGTATCGATGATTACACTGTACACCGTGCAAATAGAGATTGCAAGCGTGGTGCAGGATGTCTCATATATATACATAACTCATTTGTAGTCAGTAAGGTGGAAGATGAAACAATGAATAATGTACCTGACTCACTCTGGGTTGTCTTGCATGGAGATAAGTACAAACTTCGCATAGACTGTGTTTATCGAACACCAAGCTCAACAAAAGAAACTGATGCGTTATTGGCTAAATCGTTTGCATTCGCCTCCTCGTTCAGTGCTAATTACAAAATAATTGCAGGGGACTTCAATCCTCCAGAAGTCAATTGGTTAAATAGTTCCGGGTTCCAACGCTTCGACGAATTACTTGCCACTATCGACTATTATGGATGGCAACAACACGTCCAGACACATACTCGTGGTGACAACATATTGAACCTTGTATTTTGTCATGACATAATCCCACTCTCCACCTACGCTGGTAATAGATTTTCCGGTAGTGACCATAGAATGGTACTCTGCTCTCTGCCTTTCTCACTACTAAATACAGGAAACAAGCAAGATTCTTGGAGCATGATATGTCGTAGTTACAAATATACAGACTGGGGGTTAGTCCAAGAACTTATTCGACTCTGTCAATGGGATGATTGTTTTACCATTGACTTCCTGGAGACCGTAGTGTCCCTATTTTACAGGGATGTTACCCTTTGTCTAGATACTGTTGCTCAGAAGAAAATAGTGAAATTAAGCAGACATCAAGTTGAATATATTCCAAGGACATACCGCAATAAGTTAAGGAAGTTGAAGAAACAGTACTATTCCACTAAGGACATATCACTACTGCTCACAATCCACGAGTCTCTTGAATCTATAAAACCCACAAAAACTATACAAGTGTATCACTTGTTTAATCATTACCAAATTTGGATATAAATCAAGAATAAGACTCTATGCGTACACAACACAAAGCATTGATAATAGGCGTTTGGTAACAACATTGTTTCTCGACGTTAGCAAGGCCTTCGATAAAGTCCCACATATCAGACTCCTAACAAAACTCCAATCCCACAGAATAACCGGAAAGCTTCACAAATGGATAAGTTCTTTTCTCACAGAAAGTGTGCAATTAGTCAAAATCAACCACCAGCTCTCTTTCTCAAAGCCAATAACCAGTGGTGTAATACAAGGTAGTGTTCTTGGCCCTATATTATTCCTCTTATTTATAAATGACATAGTCTCTGTAATGAAGTATGGCAAGCCATACCGTTTTGCAGATGGTCTCAAGATAGTATATGATAATGGGTACGGTGATATGAGCGTCGAAAGCAAGATCCAACAAGACTTAAACTATCTAGGCGTTTGGAGCGAAAAGTGGCAACTGACTTTCAACCCAGACAAGTGCGGTATAACCCGCCTTGGACGCTGGAAACCGAAAATGTGCCTATATATGTACGGTGAGCTCCTCTCAAAACTGAACACAGTCACAGATCTCGGGATAACATTCTCAGATTTATCCTTATCCGATCATGGAAATAAGGTTGTATCTGATTGTAAACGACTTACTGGCTTTGTACTGCGTAACTTCTACACCCAAGAAGCAAGATTAACTGTATATAGGACATGTATCCGTCCCAAACTTGAATACTGTGCTCTCCCATTTAGTAACCTCAGGTCTGTAGACAGAAAAAAATCGAAAGTCTCTAGAGATTCCTCACGAAACGCATAGTAGGGTTTGACCAACAAGTGGAATATGTTGGCAGGTGTGTACGTCTGAAATTAGAGCCTCTGTGGTTAAGGAGAGTGAAGTGCAACTTATTTCTACCTTCAAAGTCATCAGGAAACATTGCTACAGTAACTCATCCACAACGTGGGAAAATATTAAATGATATCAGCTGCGAAACCACGACTACCTTGTCAAGGTGGCTGCCCACAGAAAATCCATTAGGGCAAACTTTTTCACCATAAAATATTGCACTCTTCGGAACCAACTACCACCTGAAACAAGATGTTGTGAAAACCCCGATGGGTTCAAACAGAGCCTAGAAAGACACTTTAACATGTCCACGCTAGCTCGTCTAAAAGACCACAACTGTTGGTAGAGTGGAAATTGACGGCCAGTCCAGTCTTCAGTATAAACACATACGTATATCTCGACTCTAATACTCACGCAGCGAACGTTAACTAATTAACTGATTTCTATTCTCTATAATTTTCACTAAGTTGTCTTGGTAAATGTAACACTGGAAATAAATATAGTAGCATCCACACCATTCAAAATTTTACATACCTATATAATAATATGATAATACTTATTAATCATGCATGTTCAATTCTTAAAATTAGATTGTTATTAAAATACTTAAAATGATTAAAATATTTATACATCAAATGTTCTCTTGCTTTACCACGCTCGTTTCCCTTATAACACTCAATTATTGAGCATAGTGTATTACTTGATATACGAATTATATTACTGATTATACTCTTATCATATATGGTTTGATTTACTCTACGGCTCCCTGTAGACTAACTGCCATTCTTCAGTTTACACACACTGCAGTATTGCTAACCAAATGCCAAAATTTTGTTGGTTCTGTGTTAATATCTTTTTATAATATATCTAGACACGTTACTTTGCAATGTCAGATGTTTACTATATATTAGTACACTAAGTCCTGCCAACCGACCTCACCTTCAGTTCATACTACCTACATTGAACCCTAACTATAGTGTTCTGCTGAATCTTGCTCCACTATTCACAAAACCTATTCTTTTTATTCTTTAAGGTTCTAACTTCTTGTAAAGTAGTCTGTTCATTAGGATGCATGCACACATATATAATATGTTTATACAGATGTACGTGGAGATCTATTGGAAGCACTCATTAAGAAAGCTAGGGAGATGGAATATGGGGTACGAACATGTCTGGTACCAAGCAATATATTTGCGGTAGCCATAATAATCATAGTCTCAGAGCCTAACATCAAGAAAGGAGGGAGGGTGGCGCTAGCTGATCAGTAGATATGATGGTGGTCACTAAGGTGAATCACACCATTCTGCAGGAAGAGCAATATGCAATTTGAAGGCTCGAGATATTTCTGATTTTTATGAGGGCTTATATCTTTATCTTGAGAAAGATAATAA
Organism: Trichobilharzia regenti; assembly: GCA_944472135.2. NCBI lineage: Eukaryota > Metazoa > Platyhelminthes > Trematoda > Strigeidida > Schistosomatidae > Trichobilharzia > Trichobilharzia regenti. Next base: position 120,709,434 of record OX235264.1, on the reverse strand, counting down.
TGAACGCCTTGACAGATCATGCTTCTACCTTTAAATATATACCATTCGCTCAGCCTATTGTTGAGATGTGACCACGCGGGATCTGCACAGATTTATGGGGCATCTTATAAATTAACTTGCTATCAATTGTCCCATCTTCGAATACCACTTCACAACGTCTTACCTCATTTATTTTCCAATAACTTCTTTACTTGATCCTCATTATATTTCATTAAACCTAACATTCTATAGCTCTTTATGAATTTGATTCGACTTATTCTATTGCTAATCTCTGTAGGGTACGGTTGTGCACCAAATAGACAAAAAGGAATGAATTAAAAACAACTGGCTTGAAAATAATTGTATTAGAGCCAAAAGTGGATATCACGATAGTGCAAAATATATTGGTTTTATATTACATTGCAAATGAACGTTGTCGGCCTAAGGATGAATTACTTCCCCATTCTTTTTTCTATATAAATGTGTCTATTAATGATATATTGCACTTACTTAATTTATTACACTTTAATGATTCACCTTAGCACTTTAACTTTTCTAAAACAGCTTCCAATCCCTTGTAAACGTTGTACCTACCTGAATATTGGTTAATTATCGTATGCCTACAACCACGGGATGAAAACGAAACGAAGTCGATTTTCCCGCTCAACCTGGAGGACAATTGTACAATTCAATAACTATACGGCCTGGTTCAGACAATGAGTGTAAATATATATATCCAATATTTAACTGTTGAAACATTATTAACTTGTAGACAATTTAAGATTTGACATTATACCATACTAGATCGTGCCTGTAAAAATGGCATGCATTTTCATGTAAATTTATGTGTATATGAAAATAAAAATTATTACTATTATTATTATAAAGGAGACCAGAAAATTTATGCACTCCCAACACACCCTATTGCAAGCCAGAAACTACAAACATATAAAGGTTGGGGTGGACAAAACAGTCATAGAAAGGCGTGCATATAATTATCTCGCTAAGCCTAATTGTGAAATAAGTAATAGGACATTGCAAGCAGCCATTATTCCCAACCCTGTGAAAGATACAGTAAAGCCCACCCCATCACCCCTCTCAAAACACACAGAATTATCCCATCAGAGTGCAACACCAGCCGAAAGGCCACTAGACTGTAACCAAATAAATAATAAAACCATACCACCTATCACAGCAGAATCTAAAATTCCACTAAATTAACCCAGAAATAAAGTCAAAACCCCCGAAATTCGACATTGTCCTCTCCTAGCCATAACTTCATTGCTAAAGGTAAGGAAAATATGCCCCTAAATCATGCCAACAAAAACAGTGGCAGCTTAAATAAGCCCACACTTCCCACGGTCAATAGTATTAGCACTCACAACGTGCGAAATTGCACCACGGCACACACTAATATCCAATGTCACAACAATGTCACCCTCAATAGTACAAGTGGTAATAGTCAGAACTCGGCTATCAACAACTCAGGGTCTTCAGAGTATGGCACACAAACAAATTTTGACCGGATATATGGTACAAGTCTGCTGGGAACTAACCCACAATGCAGTACACACGAAACCCACACAAGGACACAACTAGCATCAAACAATAGGTGGAATAATAAGCCATGGTCATCACAAGGATCCAATCATTTTTTATCCCCCGCGTCCCTGTCAGCCTTGAGAAAACAGCTGGTAGGGATGTTAACACTCCTAAACCACTAGAGCTGGCTCCCTCCTTGTTTCATTTGTCGGTAGGCAGCGACACCAAATGTAACAACAGAAGACAAGGCCAGCAACAGATCGTTTTATATGAAAATCAACACGTATTTATACATTTTCAACACATATTATAGACAAGCGCAGTCATCTGATTGGTTGTTTAGGTAGACAAACGCAGGCTTCTGATTGGTTGTTTCGGGATTCCTTGACAAAAGTTCTCTCTGCGAATCATATTTGCCACGTTAACTTTGCTGTGATTGGTTGTTGACTCAGGCTTGTTCATATTTTCTCACGGCCCATATTAGTGACCTAGACCTTAACGTAGATTAGTGCCAACCAATCGGCTAGCAGCCTGCTCTCCCACACTTGCATGAAAACAGGAACGGTCTAGTGCACCCGTATCCATTAGGCACACTTGACACTTGCACAAATATAGGTCAAATAAAGAACCCTACCCACTTCTGTAACCTAACTAAAAATAAAAATTCCTTGGTCTATAGCAAATCCAGTACTCCAACTCTTAATTCTTCACCGAAAACAGCACACACCAACTCGGTAGACATAGGTGAGCATGATGCTGAAACTCCTCTTAACATAGGATCGTCATGTCAAGCAGAACTACTGGGTGCTGAACCATATTCGGGGCTGACTAACGAACTTAAATACTTCAAATGCTACTTCAACTCTCATCTTTACCTAATCCTCATAAATGCTAGATCTGTTCTAAATAAATTGCCGATGCTCAGAGCACTCACAGTAATATACAAACCCCCTGTAATTGTCATCACTGAATCTTGGTGTCATTCGAACATCCTGGATGAAGAAATAAGCTTAGATAACTACACACACTTTCGGTGTGACAGGGAAGGTGGTAAGGGAGGGGGTTGTCTCATGTACTTTCTGAATGCACTTACTGTATCACAGCTAGAAAGTAGTACACTTAACATGCCTGAGACTCTATGGGTTAATGTACACTTAAATAACGTAACAGCATTAATTGGATGCACCTACAGAGCACCTGGCACCTTTAGTAATTACGAGACCCAACTTATTAATACTCTGGAGCAATTATCCGACTTACAATACGACCATAAGATCCTATGTGGGGACTTTAACTTACCTGAAATCAACTGGGATATACCCACAGGCCCAACTAAATTTGATAAGTTCTTAGACACACTGGATATACTTGGCTGGAAACAAACTGTCACTACTCCCACAAGAGGTAACAACGTACTAGACTTAATCTTCTGCCACAATATAAGCCCCCTTTCAACGCTAGTAGGTTCTGAGTTTCCAGGGAGCGACCACAAAACAGTGATGTGTGCACTGCCAATTCCGCTGAGTAGCAATGCATCTCATACCTCCACTTCACAACAAGTAATATATAGGAACTATAGTAAGGCAAACTGGGCCTTAGTTGAATCGATGCTAAGATCCTCCAAATGGGATGAATACTTCACTACTGATGACCTATCGAGAGCCCTAACCATCTTCTACCATAACTCAAACACATGCTTAGATGCTGTCATTCCACTCCAAACACTAAAGGTTTCCCCACACAGAAAGTCATTCATAAAACCAAAGGATCGTATGAAACTGAAGAAACTCTCAACAAGTTACTTCAAACACCACGACTTTGGCACTCTAGGTCTAATACTTAACACCCTTAGCTCCATCTCACAAGCTCGAGATTTCCGTATGAGAAAGGAAGAACGCATCGCAGTAGCCAGTCCTGCTAGAGAGTATGCACTCACAGAAATCTTAAGGAAGCGAATGAATCGCAAAACCACAGCATTTCTCTCCTCATAGACAAAGGTAGGCTATGCACTAACTCTGCAGACATATGTGAACTATTCAACAAAACGTTTGCAGGTAACTACATTAAGCCCTCAGTCCAGCTACTCGATATACACCCTATTACTAATATGGCACAAACTCCATCTCCACTCACACCAAACCAAATCAGCACTGTTGAATTCACTTACGCTAATATTAACCAAACTATAAAAACCCTCAAAAGTTCAAAAGGTTTCGGTACCGACGGTATATCATCTTACTTCTATAAATATGGTGGCCCTGACATTCCTCTACTGCTGCTTAAAATATTCACAATGTCCCTAGAAACTGAAACTTACCCTGACATATGGAAGACAACATTCATTATGCCTAAACACAAATCTGGCTCGAAAACTGAAGTCAGTAACTACCGGCCGATCAATATCACACCTATAGCATCTAGAATCATGGAGAGACTAGTTAAAGATAACCTAATCAAACATATGCTTAGCCGCAATATTATAAGTCCGAACCAACATGGATTCCTGAAATCCAGATCATGTTTAACATGTCACCTAGACTTCTTCAATTTTGTAACCAGCAGTCGTGACAGACGGCAACTAGTACTTGTCATCTACTTTGACATTTCTAAGGCATTTGACCGTGTTGACCATTTACTGCTAACAAATAAGCTGAACTCCTTAGGAATACGTGACCCATTATTAGGATGGCTTAAATCATTCCTTAACAATAGGTCCCAAATAGTTAAACTCGGGTCTGCAACCTCCAAACCTAGCCCTATCACTTCTGGTGTAGTACAAGGTAGTGTCATTGGACCCCTCCTATTTACACTATACATCAATGACACATGCGCTTGCTTCTCACACAGGAAACCATTCATCTTTGCAGATGACCTAAAAGTAGCTTACACATTCCAATGTGATGACTTGGGAACTTCGAGAATGTAGTGCAGAAGGAATTAGATAAAATGACTGCTTGGTCGTCCTTATGGAATCTCCAATTTAATCTGAACAAATGTGGCTGGATCTGCTTCGGCGCACCCTCACCTGACCTGAAATTAACGCTTCAATCTGCTAACCTAACCAGACTCCGAAGTGTCGTTGACCTAGGCCTGAGGTACTCTAGTGACTTGACATTCTCTGAGCAAGTAGCATCACAGACTAGAAAATCGAGGATGCTCCTAGGATGCATACTCAAGAACTTTCACGACAATGAAGCCAAGCTAATTCTGTACAAAACATGTGTCAGACCACTACTAGAATACTGTCCATTTATTATAAGCAGCACTCGCACACGTGACAAGCTAAGGATGGAAAGCATCCAACGATATTTTACCTCAAAACTACTTGGCTACGATTGTATGAAAGACTACATCTCACGCTGCATGATCCTAAAACTCGACCCACTTTGGACAAGGAGACTTATTATAAACCTAATATTCTTCTTTAAGGTCCTTCACAAAATATCATTCTCAGCTAACAGGGACATACAATTCGCACAGGAAGGTTCTTACGATCTGCGTAACCAAACTTGCACAGTGACAACTCATTCTTTTAAGTCAACACTCCGTGAAAACTTCTTCACAGTCATGTATTCTAAAATATGGAATAGCCTGCCTATAGATATCAGAACTTGCTCTTCGGTTACAAGCTTCAAACGCTCTCTGTACAGACTGTTTCACTCTACTGATTATATTAATAAACTATTTACTTCTAGAACGAATCAATCACTAATCTACTACAGCACCTAAAGGACGCACTTCAACACCCTTAGCAATCTAAAAACTATAAATAAACTAGTAGCATGGATGCATGAAGACTTAGTACTGACATACAGGAATAGTTTACCCCTAGAAATAGGACCTGTCACTCTATTGTAACCTTCAAACACTTGCTGTATAAACTGTTTCATCCCAATGACTATCTGTCAGCAAAGTCTCATAAACCGTTAATGCCCAGCTCTCGCTACGCTCGGGCCCACGCTGTTCTTAGAAGATATCTCAGAAACGCTTAGTTATAACGGACGCCAAAACCAAAACACCGATCTGCCGTTTGATATTTTGTATTGTTACACCAACATATAAAGGGAATAAACGAACTAAGCAACTAAGGTCTGTAAACAAATATTACAATAATAAATCGTTATGTTACTTCTGACGATGTTTCAATCTTCTTTCTGAACAGCGACCGATGAGACGATGACTGTCGTATTGATGCTTCCGCGAAAATCGAGGAAGTTGATTTTGAGCAAACAACCAAGAATTGATCGTTCAATCTTCAACTCCATTGACACTCCCCGGCAAAAAATGGATCCAACCCTTTTTTCCTTCACGACCAATGCACGTCGACTTGGATACCATTGCGAGAACCTGGGTCACACGGACAGAGCTGAAATGGAAAACAAACAGAAAAGCCAACACACCACAAGCATACCCACAGCACAATCTCACACATCAATGACGACCTGCGCCTCCAGACAGAGACCTCCTCTTGACATCTTGCAACACAATCGCCACTTACTAGAATGACTCTTGCAGAATGCAAAGTGACCATGGCACCACCTCATGATACTCTACGCTCATCCTCTTATCTACTCACTGCCAATTACCACTGAAATCGCTTATCACTCATTCTGCCTCAGTTCTAGTAGCGGTGACGCATGCGAGCCTCACTCGTTTACACTCTTTCTCCCCGGCGTGTCGGACCGCAGCTAACAATTATCTCCGTGTGCATTTCATTCTCAGCGATAGCCTCCCCGGCGTATACAACCCATCTGCTGTCTCTAACATCAATAAATTGATTCACGGATGAAGAAGACTCGTAACAACTTCAGAAGTAAGCACGACGAAAATTTTAACAAAATTATGCAATAACACCAAGGTACGAAAACAACGAGTAAACACAATGGATCCAAAAACACCAATTGATATGACACACCACACATATATACAAACAGTACAAACAAACTCGCAGATTGTGTCTCGATGGAATTCCTTTGAAGAATCGCATGACTTACACCAGTACACCTGCAAACCATCTCAGTTTGACGATTGTAGTTTGTGGAATGTACGGATACACGCTAGATTAACCAACGATTACAATAATTGGAACTCACACAATTATTTAACACAAACATATGTACAATCAACACATCAAATGTTGTGGATTCCGGCATGACAAACTACCCTTGAAGAACTGTAGGACTTACAGCAGTACGCCTACATTCCTTCACAGGTTGACGATTGTAAGTTGTGGAATGTCCAGACACAAACAAGATTAACCAACAATTACATCAATTGGAACTCACACAACTATTTAACACAAACATATGTACAATCAACACATCAAATGTTGTGGATTCTGACACGACAAACTACCCTTGAAGAACTGTAGGACTTACAGCAGTACGCCTACATTCCTTCTCAGGTTGATGATACAAGTGGAAGTCGTCCGGACACAAACAGAATTACCAACAGCTAGATGATAAATGATATCAATTCAGTATATACAATATGAACATATGTACAAGATCATACACCAAGCACATTGGACTGCTCATTGATGTGCTACCCTTTGAAGAACTGTAGGACTTACACCAGTACGCCTACAACCCTTCTCAGGTTGATGCCCTAGGTTGGAAAATCGTCGCAGAGTTCATTTGCTGACTTCCTTCTATGAGCTATATCCTCAAATCTGAACAGTAACACGCCCATGTCATTGTATCGTAGAATATAGATGACCAACAAACACACGGCATATCTCATCAACCAAGTGTAGAAACAGAGTAATTTACACCAAAGATAATAGCATTCAATTAGTAACTTGAAACTAGAAATGCCTTTATTCATGCAAGTCAATTTAACAATAACTCTCTCCTTTACACTTGGCTTATCCACACTAAACTGACCATTGATATTCGTCCTTTCAAACAAACTGATACTACCATAGTCATTGCACAAGATACTTGAGTTCATGGGTGTCTGTTTCATTGTGGATGACAGCACTAACGACGACTGATTGATATCAGTTGATGAACTTAGCAGTGGATCAAAAGTTGTTGTTGCTCGCTTTTCAGAAATTTGTCTACCTGCAAGACCACCACCACTGCTGTCTTTTACTATCAGCTCAGGTTTAACACTAGCATCTGATGATAGGTGGGCTACATGCTGATCACTCTCACTGACGGTCTTACAAGTATGCACACCTTCTGGGACTGCATCTGCGTTCAATTCTACTTCACGTTGTAGTTGTACAGAAACTTTATTTAACTTAGCAGTAGTAGGCATATCCCGCATCTCATCATGATCAACCGAAGACAAATCTGCACTATCATGATCATTACCACAAATATTCAATTTACCGTCAAGTTCATCATTTTCAAACTCTTTGTTAACAGAAGTAGACAATTTTGGTTCCTCGAGTTGAGGTCACTCATTCGATTCATCGAAATCATTCCATTCTTGTAGATTAGCAAATTATCTAAAAACTCAGTGAGTGCCTGGGAGTCATCCTGTAACTGATCACCATTACCCTTAACAGCCTCGAATAATTTCCCTGCAATCATCGAAGGTCTTCCAAACCTTTGGCGTAATATGCTCATAGCCTCATCGTAGCCCTCTTTTGGCTTCATAAACTTACAACACTGTATAGCTCTTGCAGCATCTCCAGTGCAATATCTCATCAAATACATCAATTTCAATTCATCATTTAATAAAAAACCACTCAACATGATCTCAAACTCCTTTACAAATTGTAAATAATCAGACGGGTTTCCATCAAAACACCGTGGTTCTAATTCAGGGAGTTTGATGTTCCTATTATCCCTGAACGGCGAAACAGTAACATCAACCATATCATGTTTAACATCAGACACATCGTTACAATTAACAGACAAGTCACCATGACTTACTTTTCTGTTTGCATCCAAGACGCTCTGTCCCTTCTTTGACCCAGGCATTGTTGAACTTGACCCAATTCGAAAAAGTTCCAGATATTGCTAGTTCAAAGAGGACTTGACCGGCACCAGGAAAAATGAACGGCGACTATCCAAACTTTCACCAACTGTTTCAATCCGCCAGATCTGTTTCCATCGTCAGAAACTGTCAGCAAAGTCTCATAAACCGTTAATGCCCAGCTCTCGCTACGCTCGGGCCCACGCTGTTCTTAGAAGATATCTCAGAAACGCTTAGTTATAACGGACGCCAAAACCAAAACACCGATCTGCCGTTTGATATTTTGTATTGTTACACCAACATATAAAGGGAATAAACGAACTAAGCAACTAAGGTCTGTAAACAAATATTACAATAATAAATCGTTATGTTACTTCTGACGATGTTTCAATCTTCTTTCTGAACAGCGACCGATGAGACGATGACTGTCGTATTGATGCTTCCGCGAAAATCGAGGAAGTTGATTTTGAGCAAACAACCAAGAATTGATCGTTCAATCTTCAACTCCATTGACACTATCCCTACCAGAACCCATGAATTATTCCTAAAATGCATCAGTTGTTAGAACACTAAAACGCTCGTACTCATTAATGTATGTTTTGACACTAAATAAACTCTAAGACTTAGCATAAATACGTGAAAACACAACCACAATATAGGTAAAAGTTTACTATGGTATAATATGCAATCGACATAAGCATTTATATATGCATATAACATTGATGTATTTTTCATGTTCACATACTTTCTATTTCTGGTATTCTGCTGCCGCGAATAACCTTCTATTTATCTCCTGGTCGAGGTCGAACAACCCTGCATCTAAACTGAAATGAAGATGGATTCCAAACCATTTATCTCATAACCACTCAAATTCCATGAACGATCCAATTCTACCATTTGAAGACGCTGGCGAACATGCTGTAAATGAGTATTCACGATCTGAAATGAAGAAGCAACTGGTTAACAAACAGTTTTCAACATTTCACTCAACTTACGAGAACAGTCCGCCATGCAGACACAAATGATGCAAATGCACTCGACCGAAATTTCCGAATGACCTGCAAAATTAATCCCAAATTAGGAGAAATACACTTTAGTATACAAAATACAGACTCAGCAATTAACACATTGAGGGCAAATGGCAGTACTGGAACAGACGACATACCATCTGTCATATACAAAAACGGTAGCACGGAAATGGTAGTCATTTTACTTAGAATATTTACTCTGTCACTGGAAACCGGAACTTACCCTGAAGTGTGGAAAACCACATACATATTACCTAAGCACAAATCAGTGGCCAAAACCGGTGCATGCAACTATAGACCTATTAATATAACACCGGTAATATCACGAATAATGGAGAAAGTGGTTAAAGACCAAGTGTCAGACAACTTACTAGAACATGAACTTATCACTCCATCACAACACGGATTCCTCAAAAAGAGATCATGTGTGACCTGCCACATAAACTTTTTCAATGAAGTTACACGAAGCAGGGACAACAGAGAACTAGTAATTGTGCTATATTTCGATATAACAAAAGCTTTCGACAGAGTCCCCCGTAATCTGCTAGTCAGCAGGTTATGCTCACTAATGATATGTGACCCCCTCCTGAGCTGGATAAAATCATTTCTCTGTGACGGGAATCAGATAACAAAAGTTGGCTCGATAATCTCAAGGCCTAAACCAGTAAGTAGTGGTGTAATCAAGGGAAGTGTATTAGGCCCACTCCTATTCATAATATATATAAACAGTATCTGTGAATGCTTTAGTGTTGGTAAACCAATACTATATGCAGATGACTTAAAAGTGACTTATAAATGCAAGAACACAGATCTCGGAATAACAGTAAACGCCATACAGCAAGAATTAGAAAAAATGGATAGACGGTGTGACACCTGGCAACTCCAGTTTAATGTCGACAAATGTGGCTGGCTCTGCATAGGTTGCAACAATTTAGAATTTGACCTGACAATTCAAGGCCATGCACTCTTACGACTGGAATCTGTATTGGACCTAGGACTAAAATACTCACATGACTTACCATTTTCTGAACATATCTCCAAACAAGTGTCAAAATCACGCAGACTTATCGGCTTCCTTCTCAGGAACTTTTACAGAAATGAGTCCAGAATTCTGTTGTACAAGGTTTGTGTGTGTCTTTTATTTGATTACTGTTCATTCATGTATAGTAGTATACGCATAGAGGACAAATTGAAAGTCGAGGGAGTGCAGAGGTGCTTCACGTCAAAATTACTCGGAACCGAAAATGGTGTGAACTACTCCACTAGATGTGACACCCTAGGATTAGAAACACTATGGCTAAGACGCCTGAAACTAAACTTAACACTTTACTATAAGCTTCTAAACCACTTAGTTTTTACCTCTACTAATGGCATTCGACTTTCAGATGACAGTGGCTACAAACTAAGACACACTAAGGGTACAGTAGCTATCGAACAATGTAAAACAGCTACCAGGCAAAAGTTTTATTTGATTAGGTATGCACAGATATGGAATAAACTACCAATGGAAATGCGTCAAGCAGGTACATTGGCCTCCTTCAAAAAAGTGCTTAACGACAAACTACAAGAGTTTGCAAACGATAGTAGTCCTAGTTTCTATCTGAGAGCCTCCGAAATTATAGGTTCATTTGATGTATAAGCTTAAATACTACACCTGTTGTTTTTTGCCTATATTTATAATTTTAGATCAAACATTAATGATTAAGATACTCACCCTCAAACAGACAAAAAATGTCGTTCGTAAAACTTCTACCCAACACAATAAGTGGAATAAAATGGACATAAACCGACAACATGTAAAAGATATAACTCACCGCAACATTACAGGGACAGATGTACGCTCGTCGAGCATCGTATGTGCCTCACCAACTTTAACCCAACTTTCCTAAGATAATGTGATGAACTTATACACATAACGTTGCTAAGCAGTTAATATCTACAACTCCTGTCGGAACAACTGAAATTCAAAAACCTTCCTCACGAGAAGAAAATACCCACAAGCAGTAGAAATCCATTAATTAATGCGTCTAAAACTTATGTATTTTACTCCCAACAATGACAGCTCGGATCAAATGAGATAATCATATCACTGATTTCGAATAACACAACAATGAACTATAATTCAAGAATTCTGTACACAACAAAATTATGTATGGAAACTGACTTCAAGCTTTATTTTTTTTCCCAGGCACTTATAACCCATCCACCAAAGACCTGGTTTTTTCTTGATAATGCGAAGACAATACTTCTGTATTTTCTGATGTGTTGCACTCACTGAAAATCTAGTGGATTTTTCCAACTATGCACATAAATGATTGTACATGAGTGAAAAGGATGTGAAAAGGAGTGCTATATGCCTGTGTTAATCCTTTCGATTTATTGCACACAGGAGGTCCAATCTCGCCTTGAATGAATCAACGGATGGCGCTGATACGACGTGTTCCGGTAGGGAGTTCCAGTGGTTCACAATTCGATGCGAAAAACGGATCTCCAGACGCAGACGAAACTTGAGGTGATGTCCTCGCAATTGGTTGGTGCTAGAAGGAAGAAATAATTTAGATAAATTAGCTCCAAAATCATTTCTTAGGATGCGGTATGCTAGTATCAGGTCACCCTAAGTCGTCTGTATGACAGTGGAAATAAACCCAGTCGACTTAACCTCTCCTCATATGACAGGGTTGAGAAACCCTTTATTAGCTTAGTTCCTACTCTTTGCACCCTTTCTAATAAGTCTATTTCGTATTTGAAACACGGGCTCGCTGCCTGGATCCCATATTCCAAATGAGGTCTGATATAAGTCGGATATAATATACGAAATACATCAGCGTCAAAGTTCGCGAAAGCCTTGCGTATGGCCCATAACATTCGAAAACCCTTAGTGGCTGCAGTTCTACAGTTTGTTGCTGTTTTCAAGTCATGCTGCACAACCACTCCCAAGTCCTTGTACTCAGTGACCACTGGGAGAGTAATGCCATTCATTGAGTAATTGTGCACGTGACTATGAGATACATGCATAACTACACTCTCGCTTAAGTTAATCTCCAAGGCCCAGTGCTTACACCAATCACTTAACAAGTTTAAATCTTCCTGCAAAGCAAGTTGATCACTGTCATCGTGCAAAGCCCTCCATATCTTGATGTCATCAGCAAACAGTAAGCAGGATGACTTAACTACCGATGGAATCTCATTGACATAAATCAGGAAAAGAAGTGGGCCTAGAATTGTACCCTGAGGAATGCCACTCTTAACCGATTCCCATGTTGACTGAATAATATGGTTCTATTTCTGTAACAATTTGATGATGCCCGTAAACTGGCTTCCCTCATGTACTGTACTATAAGAATAAATCTATTTATTTATTTATCTAGTTTTCGCCTCCACGATCAAATTTCTTTCCTGTTATGAAACTACGATAAGACTGCTGAAAAATGGAACAAATATATCACTGATCTCAACATAATACATCAATAATCTTTAAGCCAACGGTGCTGTTCACAACAAAGTTATGTAAGAGAATTGACTTCAAGCTTTATTTTTCCCAGAAATCTGTATTACATTCATCTGATGTCTGGGTTTTCTGTTAATGCGAAGACAATATCTCTATATCTCTTTATGTGCTACACAAACAGACTTTATAGCAGACTTTTCCGACTGACTCTAATGTCAGAAAGAACAACCAAACTGTAAGTCCATTATACATCAAATTATGTGTAATTTATATGATAACTTATCCATGCCCGTAAGATTGATATGTTCCTGCATAAACAGGGATAAATATATATATTATTATTACATTAACACTTCAACGGTTGGGTACCTCTAGGTAGGAATGGGAAATCTTTTGCGTTCTCTATGCTTCAGAACTCGAAAAAATTGCTCTATAGATATGGTCGACATAGAACCGGTAAACCATCACACAATTCTTTTAATTGATGGATATCCTGGAAGGTTTATTGACAGAAACATTGGGAGACCATTAACAGCCGAATCACAGCGCCAAAGAAGACACTGCTCATGACTTTGGCGTACACAGGTGACGCTGTACCTGAAGTCATTAAAAGTCGTTTATCCTAACCATTTGAACACTGTTTTATGCACCTCAGCTACATTTAGTATTTACCAGTCGAAATATGATTCGACAGCGCGTTAAGGATAAATTACCACTTATGTTCACCCCTATGTGTATACACTCATTCACATGGTCGTGTAGAGCTGATTACATTGGGCGTTGTAAGCATGTTCTCCGTAAACGCGTAGCTGAACACTATCCGGTTTGGTTAATGAAAGAGGAGCATAAAACAACGAGGTCTTCTATTTGTGAACACCTTCTGGAGTCAGGTCATTCAGATTCAAGTGTTGGTTTGTAGGGATTTGATTGGTTTCAGGATTTCATCATGAGCCGACATTAGTTAGAGGACCATTTGAAAACCTGGGAGTACTGGACAGCTGTTTTGTCCTCGTTTAGGACTCTTCAGCAGTACGCACACACCATGATTCGAACCCAGGACCTTCCGGTTACAAGGCAAGCTCATATATCATTAAGCCACTGAGACCCAATCCAGTAGTCCTTGAATTCTAACTTCTGCCGACTCGCGACATACCGCGACCGGTAGACAATGTCTTCGGCGGGTATTTGTCCTCACCCTACTGGTCACGGCGAGCTCGTGGCTTAATGGTATACGAGCTCACCTTTTAACCGGAATGTCCTGTCCAGTACTCTCAGGTTTTCCAATGGTTCTCTGACTAATGTCAACTCATGATGAAATCCTAAAATCCAGATTAGTTTACCAAAATAATAAAAGAAGTCTAGAGAATAGTTTACCTGTAACACTTCCTACATGTAATTACACACAACACATCCATACATTAAGATGGGATAGGATGACAGCTTTAAAATCTCATGTAATCTGGTGGAGGGAGGGAGAAATTGACAAAGGAACCTTTGTTTGTCGAATCAAATGCAAATACTCAAGTTTCGAAGTCGTATGATTATAATTGGTGCTATGATTATGAACTGTGATGGGAGCGGGTTGCTAGCCAATTTGTAGACATCAATCTACGTCAGTGTCTAGGTCACTAATATTGGCCGTGAGAAAATATGGACAAGGCTGTTTCAACAACCAATCACAGCTCCATTTTCTGAGGTTACCCGAAACAACCAATCAGAAGCCTGCATCTTTCTACTTGAATAAGCTATAATAATGTACAGGAAATATATATAAATACGTGTTGATTTCCGTAATTTAAAGATATGTTGCCGGCCCATGTCTTCTTTTGTTACGGAAAAATAAATTTGGTTCGAAACGTCATCAGGTAAATAGTGATACTGTTTGACACTGTGATTATGTATCTAATAAACAAACTAATATAAAATTACTTACTACCACAGTATCCAAGTTTTACACATAAAAAAATTTAAAGGGAAAGTCAGGTTGTCTGCAGCTGACAGCCACCCAACCTCAGTCTGAATTGAACTTCAACAGCTGCCACAACTCTAGTCAGTAGCAAAAGATCAGAAGCCACAGAATCCCGGTCCGTTTAACACAAGAGAGATTGTTAAGAAGTTTTAATAATATTAATAATATATTCTCATTTTTTACATGAGGGACGCCAGTTTACAGGCATCATCAATTCGATAAGTTACACATAATATTAATAAGCATATTCAGTAAAGATAATATAAGAAGGTACATTTTTTCCCTGGCTATGTAGGGTACACCAATTGTATAGGCATGCATAAATATTGTTTTAATAATAATATATTCCTTCCTGTTTATGCAGGAACATATCAATCTTACGGGCATGGATAAGTTATCATATAAATTACACATAATTTGATGTATAATGGACTTACAGTTTGGTTGTTCTTTCTGACATTAGAGTCAGTCGGAAAAGTCTGCTATAAAGTCTGTTTGTGTAGCACATAAAGAGATATAGAGATATTGTCTTCGCATTAACAGAAAACCCAGACATCAGATGAATGTAATACAGATTTCTGGGAAAAATAAAGCTTGAAGTCAATTCTCTTACATAACTTTGTTGTGAACAGCACCGTTGGCTTAAAGATTATTGATGTATTATGTTGAGATCAGTGATATATTTGTTCCATTTTTCAGCAGTCTTATCGTAGTTTCATAACAGGAAAGAAATTTGATCGTGGAGGCGAAAACTAGATAAGGTCATGTTGGGTTGTTTTACTGCATCAAATGGTCCCGAGGTCGATTCCAGAATTCCCCATTTGCGCCATTTTTGTCTGCATGGCGGACTGTTCTCGTAAGTTGAGTAAAATTTTGACAAACTATTTGAAAACCGGTTGCTTCTTCATTTCAGATCATGAATACTCATTTACAGCATGTTCGCCAGCGTCTTCAAATGGTAGAATTGGATCGTTCCTGGAATTTGATTGATTATGAAATAAAAGGTTTGGAATTAATCATAGCAGTTAGAATACAGTTAAACATGCAGAGAAGTACTTTTGACTCAGCAACCGGTGAATTTTTTATTCTTTTCGATCTGGTATCAGAATAACCGCGGACCATTCCATTTAATATGTCGAATAAGGCATGCAGTAGTAGATCATTACCATCGAATGAATCAACTTGATCTGAGATGCAGCTTTCAGCATGTTTTCGTTATATCATAGATATCCAGGTTTATTGGCGCTGTAGAGGCAGTGATTTGGATTATGACGTATTCTACAAAGTCTCCGTGCCCATTTGAAGTATACATGTGCTTTGAAAGGATTACTTTGTTGGCCCCTACCCCCACTGACTGTTTACAACAGCTGCTGTGGGTTTATGTATTTCGTCGCCTTTTTGGATAAAACATCGCCACATTCTTTTTGGGTAGGGGACCAGTTGGTGGATTATAAATGATATCCAAGTAACTTTTATCTTTTCATGTGGCGTTGCGGTAAGTTTCTACCTTGTTTTCTCATATTTCATTCGTATGTTGATTATGGTTCGCCCTTTGTATCAGGTAGACATAGTTTGATCGACTCTTGGTTTTAACTAGATCAACGAATAGATCCGGGCCAATTACACTGTTGAAACATAAAAATTTAAATAGACACAAAATAATAATAATAATAGTATATTCTCATTTTGTACATGAGAGACGCCAGTTTACAGGCATCATCAATATGATAAATTACATATACGATTAGCAATCATACTTAATAATAATGTTTTAATAAAATACACATTTTTTCCTACTTTTGTAGGACACACCAAATATACAGGCATGGATAAGCATTATTTAAATTTCATAAATTCGGTTTATGGTTAAGTTACATGGTTGCTGGCGTTTTTGTCTTAGGTCTGTGGGAACAATATGATAACCAGTCATTCAATGGAGCACATCATGAAATATAGGAATATTGTCTTCGCATTAACAAAAAAACCCAAGTAAGTTTTGGATGGATTAAAAATACTTGGGAAAAAATAAAGCTTGAAGTAATTCCTCAATATAACTTGGGTGTGTACAAATCCGAATCTCATTTTTGATTTATATCCAAATTGGGTAATAAGGAAGCTATTTTACAGATACGATCAGTTATGTTATAAGCTACAATCGTGACGTTGTATTACAAATAGATACTTTTCCATTGGTATAAGAGTATATTCCACAAATGTAATCCAGGTTGCGTCGTGGAGAAAGTTAATTCGTTATTAACCAGGCAACTGAAAGATACGGGACCAATAATGTTTGCAGATCATTTGTCATTGTAAATGGTCAAATATCCACATTATTCATTCTCATTCAAAAAGTCAAATGGAAGCTGAAATGGTGAGAGAAAAAAGAAGACAAACAACAGCAACGCAAAAGAAAGCAACGGGAGTCCTTAAGGAGTGATTAATAAATATATACATATATATTCTGTTTAGTAACTGTGGTTATTTTGGTACACAAACTAACTAGTCCCGTTATGCTAACTTTTATATTATGTGTAAACTAATATTACTGTCCTGTGTAGAAATGTTTATCTTAATATCTAGTTCCAATAATATTAAAATTTATAATTGTAGTTTGTTGTAACTACACGTTTAAAGAACTTAAAATATCTATGTAGGGTGAAAAAGAAGGTGTAAGAGTCAGGCGCAAAAGTGCATTGTCATCTTTGAGCAGTCTGGTGACTGAGGAGATGAACACTGGAAGTGTGTTTGCATCGCGCACATTAGCTGGTAGTCTATTCCAAATGACTGAAAACTTATTTAAGAAGAAGTTGTACCGCACGTAAGTCTGACAGTGCTCCATAGCAGCTAGGTTGTGATGATTTCTAAGATTGTAACTGATGACAGCGGTAGGTTTAGTTATTGGCTCGGAGGAATGCAAGAGAAGATTAGTTAGCTTGTAGTAAAAGATAAGGTTTAGCTTAAGGCGTCTTTTCCAGAGGGGTTCTAATCTTAGTCTTTCGCATCGCTCATGGTATTCCAGACCACTTTCTAAACCAAGAGTTCTTGAGGTAAACTGCCGTTGCACTCCCTCTAATTTAAGCTTGTCATTTTGTCTGAGTCCGCTAAGAATAAACGGGCAGTATTCTAAGATAGGTCGGACACATACTTTGTATAATAAAACCCTAGTTTCACAACAAAAGAAATTGCGTGTTATGCATCCTATCAGCCTTCGCGTTTTACGTCTGGCATAATCAGTCTGTTCAGCGAACGTTAGGTTACTAGAGTATCTAATACCGAGATCTACGACTGAGTTGAGCTTAGCTAGTTTTCGCCCATTTATTTCAAGAGTTAGATCAAGGTTACTGTTGCCGATACAAATCCAGCCGCATTTGTCAATGTTAAAATTTAGACAGGATTCAGCACACCACGTTGCAAGGCTACTTAGTTCAAGATGTATTTTAGTAACCATATCGCTTAATTCATGAGTGTAGCAGGAGTAGACGACTTTGAGGTCGTCAGCATATAGGAATGGTTTGCCTAAGGTGAAGCACTTGCAAATGCTGTTAATGTAGACTGTGAATAAAAGTGGACCTAGGACACTACCTTGCACGACCCCACTTGAGATCTGCCTAGGATGAGACAATACAGATCCAACTTTGGTTATTTGTACCCTGTTGCTTAGAAATGATTTTAACCAGTTCAGTAATGGGTTGCGAATTCCACAAGAGTACAGCTTCTCAAAGAGAATACTGTGAGATACCATGTCAAATGCCCTAGATATATCGAAGTAGAGAACAACGACTAGCTTACGTGCTTCGCGACTACTAGTGATGCAGTTGAAAAAGTCGAAGTGGCAAGTAACGCAGGATCTATTTTTGAGAAATCCGTGTTGAGACCTTGTAACAAGATCTTCCCTAATTAGGTAGTCTGACAATTGATCTTTTACAACTTTCTCCATGATTCGTGAGATAACTGGGGTTATATTTATGGGTCTGTAATTGCGGACGTTTGCCCTATCACCAGATTTGTAATGTGGAATTATGAAGCTAGTTTTCCACTCACTAGGGTAAGTGCCAGTGTCCATAGATATTGAGAAGAATTTAAGAAGTAACAAGGGTATATCACACCCACTGTTTTTGAAAATTATCGAAGCGAGGCCATCCGGTCCCGTACTAGTGGAAGGTTTAAGGCTTTTAATTGCTTGTACTATTAACTGATTAGTGAACACAATGCTTTCAAGGGAAGAGATAGTAAGGGGAGCGGTTTCACCAGGCATATGTGTTTCTAAACTAAAGTTTGCAAACCAATCACTGAAGAGTTCACAGATAGTGGCAGGTTCATTGTAGATTACTTTGTCGTGAAGTAAGTATGGGATTTCCCTCGCCGACTGCATTCGTTTTTTAAGAAGTGCCGTTAAGTTATAAACTTTGGAGGTACTTTCAAGTGCCGTTAACTCTTCGTCGAGGTCCTTTTGAGAGCGTAGGCGCTTGATAGATTCAAGAGACTCGTGGATTGAGAGCAATAGTGATATGTCCTTAGTGGAATAGTACTGTTTCTTCAGCTTCCTTAACTTATTACGGTGTGCCCTTGGAATATATTCAGTTCGGTGTCTACTTAATTTCACTATTTTCTTTGGAGCAACTGTATCTAGACAAAGGGTAACATTCCTGTAAAACAGGGAGTCAGTGGTAAAATAGTCATCCCATTGACAGAGTCGAATAAGTTCTTGGACTAACCCCCAGTCTGTATATTTGTGCGTCGGTGGCACAGTGGTTAGGACTCTCGCCAACCATGCACATGGTCCGGGGTTCGAGCCCACGCCGGCGCACACCTGATATCTATGGTCGGCCTGCAAAATTTGGGCTACCGATATCCATGCTGAAAATTCCATACTTGTACCAAAAATACAGTGTGGAATCAAGCTGTAAATCAAAAATAAAAAAATTAAAAAAAATATTGTGCTTCCTGAGTCTTCTTTGTTTTCTGTATTTAGTGGTGAGAAAGGCAGAGAGCAGAGTACCATTCTATGGTCACTACTGGAAAATCGATTACCAACGTAGGTGGATACTGGGATTGTGTCATGACAAAATACAAGGTCCAACATGTTGTCACCACGAGTATGTGTCTGGACGTGTTGTTGCTATCCATAATAGTCGATAGTGGCAAGTAATTCGTCGAAGCGTTGGGGGCCGGAACTAGTTAGCCAATTGACTTCTGGAAGATTGAAGTCCCCTGCAATTATTTTGTAATTAGCACTAAACGAGGATGCATGTGCAAACGATTTAGCTAATAACGCATCAGTTTCTTTTGTTGAGCTTGGTGTTCGATAAACACAGTCTATGCGAAGTTTGTACTTATCTCCATGTAAGACAACCCAGAGTGAGTCAGGTACATTATTCATTGTTTCATCTTCCACCTTACTGACTACAAATGAGTTATGTATATATATGAGACATCCTCCACCACGCTTGCAATCTCTATTTGCACGGTGTACAGTGTAATCATCGATACCTATATGCACATCAAGTACAGAGGATGTGCACCATGATTCCGTAATAAGAGCTACAGTAGGCTTGGTGATTAATAATAATGTCCTTAGTTCAGATATCTTATTGATTAAGGAACGTGCATTAATTAGCAATATCGTGAATAAGTCACGGGATACTACAAACTGGCTTAAAATGTCACCATAACCGAAATCTGTTTGTGCGTCAGCACCGCAAGAGTTTATGAATGAAAGGGAGGTCGGACTGTGTGTCTGTACGCCGGGATTGGTGTGCAATGAGGTGGTCCTAGGTGCCATGGGTCGTACCAGTGATTCGGGACACCTGGAAAATTTACCATGTGTTCCTGGATATAAGGGTAGTACAGGTTGGGCCTAGGTTGACGGTTAAAAGGCATAGCATCAAAAGGTCTACCCATCCAACTGCTATTCGTCATACCGGTATACACCTTCGGGTTGTTTTTATAACTTAAAGGGAATTGTGAGGGAAGGTGCTTTGGCTGCAAGACTTTAGGAGTCTTGAAGCCTGACTTTCTATAAGGTGGAGCGTGCGGAAAGCCTCCAGATATACTTATGTCTCGAGGAGTTTTTTGTAACAAGTGATGGTTTGTTGGCATTCTTACTCTCAGCAGGCTTATTGAATACAAAGTATTCCTCCCCATCATTAGTCTCAACCCTGCGGAATTTGTTCATCGTGGTGAGGTTACTACGTTTGGGGGGAAATTTCTTAGAACAACTTGCAGAAGTTCTAGTCATTTTAACATCTTTCGATGAGGCTTTATTTACAAGGGTACTGGTATCTAAATCAGTTCCTAGTTCCATTGGCAGGTGTGGTTGTTGTGTAGTTTGCTGAATGCTAGTTTCAGCACTAGGTGTCTGTTGCTGTGCACGATCCTTACTTGGTAAATCTAAGATAGAGGAGGTGACCAGGTTATTACTACGCATTATTCTGCGCTGACACGGTGTTTTATCCTGAGCTACGGTTATAGACTTATAACTGCTATTCAGTCTTAAGTGATCCTGACATTTATTAAAATTACTAGCATCAAGGGAATTGCTGAATTTAAAAATGATTGGGCAATTAGCCTGGTTAGACTTTTTACGAAGTCGTTTGCATTCACATGGAACACTAGCCATGCCGCAACAAATCAGGATTTTGTGTCTTACAGTTTTCAGGGGCAGAGAATCTGGGACGTTGTAAACTATAGCTTGGTGAGAAGAGGTTATACGCTTCATCACCCCCGTAGCCAAGCAGTCGATCAGATTTTCAGCTTTATTTAGGTTGTCTGGAGATATTTTAGGATGCCTTTCTAAAAGACAGGCTATCGGGTCTAAATCCGAAAGCTTGTTTTGAGTTACATCCAGTAAACACTTAACCTGCCCAATATCAGAACGGCTCTCCGTGGTATTTGAGAACGGCAGTGACATACTATCAAACTGATCTAATTTTTTCTGAATTTCACTTACTTGCCTCTGCATATCTTTCAAAAGGAGGTTTAGTTTACAGAACTCAGAGTTCTCTAACAGAACATCTTTCACCTGTATCACAGGAGTGAGATCTGCACTCAAACCATTTTGAGAGCTAGTAGTTGATACTGTATTACCCGGCGGTAATGCAGTTATAACCGAATTTAAGCCACTATCTAAAACAATTGTGTTTCTACGAACACGTTTTTTAGAGATTTGGACCATAATTTCAAGAATTCTAAGACAATAAGCAGTAAATAAATTTCAGAGCAAACACGTGCAAAAATGTCACCAATTTCGAACGTACCGCCAAATGATTGGCAATGTTATGTTGAATTACATAGGAAAGAGCTCATTCGCTGTATTGCATTAACTTGCATGCAGTCACACGATACAGTGAGAGTATTAAAATGTGATATCTTTACAGTGAGAGACAGAGAGAGCGGGGGCTATTCACTGAATCTTCGCTTACCGGTTCCGTATGCAATCGAAATGATGTGACGCCCATCAGACAAATCATGAAGCTGTGCGACAATCTAGGATTACGAGCAATAATTTATGCTGAAAACGTAATCCAGTTATTAATACACTGCAACAATATGTGATATTTGAAACAGAGTTATCTGGTTCCACCATCAGCCACGTCTTGTAAGCCGTTAATGCCCAGCTCTTGCTACGCTGGGCCTCATGCTGTCTCTCGAAGCTTCTCAGAAACGCTTGGCACGAACGGACGCAAAAACCAGAACACAGATTGGCGACTCGAGAATTCTATATTGTAACACCAACATATAGCCAACTTTACAACTAAGGCCTATGAACAAATATTGCAATAAAAATCACAAGATTACTTCTGATGATTTGCTACTGACTTCTTTCTGAACAGCGACCGATGAGACGATGACCGTCGTATTGATGCCTCCGCGAAAATTGGGGAAGTTGATTTTGAGCAAACAACCATGAATTGATCGTTCAATCTTCAACTGCATTGACACTTCCCGGCAAAATGCGGATCCATCCCTTTTCTCGATCACGACCAATACACGTTGACTTGGATGCCATTGCGAGAACCTGGGTCACACGGACAGAGCTGAAATGGAAATCAAACAGAAAAGCCAACACACCACAAGCATAGTCACAGCACATTCTCACACATCAATGACGACCTGCGCCTTCCAGTTAACCTGTTAACTGTTAAACCTACAACTTTCAATCAAGAAGCGAGCACGAAGAAATCAAATTGGTTTATACAAGCTCGGCAAAACGATATTGGGTATTGGAACCATAATGTCACCATATACAACCAAGGCACCGCGTAATTCGGCTCTGAAGGTCATGTTCGGTTTGGGATCTGCCCCACCTAAACATGATCCCGCAGCCTCGATGGAGACGTACGATCTCGGAAGAGATGGAGATCTAGGTGCTCTCAGAAATGCTCAACAAGGGGCGACAAATAAATTCAAGGTTTACGCAGATAAAGTATCTAACTTGTAAGACCAAAACACGGTAAAGTAATGAACAGTATTTATAAAATAATATATTTCTTCCTGTTCATGCAGGAACATATCGATCTTACTGGCATGGATAAGTTATTATATAAGTTACACATAATTCGATGTGTGACTAATTTACAGCTTGGTTGTTATTTCTGACATTAGAGTCAGTCGGAACAGTCTGCCATAAAGTCTGTTTCTGTAGAACATAAAGAGATATAGAGATACTGTCTTCGCATTAACAGAAAACCCAGACATCAGATGAATGTAATACAGATATCTGGGAAAAATAAAGCTTGAAGTCAATTCTCTTACATAACTTTGTTGTGAACAGCGCCGTTGGCTTAAAGATTATTGATGTACTATGTTGAGATCAGTGATATATTTATTCCATTTTTCAGCAGTCTTATCGTAGTTTCATAAGAGGAAAGAAATTTGATCGTGGAGGCGAAAATTATATAAGGTCATGTTGGGTTGTTTACCTGCATCAAATGGTCCCGAGGTCGATTCCAGAATTCTCCATTTGCGCCACTTGTGTCTGCATGGCGGACTGTATTCGTAAGTTGAGTGAAATGTTGAAAACTGTTTGTTAACCAGTTGCTTCTTCATTTCAGATCGTGAATACTCATTTACAGCATGTTCGCCAGCGTCTTCAAATGGTAGAATTGGATCGTTCATGGAATTTGAGTGGTTATGAGATAAATGGTTTGGAATCCATCTTCATTTCAGTTTAGATGCAGGGTTGTTCGACCTCGACCAGGAGATAAATAGAAGGTTATTCGCGGCAGCAGAATACCAGAAATAGAAAGTATGTGAACATGAAAAATACATCAATGTTATATGCATATATAAATGCTTATGTCGATTGCATATTATACCATAGTAAACTTTTACCTATATTGTGGTTGTGTTTTCACGTATTTATGCTAAGTCTTAGAGTTTATTTAGTGTCAAAACATACATTAATGAGTACGAGCGTTTTAGTGTTCTAACAACTGATGCATTTTAGGAATAATTCATGGGTTCTGGTAGGGATAGTCATTGGGATGAAACAGTTTATACAGCAAGTGTTTGAAGGTTACAATAGAGTGACAGGTCCTATTTCTAGGGTAAACTATTCCTGTATGTCAGTACTAAGTCTTCATGCATCCATGCTACTAGTTTATTTATAGTTTTTAGATTGCTAAGGGTGTTGAAGTGCGTCCTTTAGGTGCTGTAGTAGATTAGTGATTGATTCGTTCTAGGAGTAAATAGTTTATTAATATAATCAGTAGAGTGAAACAGTCTGTACAGAGAGCGTTTGAAGCTTGTAACCGAAGAGCAAGTTCTGATATCTATAGGCAGGCTATTCCATATTTTAGAATACATGACTGTGAAGAAGTTTTCACGGAGTGTTGACTTAAAAGAATGAGTTGTCACTGTGCAAGTTTGGTTACGCAGATCGTAAGAACCTTCCTGTGCGAATTGTATGTCCCTGTTACCTGAGAATGATATTTTGTGAAGGACCTTAAAGAAGAATATTAGGTTTATAATAAGTCTCCTTGTCCAAAGTGGGTCGAGTTTTAGGATCATGCAGCGTGAGATGTAGTCTTTCTTACAATCGTAGCCAAGTAGTTTTGAGGTAAAATATCGTTGGATACTTTCCATCCTTAGCTTGTCACGTGTGCGAGTGCTGCTTATAATAAATGGACAGTATTCTAGTAGTGGTCTGACACATGTTTTGTACAGAATTAGCTTGGCTTCATTGTCGTGAAAGCTATTGAGTATGCATCCTAAGAGCATCCTCGATTTTCTAGTCTGTGATGCTACTTGCTCAGAGAATGTCAAGTCACTAGAGTACCTCAGGCCTAGGTCAACGACACTTCGGAGTCTGGTTAGGTTGGCAGATTGAAGCGTTAATTTCAGGTCAGGTGAGGGTGCGCCGAAGCAGACTCAGCCACATTTGTTCAGATTAAATTGGAGATTCCATAAGGACGACCAAGCAGTCATTTTATCTAATTCCTTCTGCACTACATTCTTGAAGTACCCAAGTCACCACATTGGGATGTGTAAGCTACTTTTAGGTCATCTGCAAAGATGAATGGTTTCCCGTGTGAGAAGCAAGCGCATGTGTCATTGATGTATAGTGTAAATAGGAGGGGTCCAATGACACTACCTTGTACTACACCAGAAGTGATAGGGCTAGGTTTGGAGGTTGCAGACCCGAGTTTAACTATTTGGGACCTATTGTTAAGGAATGATTTAAGCCATCCTAATAATGGGTCACGTATTCCTAAGGAGTTCAGCTTATTTGTTAGCAGTAAATGGTCAACACGGTCAAATGCCTTAGAAATGTCAAAGTAGATGACAAGTACTAGTTGCCGTCTGTCACGACTGCTGGTTACAAAATTGAAGAAGTCTAGGTGACATGTTAAACATGATCTGGATTTCAGGAATCCATGTTGGTTCGGACTTATAATATTGCGGCTAAGCATATGTTTGATTAGGTTATCTTTAACTAGTCTCTCCATAATTCTAGATGCTATAGGTGTGATATTGATCGGCCGGTAGTTACTGACTTCAGTTTTCGAGCCAGATTTGTGTTTAGGCATAATGAATGTTGTCTTCCATATGTCAGGGTAAGTTTCAGTTTCTAGGGACATTGTGAATATTTTAAGCAGCAGTAGAGGAATGTCAGGGCCACCATATTTATAGAAGTAAGATGATATACCGTCGGTACCGAAACCTTTTGAACTTTTGAGGGTTTTTATAGTTTGGTTAATATTAGCGTAAGTGAATTCAACAGTGCTGATTTGGTTTGGTGTGAGTGGAGATGGAGTTTGTGCCATATTAGTAATAGGGTGTATATCGAGTAGCTGGACTGAGGGCTTAATGTAGTTACCTGCAAACGTTTTGTTGAATAGTTCACATATGTCTGCAGAGTTAGTGCATAGCCTACCTTTGTCTATGAGGAGAGAAATGCTGTGTTTTTGCGATTCATTCGCTTCCTTAAGATTTCTGTGAGTGCATACACTCTAGCAGGACTGGCTACTGCGATGCGTTCTTCCTTTCTCATACGGAAATCTCGAGCTTGTGAGATGGAGCTAAGGGTGTTAAGTATTAGACCTAGAGTGCCAAAGTCGTGGTGTTTGAAGTAACTTGTTGAGAGTTTCTTCAGTTTCATACGATCCTTTGGTTTTATGAATGACTTTCTGTGTGGGGAAACCTTTAGTGTTTGGAGTGGAATGACAGCATCTAAGCATGTGTTTGAGTTATGGTAGAAGATGGTTAGGGCTCTCGATAGGTCATCAGTAGTGAAGTATTCATCCCATTTGGAGGATCTTAGCATCGATTCAACTAAGGCCCAGTTTGCCTTACTATAGTTCCTATATATTACTTGTTGTGAAGTGGAGGTATGAGATGCATTGCTACTCAGCGGAATTGGCAGTGCACACATCACTGTTTTGTGGTCGCTCCCTGGAAACTCAGAACCTACTAGCGTTGAAAGGGGGCTTATATTGTGGCAGAAGATTAAGTCTAGTACGTTGTTACCTCTTGTGGGAGTAGTGACAGTTTGTTTCCAGCCAAGTATATCCAGTGTGTCTAAGAACTTATCAAATTTAGTTGGGCCTGTGGGTATATCCCAGTTGATTTCAGGTAAGTTAAAGTCCCCACATAGGATCTTATGGTCGTATTGTAAGTCGGATAATTGCTCCAGAGTATTAATAAGTTGGGTCTCGTAATTACTAAAGGTGCCAGGTGCTCTGTAGGTGCATCCAATTAATGCTGTTACGTTATTTAAGTGTACATTAACCCATAGAGTCTCAGGCATGTTAAGTGTACTACTTTCTAGCTGTGATACAGTAAGTGCATTCAGAAAGTACATGAGACAACCCCCTCCCTTACCACCTTCCCTGTCACACCGAAAGTGTGTGTAGTTATCTAAGCTTATTTCTTCATCCAGGATGTTCGAATGACACCAAGATTCAGTGATGACAATTACAGGGGGTTTGTATATTACTGTGAGTGCTCTGAGCATCGGCAATTTATTTAGAACAGATCTAGCATTTATGAGGATTAGGTAAAGATGAGAGTTGAAGTAGCATTTGAAGTATTTAAGTTCGTTAGTCAGCCCCGAATATGGTTCAGCACCCAGTATTTCTGCTTGACATGACGATCCTATGTTAAGAGGAGTTTCAGCATCATGCTCACCTATGTCTACCGAGTTGGTGTGTGCTGTTTTCGGTGAAGAATTAGGAGTTGGAGTACTGGATTTGCTATAGACCAAGGAATTTTTATTTTTAGTTAGGTTACAGAAGTGGGTAGGGTTCTTTATTTGACCTATATTTGTGCAAGTGTCAAGTGTGCCTAATGGATACAGGTGCACTAGACCGTTCCTGTTTTCATGCAAGGAGGGAGCCAGCTCTAGTGGTTTAGGAGTGTTAACATCCCTACCAGCTGTTTTTTCAACGCTGACAGGGACGCGGGGGATAAAAAATGATTGGATCCTTGTGATGACCATGGCTTATTATTCCACCTATTGTTTGATGCTAGTTGTGTCCTTGTGTGGGTTTCGTGTGTACTGCATTGTGGGTTAGTTCCCAGCAGACTTGTACCATATATCCGGTCAAAATTTGTTTGTGTGCCATACTCTGAAGACCCTGAGTTGTTGATAACCGAGTTCTGACTATTACCACTTGTACTATTGAGGGTGACATTGTTGTGACATTGGATATTAGTGTGTGCCGTGGTGCAATTTCGCACGTTGTGAGTGCTAATACTATTGACCGTGGGGAGTGTGGGCTTATTTAAGCTGCCACTGTTTTGTTGGCATGATTTAGGGGCATATTTTCCTTACCTTTAGCAATGAAGTTATGGCTAGGAGAGGACAATGTCGAATTTCGGGGGTTTTGACTTTATTTCTGGGTTAATTTAGTGGAATTTTAGATTCTTCTGTGATAGGTGGTGTCAATGGATTTGAAGTTTGAACTATCAATTCTTGGTTGTTTGCTCAAAATCATCTTCCCCAATTTTCGCGGAGGCATCAATACGACGGTCATCGTCTCATAGGTCGCTGTTCGGAAAGAAGTGTAAAACATGATTTATTATTGTAATATTTGTTCACAGACCTTAGTTCAATTAGTATTTTTATATGTTGGTGTAAAAATATAGAAATCTCAAGCGGCCAATCGGTGTTTTGTTTTTTCGTCCGTTATAACGAAGCGTTTCTGAAAACTTCAATGAACAGCGTGGGCCCGAGCGCAGCGAGAGCTCGGCATTAACGGTTTATGAGACGTGATTGACAGTTTTCGACGATAGAAACAGATCTGGTGGATTCAAACAGTTGGTGAAAGTTTGGATAGTCGCCGTTCATTTTTCATGGTGCTGGTCACGTCCTCTTTGAACAAGCAATATCTGGAACTTTTTCGCAATTGGGTCAAGTTCAACAATGCCTGGGTCAAAGAAGGGACAGAGTGTCTTGGATGCAAACAGGAAAGTAAGTCATGGTGACTTGTCTGTTAATTGTAACGATGTGTCTGATGTTAAACATGATATGGTTGATGTTACTGTTTCGCCGTTCAGGGATAATAGGAACATCAAACTCCCTAAATTTGAACCACGATGTTTTGATGGAAACCCGGCTGATTATTTACAATTTGTAAAGGAGTCTGAGATCATGCTGAGTGGTTTTTCATTAACTGATGAATTGAAATTGATGTATTTGATGAGGTATCGCACTGGAGATGCTTCAAGAGCTATACACTGCTGTAAGTTTATGAAGCCAAAAGAGGGCTACATGAGGCTATGAGCATATTACGTCAAAGGTTTGGAAGACCTTCAATGATTGTAAGGAACGTATACGAAGCTGTCAAAGGTGACGGCAGTCAGCCTCAAGACGACTCCAAGGCACTTACTGAGTTTTTAGACAATCTTATGACTTATAAGAATACCCTGATTTCGATGAATTGCATGAGTGACCTCAACTCGAGTTTTACACTAGAAGTAATAGCAAGACGCCTACCTACTCGACTGCAAAGGAAGTGGGTGAAGATAAGCTCCCGTATGGAGGATGAGGGTATCGAGCCAAAATTTGATGATATCCTGAAACTAGTAAAAGATAGTGTCAATCAATCTATGAGCAAGTTTGCCAGTATATTGAATCTCAACCCCAGAATAGAGCAGTCTGAGGGTAAAACGCAATCATTGATGATGAAAGGGTCTCAGAGAGGTGGATATCGAGAAGGCTCCCTGATGTCCAGTAATGCATATAGACCTAGTGAGTGTAACAGGTTTCGTAGTACATCCTCAACAGATAAGTTACAAGATGCAAGACAAGCACGGTTGTGTTTTACACGTTTGGAAGAAGTTCAGACAAGGGTGAACTGTGAACCAGTAAGCAAGTTCAGTGATAAGCTAAATGTAAACTCCAGGCCTGACTCCGAATTGTGTGACGATAACAGTGCGGTCAAGTAGTCTGTAGTTGCAACTGGTAAACCATTGTTGAATAGAGTGTCACAGAATAGAGTTACTGCTTCAGAGTGCAGTTCTGACCCTACAAGTTTACAAGGTATTACTAGTCAGAGTGAAGTAATAAAACCTTTTATGATTTATGAGGAGGAACCAAAATTGTCTACTTCTGTTATTAAAGAGTTTGAAAATGATGAAGTTGACGGTAAAGTGAATATTCGTGATAATGATCATGATACTTCACAGTTGTCTTTGGTTGATCATGATGAGATGCGGGTTATGCCTACTACTGCTAAGTTGAACAAAGTTTCTGTACAACTACAACGTGAAGTAGAATTGAACGCAGATGCAGTTCCAGAAGGTGTGCATACTTGTGAGACAGTCAGTGTAATTGATCAGCGTGTAGCCCACCTATCATCAGATGATAGTGCTAAACCGGAGCTGATAGTAAAAGACAGCAGTGGTGGTGGTCTTGCAGGTAGACAACTATCTGAAAGCCGAGCAACACCAGCTTTTGATCCACCGATAACTTCATCAACTGATATCAATCAGTCGTCGTCGGTGCTGTCATCCACAATGAAACAGACACCCATGAACTCAAGTATCTTGTGCAATGACTATGATAGTATTGGTGCATTGGAAAGGACGAAAGATATTGCTCAGTTTAGTGAGAATAAGCCAAGTGTAAACGAAAGAGTAATTGTTAAACTGACTTGCACGAATAAAGGCATTTCTAGTTTCAAGTTACTATTCGAATGTTATTATCTTTGGTGTAAATTACTCTGTGCCTACGCTTGGTTGACCAGATACTTCGTGTGTTTGTTCGTCATCTATATTCTACGATACAATGACATGAGCGTGTTGCCGTTCAGATTTGAGGATGTAGCTGATAGAGGGAAGTCAACAAATGAACTGTGCAACGATTTTCCAACCTAGAGCGTCAACCTGAGAAGGGTCGTAGGCGTACTGCTGTAAGTCCTAGAGTTCTTCAAATGGTAGCGCATCAATGAGCAGTCCATTGTGCTCGGTGTGTGATTTTGTACATGAGTTCATATTGTATATACTGAATTGATATCATCTGTCATCTAGCTGTTGGTAATTCTGTTTGTGTCCGGACGACTTCCACTTGGATCATCAACCTGAGAAGGAATGTAGGCGTACTGCTGTAAGTCCTACAGTTCTTCAAGGGTAGTTTGTCGTGTCAGAATCCACAACATTTGATGTAGTCATTGTACATATGTTTGTGTTAAATACCTGCGTGAGTTCCAATTATTGTAATTTTTGGTTAATCTTGTTTGTGTCCGGACATTCCACAACTTACAATCGTCAACCTGTGAAGGGTTGTAGGCGTACTGGTGTAAGTCCTGCGATTCTTCAAAGGAATTCCACCAAGACATGATCGGCGAGGTTGTTTGTACTATTTGAATATACGTGTGGTGTGTCATATCAATTGGTGTTTTTGGATCCATTGTGTTTACTTGTGGTTTTCGTATCTTGTTGTTATTGCGTAATTTTGTTAAAATTTTCGTCGTGATTACTTCTGAAGTTGTTTCGAGTCTTCTACATCCGTGAATGAATTGATTGATGTTAAGGACAGCAGATGGGTCGTATACGCCGGGGAGGCTAGGCTATTGCTGAGAATGAAATGCACACGGAGATAATTGTTAGCTGCGGTCCGACACGCCAGGGAGAAAGAGTGTAAACGACTGAGGCTCGCATGCGTCACCGCTACTAGAACTGAGGCACAATGAGTGACAAGCGATTGCAGTGGTAATTGGTAGTGAGTAGATAAGAGGATGTGCGTAGAGTATCATGAGGTACTGCCATGGTCACGTTGCATTCTGCAAGAGTCATTCTAGTAAGTGGCGATTGTGTTGCAAGATGTCAAGAGGAGGTCTCTGTCTGGAGGCGCAGGTCGTCAGCGATGTGTGAGATTGTGCTGTGAGTATGCTTGTGGTGTGTTGGCTTTCCTGTTTGTTTTCCATTTCAGCTCTGTCCGTGTGACCCAGGTTCTCGCAATGGCATCCAAGTCAACGTGCATTGGTCGTGAAGGAAAAAAGGGATGGATCCGTATTTTGCCGGTGAGTGTCAATGTAGTTGAAGATTGAACGATCAATTCTTGGTTGTTTGCTCAAAATCAACTTCCTCGATTTTCGCGGAGGCATCAATACGACAGTCATCGTCTCATCGGTCGCTGTTCAGAAAGAAGAAAGAAACATCGTCAGAAGTAACATAACGATTTATTATTGTAATATTTGTTTACAGACCTTAGTTGCTTAGTTCGTTTATTCCTTTTTTATGTTGGAGTAACAATACAAAATATCAAACGGCAGATCGGCGTTTTGGTTTTGGCGTCCGTTATAACTAAGCGTTTCTGAGATATCTTCTAAGAACAGCGTGGGCCCGAGCGTAGCGAGAGCTGGGCATTAACGGTTTATGAGACTTTGATGACAGACCTTAAAGAAGTCTTCTTGTCCAAAATGAGTCAGGTTTTAGGATCATGCAGCGTGAGATAGAGTCTATCCAGAGGCAATAAAGTGAACTTCAGGAAAAATTAGGCCAGTTTCATAGTGTGTCACTGCCGATCTCGCAAAAACCACGGAGATTCGTTTAGCTCTTGGCTACGTTAAGTCTTTACTGGATGTAACTCAAAACAAGCCTTCGGATTTAGACCCAGTAGCCTGTCTGATAAAAAGCATTCTTCTATACCTCCAGACAACCTAAAAATGCTGAAAATCTGATTAAACGAATCACGTTAAAATGTAACGCAAACGTTGAACGTATCGCGATACACCTTTAATGACTAGTTATATGGGGGAATCACTTCAAGCTTTATTTTTTCTCAAGTATTTTTAATCCATCCAAAACTTACTTGGGTTGTTTTTCATGCGAATACAATATTTCTATGTATCTTGATGTGCTCCATTGAATGACTGGTTATCATATTGTTCCCACAAACCAAAGACAAAAACGTCAGCAACCATGTAATTTAACCATAAACCAAATTTATGAAATTTAATAATGCTTATCCATGCCTGTACATTTGGTGTGTCCCACACAGTAAGAAAATATGTGTATTTTATTAAAACGTTATTATTAAGTATGATTGCTAATTGTATATAATTTATCATATTGATGATGCCTGTAAACTGGCATCCCTCATGTACAAAATGAGAGTACACTATTATTGTTAATATAATAATACTTATTAATCATGCATGTTCAATTCTTAAAATTAGATTGTTATTAGAATACTTAAAATGATTAAAATATTTATGCATCAAATGTTCTCTTGCTTTATCACGCTTGTTTCCCTTATAACACTCAATTATTGTGCCTAGTGCATTATTTGATATACGAATTATATTATTGATTATACTCTTATCATATATGGTTGATTTACTCTACGGCTCCCTGTAGACTAACTGCCGTTCTTCAGTTTAAACACACTACAGTATTGCTAACCAAATGCCAAAATTTTGTTGGTTCTGTGTTAATATCTTTTTATAATATATCTAGACACGTTACTTTGCAATGTCAGATGTTTACTATATATTAGTACACTAAGTCCTGCCAACCGACCTCACCTTCAGTTCATACTACCTACATTGATCCCTAACTATATTGTTCTGCCGAATCTTGCTCCACTATTCACAAAACCTATTCTTTTCATTCTTTAAGGTTCTAACTTCTTGTAAAGTAGTCTGTTCATTAGGATGCATGCACACATATATAATATGTTCATAAAGATGTACGTGGAGACCTATTGGAAGCACTCATTAAGAAAGCTGGGGAGATGGAATATGGGGTACGAACATGTCTGGTACCAAGCAATATATTTGCGGTAGCTATAATAATCATAGTCTCAGAGCCTAACATCAAGAAAGGAGGGAGGGTGGCGCTAGCTGATCAGTAGATATGGTGGTGGTCACTAAGGTGAATCACACCATTCTGCAGGAAGAGCAATATGCAATTTGAAGGCTCGAGATATTTCTGATTTTTATGAGGGCTTATATCTTTATCTTGAGAAAGATAATAATGAACGCCTTGACAGATCATGCTTCTACCTTTAAATATATACCATTCGCTCAGCCTATTGTTGAGATGCGACCACGCGGGATCTGCACAGATTTATGGGGCATCTTATAAATTAACTTGCTATCCATTGTCCCATCTTCGAATACCACTTCACAACGTCTTACCTCATTTATTTTCCATTAACTTCTTTACTTGATCCTCATTATATTTCATTAAACCTAACATTCTATAGCTCTTTATGAATTTGATTCGACTTATTCTATTGCTAATCTCTGTAGGGTACGGTTGTGCACCAAACAGACAAAAAAGCATGAAATAAAAACAACTGGCTTGAAAATAATTGTATTAGAGCCAAAAGTGGATATCAGGATAGTGTGATATATAGAGGTGGGAAATAAACTCGATAACAGTGATCACAACATATTGTACTGCACGCTACCCCTCCAACTAACGACTAAATACACACCTAAAATTTCCCCGGTGCGCTATCAATATAGGGACTATAAGAATGCTGATTGGGAATTCCTATCAGATCTGTTGAGAAGTTCTGACTGGGAAGAATACTTCATCAACAATAACTTAGAAGTATCGCTTGAAATTTTCTAGAAAACAGTTGGCTCAGCAAGAGACACAATCGCGCCCCTAAAATCTGCCCTAAAGACACCAACTCCGTTAATTGACCGGAAAACGCGACTAAAACTAAAGAAATTGAAAAGGAAATACCATGTATATAAGGAATTTAATGCGTTAAACCAAATACACGAAACTCTTAAACTGCTTGAAGAGAAACACAAAATGAAGTCACAACATGAGGAAAATAAAGCGCTTATGGGTTACACCAAAACTCAGGAACTTTGTAGGATATTGCAAAAACGTCTAAAAAGCAGTAAAGATAATAATGTAAGCATCTTGGAACATAGGAGTGTAATATACAACGATCCCCAGGTTATAAGTGAACTCCTCAGTGAGTGGTTTTGCAATGACACCAGAGTGCACCCGACCCCGAATTTCCAAATGACCTGCAAAAGCAACCACAAATTAGGAGAAATACACTTTAATATACAAAATATAGACTCAGCGATTCAGACATTGAAGTCAAATGGCAGTACTGGAACAGACGACATACCATCTGTCATATACAAAAATGGTAGCACGGAAATGGTAGTCATTTTACTTAGAATATTTACTCTGTCACTGGAAACTGGAACTTATCCTGAAGTGTGGAAAACCACATACATACTACATAAGCACAAAGCAGGGGCCAAAACCAGTGCATGCAACTATAGACCTATTAATATAACACCGGTAATATCACGAATAATGGAGAAAGTGGTTAAAGACCAAGTGTCAGACAACTTACTAGAACATGAACTTATCACTCCATCACAACACGGATTCCTCAAAAAGAGATCATGTGTGACCTGCCACATAAACTTTTTCAATGAAGTTACACGAAGCAGGGACAACAGAGAACTAGTAATTGTGCTATATTTCGATATAACAAAAGCTTTCGACAGAGTCCCCCATAATCTGCTAGTCAGCAGGTTATGCTCACTAGGGATATGTGACCCCCTCCTGAGCTGGATAAAATCATTTCTCTGTGACGGGAATCAGATAACAAAAGTTGGCTCGATAATCTCAAGGCCTAAACCAGTAAGTAGTGGTGTAATCCAGGGAAGTGTATTAGGCCCACTCCTATTCATAATATATATAAACAGTATCTGTGAATGCTTTAGTGTTGGTAAACCAATACTATATGCAGATGACTTAAAAGTGACCTATAAATGCAAGAACACAGATCTCGGAATAACAGTAAACGCCATACAGCAAGAATTAGAAAAAATGGATAGATGGTGTGACACCTGGCAACTCCAGTTTAATGTCGACAAATGTGGCTGGCTCTGCATAGGTTGCAACAATTTAGAACTTGACCTGACAATTCAAGGCCATGCACTCTTACGACTGGAATCTGTATTGGACCTAGGACTAAAATACTCACATGACTTATCATTTTCTGAACATATCTCCAAACAAGTGTCAAAATCACGCAGACTTATCGGCTTCCTTCTCAGGAACTTTTACAGAAATGAGTCCAGAATTCTGTTGTACAAGGTTTGTGTGTGTCCTTTATTTGATTACTGTTCATTCATGTATAGTAGTATACGCATAGAGGACAAATTGAAAGTCGAGGGAGTGCAGAGGTACTTCACGTCAAAATTACTCGGAACCGAAAATGGTGCGAACTACTCCACTAGATGTGACACCCTAGGATTAGAAACACTATGGCTAAGACGCCTGAGACTAAACTTAACACTTTACTATAAGCTTCTAAACCACTTAGTTTTTACCTCTACTAATGGCATTCGACTTTCAGATGACAGTGGCTACAAACTAAGACACACTAAGGGTACAGTAGCTATCGAACAATGTAAAACAGCTACCAGGCAAAAGTTTTATTTGATTAGGTATGCACAGATATGGAATAAACTACCAATGGAAATGCGTCAAGCAGGTACATTGGCCTCCTTCAAAAAAGTGCTTAACGACAAACTACAAGAGTTTGCAAACGATAGTAGTCCTAGTTTTTATCTGAGAGCCTCCGAAATTATAGGTTCATTTGATGTATAAGCTTAAATACTACACCTGTTGTTTTTTGCCTATATTTATAATTTTAGATAAAACATTAACGATTAAGATACTCACCCTCAAACAGACAAAAAATGTCGTTCGTAAAACTTCTACCCAACACAATAAGTGGAATAAAATGGACATAAACCGACAACATGTAAAAGATATAACTCACCGCAACATCACATGGACAGATGTACGCTCGTCGAGCATCGTATATGCCTCACCAACTTTAACCCAACTTTCCTAAGATAATGTGATGAACTTATACACATAATGTTGCTGAGCAGTTAATATCTACAACTCCTGTCGGAACAACTGAAATTCAAAAACCTTCCTCACGAGAAGAAAATACCCACAAGCAGTAGAAATCCATTAATTAATGCGTCTAAAACTTATGTATTTTACTCCCAACAATGACAGCTCGGATCAAATGAGATAATCATATCACTGATTTCCGAATAACACAACAATGAACTATAATTCAAGAATTCTGTACACAACAAAATTATGTATGGAAACTGACTTCAAGCTTTATTTTTTTTCCCAGGCACTTATAACCCATCCACCAAAGACCTGGTTTTTTTTGATAATGCGAAGACAATACTTCTGTATTTTCTGATGTGTTGCACTAACTGAAAATCTAGCGGATTTTTCCAACTATGCACAGAAACGATTGTACATAAGTGAAAAGGATGTTTTATACTATTGGGATTAACATTTATCAAGTGTATGTATAAACTCCAGTGTACATGTTAAACATATTTTGCTATCGATTGTAAATTGTGACTGAATAATATGGTCCTATTTCTGTAACAATTTGATGATGCCTGTAAACTGGCGTCCCTCATGTACTGCATCATGAGAATAAATATTTATTTATTTATTTATTTAAGTGTAGACTACCAGGTTGAGCTCCTTGGAAAGTTATGTACCAAAGACTGGAAACAGTTAATGATATGACTCAAGGCCACTGTCAATGGTGCAGATGTAGAAACTCATTGTTATCCTCGAGATACTTAAGGTCGTCAAGTTTACCGAAGTTAACATTATTTATATTATGATATATTATTGTAATATTTCGTCATAGACCTTCAAAACAGCGTGGGCCCGAGCGTAGGAAGAGCAGGGCATTAACGGTTTACGAGACGTGACTGACAGTTTCTGACGATTGAAATAGATCTGGTGGATTCAAACAGTTGGTGAAAGTTTGGATAGTCACCGTTCATCTTTCCTGGTGCCGGTCAAGTCCTCTTTGAACAAGCAATATCTGGAACTTTTTCGCAATTGGGTCAAGTTCAACAATGCCTGGGTCAAAGAAGGGACAGAGTGTCTTGGATGCAAACAGGAAAGTAAGTCATGGTGACTTGTCTGTTAATTGTAACGATGTGTCTGATGTTAAGCATGACATGGTTGATGTTGCTGTTTCGCCGTTCAGGGATAATAGGAACATCAAACTCCCTAAATTTGAACCACGATGTTTTGATGGAAACCCGGCTGATTATTTACAATTTGTAAAGGAGTCTGAGATCATGCTGAGTGGTTTTTCATTAACTGATGAATTGAAATTGATGTATTTGATGAGGTATCGCACTGGAGATGCTTCAAGAGCTATACACTGCTGTAAGTTTATGAAGCCAAAAGAGGGCTACATGAGGCTATGAGCATATTACGTCAAAGGTTTGGAAGACCTTCAATGATTGTAAGGAACGTATACGAAGCTGTCAAAGGTGACGGCAGTCAGCCTCAAGACGACTCCAAGGCACTTACTGAGTTTTTAGACAATCTTATGACTTATAAGAATACCCTGATTTCGATGAATTGCATGAGTGACCTCAACTCGAGTTTTACACTAGAAGTAATAGCAAGACGCCTACCTACTCGACTGCAAAGGAAGTGGGTGAAGATAAGCTCCCGTATGGAGGATGAGGGTATCGAGCCAAAATTTGATGATATCCTGAAACTAGTAAAAGATAGTGTCAATCAATCTATGAGCAAGTTTGCCAGTATATTGAATCTCAACCCCAGAATAGAGCAGTCTGAGGGTAAAACGCAATCATTGATGATGAAAGGGTCTCAGAGAGGTGGATATCGAAAAGGCTCTATGGTGTCAAGTAATGAATGCAGTCTTATTGAGTGTAAAAGCTTTTGTCAGTAACGTCTTGTAAACCGCCCATGCCCAGCTCTTGCTACGCTGGGACTCACGCTGTTCTTTGAAGTTTGTCAGAAACGCTTAATATTAACGTACCCAAAAACCAAACGCCGACTGGCGACTCGAGATTTCTTTTTTCTAACACCAACATAGAGCCAACTTAAAAAATTAAGCTTTAAAAGTAAGGTTCCTGACGGTTTTGTCCTGACGTCTTTCCGTAGACCGACCAATGAGACGATGATTGGTGTGTTGATGCCGGCGCGAAAATTGGGGAAGTTGGTTTCGGGCAAACAACCATGAATTGATCGTTCAATCTTCAACTACATTGACACTCCCTGGCAAAATACCGATCCATCCATTTTTTCCATCACAACCAATACACGTTGACTTGGATGCCATTGCGAGAACCTGGGTCACACGGACAGAGCTGAAATGGAAAACAAACAGAAAAGCCAACACACCACAAGCATACTCACGGCACAATCTCACACATCAATGACGACCTGCGCCTCCCAGTTAAAGGCATCCTCTTGAGTTTGAAATTGATGAAGTCGACCAGATAGATGATGGTAAATTGAATATTCTAGATAATGATCATGATACTTCACAGTTGTCTTTGGTTGATCATGATGAGATGCGGGATATGCCTACTACTGCTAAGTTGAACAAAGTTTCTGTACAACTCGAAGTTGAAGTAGAATTGAATGCAGATGCAGTTGCAGAAGGTATGCATACTTGTCAGACCGTCAGTGTAATTGATCAGCGCGTAGCCCACCTATCATCAGATGATAGTGCTAAACCCGAACTAGTAGTGAAAGACAGTAGTGGTGGTGGTCTTGCAGGTAGACAACTATCTGAAAGCCGAGCAACAACAGCTTTTGATCCACCGCTACGTTCATCAACTGGTATCAACCAGTCGCCGTCGGTGCTGTCATCCACAATGGAAAAGACGCCCATCAACTCAAGTAACTTGTGCAATGAATATGATAGTAATAATTAGTAATAACGGACGAAAAACCCAAAACACTGAATGTTGATTTGAGGATTCTTTATTGTTACACCAACATACAAACGCTGTTACAACTAAGGTCTGTGAACAAATATCACAATAATAAATCACAATATTACTTCTGACGATGTTTCACTCTTCTTTCTGAACAGCGACCGATGAGACGATGACTGTCGTATTGATGCCTCCGCGAAAATTGAGGAAGTTTGTTTTGAGCAAACAACCATGAATTGATCGTTCAATCTTCAACTACATTGACACTCCCTGGCAAAATACCGATCCATCCATTTTTTCCATCACAACCAATACACGTTGACTTGGATGCCATTGCGAGAACCTGGGTCACACGGACAGAGCTGAAATGGAAAACAAACAGAAAAGCCAACACACCACAAGCATACTCACGGCACAATCTCACACATCAATGACGACCTGCGCGTCCAGACAGAGACCTCCTCTTGACATCTTGCAACACAATCGCCACTTGCTAGAATGACTCTTGCAGAATGCAACGTGACCATGGCAGTACCTCATGATACTCTACGCACATCCTCTTATCTACTCACTACCAATTACCACTGCAATCGCTTGTCACTCATTCTGCCTCAGTTCTAGTAGTGGTGACGCATGCGAGCCTCAGTCGTTTACACTCTTTCTCCCCGGCGTGTCGGACCGCAGCTAATAATTATCTCCGTGTGCATTTCATTCTCAGCAATAGCCTAGCCTCCCCGGCGTATACGCGCCATCTGCTGTCCTTAACATCAATCAATTCATTCACGGATGTAGAAGACTCGAAACAACTTCAGAAGTAATCACGACGAAACTTTTAACAAAATTACGCAATAAAAACAAGGTACGAAAACAACGAGTAAACACAATGAATCCAAAAACACCAATTGATATGACACACAACACGTATATGCAAACAGTACACACAAACTCGCAGTTCATGTCTTGATGGAATTCCTTTGAAGAATCGCAGGACTTACACCAGTACGCCTACAACCCTTCACAGGTAATAATAATAATGTATTTTCTCATATAAACATATAAATTAACATGAAAATGCATGCCATTTTTACAGGCACGATCAAGTATGATATAATATCAAATCGTAGATTGTCTACAAGTTAATAATGTTTCAACAGTTAAATGTTTGATATATATATAAATACACATTGTCTGAACTAGGCTGTATAGTTATTGAATTGTACAATTGTCCTCCAGGTTGAGCGGGAAAATCGACTTCGTTTCGTTTTCATCCCGTGGTTGTCGGCATACGATAACCAACCAATGTTGAGGTAAGTACAACGTTTACAAGGGATTGAAAGCTGTTTTAGAAAAGTAAAGTTGCTGAGGTGAATCATTAAATTGTAATGAAATAGGTAAGTGCAAGTATCAATAATAAATGCATTAATAAAGAAAACTCCCTAGGCTGACAACGTTCATTTGCAATGTATAATGCTACACGTATATCTCGTACTATCATGATGTCCGCTTTTGGTTTTAACACATTTGTCCTCAGTTGTGCCAGTTGTTTTTGGTTTATACCTTTTTGTGCATTTAGTGCACAACCGCACCCTTCAGAGAGTAGGAATACAATAAGTCATAAAGAGCTGTAAAATGTTAGGTTTAATGGGATATAATGAGGATCAAGTAAAGAAGTTATTGGAAAATAAATGAGGTAAGACGTTGTGAAGTGGTATTTAAAGATCAGAAAATGGACAGCAAGTTAGTTTATAAGATGCCCCATAAATCTGTGCAGATCCCGCGTGGTCGCATCTCAACAATAGGCTGAGCGAATGGTATATATTTAAAGGTAGAAGCATGATCTGTCAAGGCGTTCATTATTATCTTTCTCAAGATAAAGATATAAGCCCTCATAAAAATCAGAAATATCTCGAGCCTTCAAATTGCATATTGCTCTTCCTGCAGAATGGTGTGATTCACCTTAGTGACCACCACCATATCTACTGATCAGCTAGCGCCACCCTCCCTCCTTTCTTGATGTTAGGCTCTGAGACTATGATTATTATAGCTACCGCAAATATATTGCTTGGTACCAGACATGTTCGTACCCCATATTCCATCTCCCTAGCTTTCTTAATGAGTGCTTCCAATAGGTCTCCACGTACATCTTTATGAACATTATATATGTGTGCATGCATCCTAATGAACAGACTACTTTACAAGAAGTTAGAACCTTAAAGAATGAAAAGAATAGGTTTTGTGAATAGTGGAGCAAGATTCGGCAGAACAATATAGTTAGGGATCAATGTAGGTAGTATGAACTGAAGGTAAGGTCGGTTGGCAGGACTTAGTGTACTAAATTATCATAACAGTCTTATATATAGTCAACATTTGACATTGCAAAGTAACGTGTCTAGATATATTATAAAAAGATATTAACAGAACCAACAAAATTTCAGCATTTGGTTAACAATACTACAGAAGGGTAGTTAGTACTACAGGTAGTCGTGAAGTAAATCAATCTATGTATAATAAGAGCATAGTCAGTGTCATAATTCGTATTATCAAAGAATACATTAGGCTCAATAACTGAGTGTTATAAGGGAAATAAGAGCGGTAAACCAAGAGAACATTTGCCGCATAAGTATTTTAATCATTTCAGGTATTTTAATGACAATAAAATTTCAA
Source organism: Trichobilharzia regenti (assembly GCA_944472135.2). Lineage (NCBI taxonomy): Eukaryota > Metazoa > Platyhelminthes > Trematoda > Strigeidida > Schistosomatidae > Trichobilharzia > Trichobilharzia regenti. The sequence goes on along the minus strand of OX235264.1, from coordinate 120,667,167 downwards.
GTATTGAACCTACATAATTACTAAGTATTATTATGTTAGTCTGGGAACTAGTGTACTTTCTGTAGTTAAATATTGAAGTGCCATTGTCTCTCCACTCTACCAGCAGTTGAGATCTTTGAGGCGGGCTAGGGTGGACATGTTTATATGTTTTTCTAGGCTCCTTTTGAAACTGTCAGGCCTTTCACAGGATCTTATCTCAGAGGGTAGTTGGTTCCAAAGTTTGCAATATTTAATGGTGAAGAAGTTAGCTCTGGTGGTGAGTTTATGGGTGTTAACCTTGAGAAGGTAGTTGTGGTTGCGTAGTCCATACGATTTAGGATTAGCCCAGGTTATGGACGAGTTACTGTTACAGTGCTTTCTTATAACTTTGAATAAGAGAAATAAATTGCACTTCACTCTCCTTAACCATAAGGGCTCTAAGTCCAGTCGAATACATCTGTCAAGGCATTCTATTTGCTGACCATAGCCTAATATGCGTTTCGTAAGGAATCTTTGGACACTTTCAACTTTTTTTCTGTCTGCTGATTTAAAGCTACTGTATAAGTGGGCACAGTATTCAAGTTTGTGGCGAATGCATATCTTATATATGGCTAATCTGGCTTCTGGAGTGTAAAAGTTGCGTAGCACAAAGCCGGTTAGACGTTTACAATCAGATACCACCTTATTTGCATGTTCAGTAAAGGTAAGATCTGAGTATGTTATCCCGAGATCTGTGACTGTGTTTGTGTTTGAGACAAGGTCACCGTACATGTATAGACACATGCTAGGTTTCCAACGTCCGAAGTATGTTATCTCAGATTTAGCTGGATTGAACGTTAACTGCCACTTCTCACTCCAATTACATAGACTATTTAGGTCTTCTTGGATTTTACTAACAATATTCATATCATTATAGTCAAAATCATAGACAACTTTGAGGTCATCTGCAAAGAGGTATGGCTTGCCATACTTGATCATAGAGACAATATCATTTATTAATACAATGAATAGGGTAGGGCCAAGAACACTACCTTGTATCACGCCGCTGGTTATCGGTTTGGATGTTGATAAGTGATGGTTGACTTTAACTAACTGTTCTCTTCCTGTAAGAAAGGAAGTTATCCACTCAAGAAGCCTTCCACTTATTCCATAAGGTAGGAGTTTAGTATGAGTCTTTTATGTGGGACTTTATCAAAAGCTTTCCTAACATCTAGAAATAATGTTGCTGCCGAACGACCTTTGTCTACACATTCAGTAATGTGGTCGAAATAATCTAACTGGCACGTAATGCACGATCTTCTATTTAGGAAACCGTATTGGAAAGGGGATATTAAGTCATTCGAGAGCAAATACTGAACAATTTGCTTCTTTACAATCTTTTCCATCACACGTGAAACTACGGAAGTAATGTTGATGGGGCGGTAATTATCTATGTCCGCTGTAGGTCCGGTTTTGTGAATGGGTACAACTTACAGCAGTACGCCTACGACCCTTTTCAGGTTGACGCTCTAGGTTGGAAAATCGTTGCACAGTTCATTTGTTGACTTCCCTCTATCAGCTACATCCTCAAATCTGAACGGCAACACGCTCATGTCATTGTATCGTAGAATATAGATGACGAACAAACACACGAAGTATCTGGTCAACCAAGCGTAGGCACAGAGTAATTTACACCAAAGATAATAACATTCGAATAGTAACTTGAAACTAGAAATGCAAGTCAGTTTAACAATTACTCTTTCGTTTACACTTGGCTTATTCTCACTAAACTGAGCAATATCTTTCGTCCTTTCCAATGCACCAATACTATCATAGTCATTGCACAAGATACTTGAGTTCATGGGTGTCTGTTTCATTGTGGATGACAGCACCGACGACGACTGATTGATATCAGTTGATGAAGTTATCGGTGGATCAAAAGCTGGTGTTGCTCGGCTTTCAGATAGTTGTCTACCTGCAAGACCACCACCACTGCTGTCTTTTACTATCAGCTCCGGTTTAGCACTATCATCTGATGATAGGTGGGCTACACGCTGATCAATTACACTGACTGTCTCACAAGTATGCACACCTTCTGGAACTGCATCTGCGTTCAATTCTACTTCACGTTGTAGTTGTACAGAAACTTTGTTCAACTTAGCAGTAGTAGGCATAACCCGCATCTCATCATGATCAACCAAAGACAACTGTGAAGTATCATGATCATTATCACGAATATTCACTTTACCGTCAACTTCATCATTTTCAAACTCTTTAATAACAGAAGTAGACAATTTTGGTTCCTCCTCATAAATCATAAAAGGTTTTATTACTTCACTCTGACTAGTAATACCTTGTAAACTTGTAGGGTCAGAACTGCACTCTGAAGCAATAACTCTATTCTGCGACACTCTATTCAACAATGGTTTACCAGTTGCAACTACAGACTACTTGACCGCACTGTTATCGTCACACAATTCGGAGTCAGGCCTGGAGTTTACATTTAGCTTATCACTGAACTTGCTTACTGGTTCACAGTTCACCCTTGTCTGAACTTCTTCCAAAGTGTAAAACACAACCGTGCTTGTCTTGCATCTTGTAACTTATCTGTTGAGGATGTACTACGAAACCTGTTACACTCACTAGGTCTATATGCATTACTGGACATCAGGGAGCCTTCTCGATATCCACCTCTCTGAGACCCTTTCATCATCAATGATTGCGTTTTACCCTCAGACTGCTCTATTCTGGGGTTGAGATTCAATATACTGGCAAACTTGCTCATAGATTGATTGACACTATCTTTTACTAGTTTCAGGATATCATCAAATTTTGGCTCGATACCCTCATCCTCCATACGGGAGCTTATCTTCACCCACTTCCTTTGCAGTCGAGTAGGTAGGCGTCTTGCTATTACTTCTAGTGTAAAACTCGAGTTGAGGTCACTCATGCAATTCATCGAAATCAGGGTATTCTTATAAGTCATAAGATTGTCTAAAAACTCAGTAAGTGCCTTGGAGTCGTCTTGAGGCTGACTGCCGTCACCTTTGACAGCTTCGTATACGTTCCTTACAATCATTGAAGGTCTTCCAAACCTTTGACGTAATATGCTCATAGCCTCATGTAGCCCTCTTTTGGCTTCATAAACTTACAGCAGTGTATAGCTCTTGAAGCATCTCCAGTGCGATACCTCATCAAATACATCAATTTCAATTCATCAGTTAATGAAAAACCACTCAGCATGATCTCAGACTCCTTTACAAATTGTAAATAATCAGCCGGGTTTCCATCAAAACATCGTGGTTCAAATTTAGGGAGTTTGATGTTCCTATTATCCCTGAACGGCGAAACAGCAACATCAACCATGTCATGCTTAACATCAGACACATCGTTACAATTAACAGACAAGTCACCATGACTTACTTTCCTGTTTGCATCCAAGACACTCTGTCCCTTCTTTGACCCAGGCATTGTTGAACTTGACCCAATTGCGAAAAAGTTCCAGATATTGCTTGTTCAAAGAGGACTTGTCCGGCACCAGGAAAGATGAACGGTGACTATCCAAACTGTTACCAGCTATCTGAATCGGCCAGAATCTGTTTCTACCGTCAGAATCTGACTTCATCTTAAGAAACTGTCAGTCGCGTCTCGTAAACCGTTAATGTTCAGCTCTTGCTACGCTAGTCCTCACGCTGTCCCTCGAAGCTTCTCAGAAACGCTTAGTTCTAACTGACGGAAAAACCAGAACACAGATTGACAACTCGAGAATTCTTCATTGTAACACCAACACATAAATCACGTATGACTAATGTCTATGAACAAATATTACAATAATAAATCACAATATTACTTCTGACGGTTTGCTACTGACTTCTTTCTGAACAGCGTCCGATGAGACGATGACTGTCGTATTGATGCCTCCGCGAAAATTGGGGAAGTTTGTTTTGAGCAAACAACCATGAATTGATCGTTCAATCTTCAACTACATTGGCATAGACCTATCGAAATTTTCCCTGATGTGGTCGTCAATAATACTTCTCAGTACTTTTGACACCACTGGTAATAGAGCTGCTGGTCTATAACTAGTGGGATTTTGCCTATTCCCGCTCTTGAAGATCGAAGAAAGGATTGCTATTTTCCACTCCCTTGGTAGTTTCCTCAAATCCATTGAGTTTTGGAACGAGTCGCACAGGGGTCTACAGAGAGCTTCGACGCACTGGAATAGACTACCAGCTAATGTGCGCGATGCAAACACACTTTCAGTGTTCATCTCTCCAGTCACCAGACTGCTCAAAGATGACAATGCACTTTTGCGCCTGAATCTTACACCTTCTTTTTCACCATACATAGATATTTTAAGTTCTTTAAACGTGTACTTACAACAAACTACAATTATAAATTTTAATATTATTGGAACTAGATGATAAACATTTCTACACAGGACAGTAATATTAGTTTACACATAATACAGAAGTTAGCATAACGGGACTAGTTAGTTGATGAACAAAAAATAAGCATAGTTACTAGACAGAATATATGTGTATATTTATTAATCACTCCTTAAGGACTTGCTTTGTTGTTGTTTGTCTTTTTTTCTCTCACCATTTTAGCTTCCATTTGACCTTTTGAATGAGAATGAATAATGTGGATATTTGACCATTTACAATGACAAATGATCTGCAAACATTATTGGTCCCGTATCTTTCAGTTGCCTGGTTAATAACGAATTAACTTTCTCCACGACGCAACCTGGATTACATCTGTGGAATATACTCTTATACCAATGGAAAAGTATCTATTTGTAATACAACGTCACGATTGTAACTTATAACATAACTGATCGTATCTGTAAAATAGCTTTCTTATTACCCAATTTGGATATAAATCAAAAATGAGATTCGGACTTGTACACACCCAAGTTATATTGAGGAATTACTTCAAGCTTTATTTTTTCCCAAGTATTTTTAATCCATCCAAAACTTACTGGGGTTTTTTTGTTAATGCGAAGTTAATATTCCTATATTTCATGACGTGCTCCATTGAATGACTGGTTATCATATTGTTCCCACAAACCAAAGACAAAAACGCCAGCAACCATGTAACTTAACCATGAACCAAATTTATGAAATTTAAATAATGCTTATCCATGCCTGTATATTTGGTGTGTCCTACAAAAGTAGGAAAAAATGTGTATTTTATTAAAACATTATTATTAAGTATGATTGCTAATCGTATATGTAATTTATCATATTGATGATGCCTGTAAACTGGCGTCTCTCACGTACAAAATGAGAATATACTATTATTATTATTATAACAGATGGCCTTATGTCGTCACAACCTGGGGACTTTCCAGCTGTGAGTGGCTGAATAGGCTGGCAGCGAACAGAGGATTGCAGGTGAACACGAAGAAGATGGAAATGATGAGGATACCACACTGACCAACAACTCGCACAAATCACCATCAACGGGAGAAACTTGAAAGAGGTTACTTCCTTCACTTATCTAGGCCGCCACAATAGGAAAAGCAAAATACGCCTTCATCAACGTGAAACCGGTTTGGAAATCTTCTGCATTCTGCCTCAGTATAAACTAAAACTTACGGGTTTTCAACACAAATGTTATGCGAGTCAGTCAGTGATTTCTTCTATATGGGTGGGGAATGTGTATTGCGCGTCACGAAGATCATCTCCAACAACCAGCTGCAAACTTTTATCAGCAACTCCTACCTTCGCCGGTTCCATATTGAAGATCGAATTGCCAGTCGGCAGTTACACCAGAAAGAATTAGCAACATGAAAGTGTAGGAGCGAACCAAGGAAGAACCAACTGCTCAACCAATATGTAGGAGAAAATGGAGATGGATGTATCGGGGCTCACTCTGAGTAGACCATCGTATTACATCCCGTCCAATGCAGGCCATCGCTCTTGTGGAATCCCAATGGGAAAGGTCGAGTTGGTTGAAGGGTGACATGGGGGAAGTCCGTCAGAGGAAGGGGTGAGTGAATATGGATAATCGTTGGTTCAAAATGGATATAATTAAATGCCTACTCAGACGCACTCCTTTATCGCGCCAAGCCAGAAATAATGCTGGTAGTGAGGAAAGGTTGGGCATGAGGCCAGCAACCCCATCCTTTAAAAAAATAAACACTGTCACAGAAACTTCAAGCCACTAGCTTGAAGCCTTATGTTCCCTTGGGAACGTGAAGGAAAGGTTATTTATTATTATTATTATTATTATTACTGAATAATTAAGAGTGAGAAAGATCGACTGTTTATAGAAGAATTGCATGACTAGGTTTGGCAACAAAATGACAGAGTTCACCAGATGTTTTGTGGGTATAAATAAAGTTTGACTAGAAAGAGTCTAAAAAGTGATTGGTTACGTAGAAACAGAAAAACACGTTTTTATAAAATAGACAAAAAGTGGGGTAGGATGAGTCATGTTTAGTAGAAAAAATTCATGCCTTCTGAACAGGACAGAAGATGACGCAGTGAAATTTCTGGGTTTTGTTATCACCAAGGCAGTGCAAGATTAACCGTAACTGTCTCTTTCTGCTTCTAGTCGTTTGATTGCGATCGCCTCAGCAAAAGGAAGCAGGTTAGGTTTCATTGGTCTGCTGATTATTTTGAATGACTTCAAGTTGTCGACAATATGGCGAGTGTCTAGTAGATGGCGGTGTGCGACAGCACTGGTTAATGCTTGTGGACCCTTTAATCTCAGGTTCTTTGGTGTGTGTGTGTTCAGCGATTCAGACAATAACTTTTCTCTCTGTAAATTGGTGGACGCAGCTGGAAATAACATGAGGTGGGAGTCTGTCCACTTATGACTGTCTTAAACAACCTTAGTTTGGTAAACACATACAAGTTTGGCAGCTAAATATGTTGTTTTTAGGGTACCGTTGAGTTTGCATCTTATTCTTCTAGCATTATCATCACCTTTGAAGGCAATCTGTTGAAAGAAGGGTTTTTTCTCTACTCTCTTGTCCTTTAGCTTATCAAGACTACGTTTTCCGTGTTTATCGATAAACTTCTGTGGTTGACCATTATCACGCAGGCATTTTTCAACAGTGGCTAATTCTTCTTCCACGTTTTCTTCTTAACAAAGTTTCCTTACACGATCAAACAGTGTTCTCACCAATCAATCCCTTTTTGTAACACTCATAGGAGAGAATTTTAGACAGCGTCTTCTGAAACGAATACCTGGATAGTGGATTAAACTGCGTCAAAACAAACTTTGGCATATGCATTTAGTTGAATTTTAGATTTTCTCGTTGATTGATCGGATCGAAGTGCTTGGTCTCAGGTTGACATGTCTGCCGGCTTCTTGTGCAGATGCTTCAACGAAATCTGGGCATGTAATTAGAAGTTGACTGCTAGATGGTGACTATCAGTGGAATCCAGGATGGCCCAAGTGGTCTAGTGGATAACGCTTTGGTGTTTGAAACTATGGACGCTGGGTTCGAGGCATCATTGCTCACTGAGGAATGCAGGTACATCCAGCTAGTTAACGAGTCCTAAATAGGACGAAATGCGCATCCTGGATTCCGATGCTAGTTACCATCCACCAATCGACCTCAAACTTTGGTATAGTTTAGGACTCTTCATCAGCATGCACTCACTCGTGTTTGCACGCAGGACCTTAGAATTACACGGAGAGTTTGTGTCCGTTCGCCCATTGAGACACGATCCAATGGCCAGCACATGAATTCCAACTTCTGTCAAATTACAACATATAACAGCTTCCAGTCAGTGTAACCCAACTGTCACGACTTCGCACTAAAACTCCAGGTAATTTCGTGAATGTAGCCAATCGTTAGTGACTATCAAATTAATGAACAGATGTTGATCTGCTTCGATTTGATTGGTTATTCGATGTTTGATCACAAGCTGTCATCACTTAGGGAACCATTGAGAAACCCATATGGAGTTGCTGGACAGCTGTTGCATTCTAGATTCGGTCCATGATGCAGAGGAGACGTAAACAAGCAAGGAAAATCTGTCTAGTACTTCAGTGGAATTTTCCAGTAGTTCTTCAACTGACATCAGCTCTGTGATCAAGTGTACAAAAATCTCATTTGCCAATAAACAGATTATAATTATTGTTATTTTGATTTCAATTTTGATGAAGTATTGATATCAGTTTCGCCCTAGTTTGGAACTCATCGGCAGCACGTACCCATCACCAGGTTTCTGACCCAGGATCTTCCATTTACAAGGCAAGCTCTGGTGGTCACGCTAAAATGACGAATTGGTAGGAATTAGAATTCATGGGTTGGCCATTGAGTGCCGTCCCAGTAGCCGAATATTCTACGAGTTTGCCTTGAATCCAGAAGGTCCTGGGCTAGAAAACCGGCGGTGGGTGCGAAATGCAGATTAGTCCCCATACTAGGACGACGTAGCAGCTGTCCAGTACTCCATTACTAGTTTCCACTAGTCCTCTAACTGATATCAATCTATGATCAAACTTGGAACGAATGTTCACTGACATTAAAATGACAAACATGAGGAAAGCTTAACCTGACTAAACCAGAGATGGAAGCCCTGAAATACCTTAAGAATAACAAGGATGCAGTAATTACATATTCAGACAAAGGAAATGCAACAGTAATATTAGACAAATCAGACTATTTGGACGAGGTGGATACTCACTTACAAACCGGATCATATGAAGAAATTGATAAATCAATAGACATAGTTATGGATAAGGTTAAGAAATCTACAGCGGAACTTATACGCCGAATGAAGCCGTCTCTAGGTGAGTCAAAGCGGTTAAAATTAAAGCCCAAAACTAATAACCCTAGTAGGATGTATGGTGTTGTCAAAGTTCATAAATCAGGATACCCTATTAGACCTATAGTTGATTTTAGAAATTCACCTATATATGAGGTATCTAAAGTTATGAGTTATATTTAGCCATGATATTACATCCCCTTAAAAGGTACTCAAAATCTAGACTAACAAATCCTTATGAACTAAAAGATAGATTAGATAAGTTAAAATTAGACAATGAAGAAAAACGGTTAGTTTTGACATTGTCAGTTTATGTAAACGTATACCAATACATATAGCTATAGAGGCAGTTAGAAACGAACTCATTTCTGACCAAGAACTCGAACTTGGGACGAAATTGCTAATTGAGGACATAATGCTGGGAGTTCAGTTATGCCTGACATCCACAGTATTTGAATTCCTCCAAGGGAAAATATGCAAACAAACTGAGGGAGTTGTCATAGGACCACCAATATCCCCCGTTGTGGTGGATATATTAATGGATAGGTGGGAAAACGTAGAGATTGAAACGTTCAGTCTCACTCCAAAAGTATGGTGGAGGTTTGTAGATGACATATTCACTGCACTTAGAACACAGGATATAAACAGATTTGAGTTATCAAAGGTGGAGGCAATTCGATTTACTTATGAATTGGAAAGTCAGGAAGAGGAACTTCCAATGTTAGATTGTAGCGTAAAAAGGAAAGAAGACGGGAAGTTAAACACACACTGGTGTTTACAGGAAACCCATACATTCAAACAGATATTTGGACTTCCAATCATTCCACCCATCCTATGTCAGTGAAAATAGGATTGGTGAAATGTTCAAATAATAGAGCACAAAACTAAGTAGTACCAAAGCGAAATTTAAGATAGGAAGTGAGGCTTATAAGTGAAGCTATGAAACTTATTAATTACCCTGATAAATTAGATAGAAAGTATGTAGGGAAATGTAAAAATATAATTAATAATAATAATAGTGTTAATGATAATAATAATATTAATGAAAACATTCATGTCAAATATGCGCAAGACAACACCAACAATAAGGAATCTAAATCATCAGTAGTACTTCCATACAAGGAAGAACCTCGGAAACCACTTTACGCAGAATTCTAAACAATGCTGGCAGGAATAAAAGTGTCTGGCATTCAAACCACCCACAAACTCAATTAGAAGCAAGCTTTGTCGGTTACAGGATCAATCCTGTGGAGGCAATTAGACAAACAATTTAGTTTATCTAGTATCCTACCTCCAATGATTGTCAGGTCAAATACAAAGGGCAAACTGGTAGAACGGGGGCTGTCAGCCTAGCGGACCGTAAAAACCTAGTGGTGAAATCTAGATTAATTGACCCAAATAAGATAAGAAATCTAGAGAATAGTTCAGCTATGACACTCACTACATGCAATTACACACACAACCATACAACAGGATGATGGGATAAGATGGCAGTTTTAAAATCGAATGTAACAAGGTGAATGGAGAGAGAGATTGATAACAGCGGAAGCTTTGTTTATCAAATCAACTGCAAATACAAGTAATAGGAATGATTTAACACCTGTCCACCTAGACATCTGGAAAGTTCTGCTACTCCTACGACGACGAATACGAAGGAATAAAGAAAACTATGAAACGGAAGTTTCGAAGTTATGTGATTATAATTTATCTGATTGTGAATCGTAATAAATTGTGTTCGAAAAGTTATCCAGTAAATAATACTGTTTCACCATCTGATCTATCTAATAAACAAAATAGTATGGAATTTGAACAAAGAAATAAGAAACATTGGCGCAGAATAATCTGGGTCCATCTTGTTTCGTTGGTTCTCATCAGCTGCTTACAACCTTTGTCCATCAGCAAGCATATTTTCAGAGCATCATAGTAAAATAAGGCGCTGAGATTTACAGGGTTTTTGAAGTGTTACGACATATATATATATATATATATATCTTGAAAAAAATTAATTAACAGTTATGTTGTTGGGGTGGCAGCAAAAGACATTTGGCAATAGTTACGTAACTAGATAGGAGAAGATCAAGATTTTAAAATTTCGGTGCACATGAGGTCAGATGAGAAGTTGATGATGTAATACAGTGAACAGAACTCAGAAGATGAAGAAAAATTATCTCATAAGAGAGTCAAACGAAAAATAATGTTAGGGGGTGGAATGAAAAGATAAGTTAACAAAATTTAGAAAATTAGAAAACAAAGAGTTACTAAGAAATGTGTCACCAGCGTAATTGAAGTCCAACAACAACGGATTCTTTTTGGACACATAAATCAGACTTCAATCGTTCTATCGCTATAGCTTCAGCAAACCTGAGAAGACTTGAGGTACTTTGTCTGTTAATATTATTTTGAATGATTCCAGGACATCTACTCGGTGTCCTGTGTCAATCAGGTGTTTGGCGATTGAAGAGCTTAAACAATTCGGTCCCTTTAACCGAAGGCTCCTTGGTACATGTTTGCAGAATCTGACGTAGGCCCTCCTCTCTGTTCTTCCAATGTAACTGCTCCCGCAGATACATGTGAATTGGTATACACAAGTTAGAGGTAACATGTGAGAGGTACTTGTCAATCTTTGACTGCACCAATGAAGAGGTATGTAATATGGAATTACATACTACCCATAGTGCCCAAGTTTTACACATATATTAATATCCTAAATAGGAAATCCTGAAAATTATTATTATGAAGTCAAAGTGGGATAAAATTAATCAGAAGGGAAGAACATTTCTATGACGAGGGTTTTATTGATTGTTTCCATTCATGTATAGCATGCACCTGTTCAATTATACACATAAGTAATAATAAAACGTGTACATTCAGAGCTGCTGAACATCTCAAGAACAGTTCTTCATTTTACTATTATTTCATAAACATATATATATATATATGTCTTGTGTACGATAAATATGACTCCACAGTTAAGGTAGATTTACGAATCACGTAATTGATGAGTACTCTCTTCCAGTAGACGATTTCGATAAAGCTTCCATTCACGATAAATGCTTAACTTTGATTCTAATTCTTCAACTTTAGGAAAGGGTTGAACCTATTTTTAGTGTAAAATATTAAGAAAATAACAATAATTACATGGGTAAGTAGTTAAACAGTTTATCAGACATTTAGTAACAACATGGTCATTGAAAGAGGAAGAGAATGAAAAGTCTGGCTAACTAGCTGTCCTTGATCTCAGATATCTGCGTTATATCTCCTGTGTTAAGTGGTAACAAACAATAAGGTGAGTGATATTGGGGTTAGGCGTTGATGGATTGTAATGTAGGGAGGGAAAATCAATCGACGAGTCTATGAAGTTACACCGACTGAGGCGATGGTTAGGACATGTGTTACGTATGCATCCCTAGTCATCGACTACCTTCCTCGATAAACAATATTAGCTGATATAGGATTAGTTAGGAAGAGAACGGATGGTGTTCAAGTCGAAACTTGGATAAGTCTGTAAATTCTTTAACAGTTAGTTTGAGCCAGCCAGCCACTTAGAGAGGTTTAGACTTGCTGACTGGTCGGGATCCTCGGGAGATTAAACACCAGTGACTAGAGACAATTGGTGATATGGCTGAAAATGGTTCTCAGATGCATTCACTCTTTGGGATCTATGATATCCAATAAAATTCTACTGTTCTTCCACATTACTATTCTCTCAGCTTCACTCACACTTCTGTTTATGATCTCTGTCATTTGAATCTCTCTTTACTCTCTTCTCTTGCTTTGTGTTTAACATGAAAGGAGTGTGGCAACTCGAGCTGCTGGAAATCTGTGCAAAGTTCTACATTGAAACCAGTCAGTCAGTCACACTACGTTTCCTAACCTGTCAAATATTTTCGCTTCCTGTATCTATAAATGAAGTAGAGAAGTCGATGGGGACCCTACTTCACGTATGATCGTTTTTACTACTAGCCGACTGATATGAGTAGATGGATGCCAGTCACATCGATCAATAGTGTTTGCTGGCCAGATCAAAGCAATCTAAATACTGCACGACAGTTTCGCAAGTTCGGTTTCCAAATAAAGGAAACTGGGGTAAAATCTCATCTCCTCGTAGTGTGTAGATTGCAAACGCCTACGCGATTTATTTTGTACACCTCATCAATACTGCTACTGACTTGACCAACGCTCAATTTCTAGTCACTTATGTTACGTCATCCAATGTATTTGGTCAGTCGTAGTCCTAACTTAAATGTCATCATTCTCCACCCCACCTCCACTCATTCTCTACCTGTAATTACCTCTGGTTCTATCCTAACCTGAGTTGAAGCATTTTAGTGAATTATATTACGTCATCTAATTTACTAGCTCAATCTTACTTTAGTTACTGTCTAATTAACCTTGTTTCTATATTGGACCATTCTTGTATTACTTGATTAATTATCTAAACTTGACAAATCTCATGTACACACACATACACAGAAAATAATTTTATGTGAATGAATTCACCGAAAAGAGTCTGGTCATTGAACGTCTTCTCTTTTTTATGAGACTCAATGGAGATTTTTAAGCTACTTTAACTGTGAATTTGATTTATGGTACTACCAGTTCGACCAAGTAGCTAACTAGCCAGCCAGAAATCGCTTGGTTTGAACTGATTCGTCTATTCCTCTGAGCTGAGTTGTCAAACCGGGTACACCGTTGATATGCTCAGCCGGAAAACGAGCGAAAAAGCCAGCCTAATGGTATTCAGATCACTTCAATATGGCTGGCCAACGAACACTTCTGGAAGATATTGTAACAACAGAAGGCAGGACATGGAAGCCAAGGTGTATTTTCAAGTGACCAAACCGATATTTATACATATACAGTTTATATTTGATGATATTAGATGGTTGGAGGCAATCGGAAAGAAGCTTCCGACCTAGGTTTCGTGCTAGTGGGCACTCAGCAGCAAAGCGTATCATCAAACTTGAAGGGACCCATGTCTTTTCTGAAATTCGAACCCGCGTCACCCAGTGCTGCAGTCACAGACGTTACCACTGAGCTGTTCGCTCTCGTGATTCACCTCCTCTAGGGATGTAGTGGATACTTTGACTGAACACTAGTAACTAATGTGTAAAGTGGCATAATAAGGTGAGCAACATGGAGGTTAGGCGTCGAGTGCTAGGTAAACAGGGGAAATCAATCGACGAAGTCGTGAAGCTACAAAGACTGAGATGGTTAGGACATGTGTTACGTATGCCAAACCATCGCCTCCCTCGACGAGCAATGTTAGCGGATATAGGGTCAGGCTGGAAAAAAGCTAGCGGCGGTCAAACAAAAACTTGGCCGAACCAGTCAATGAAATCCACAACAGTTGGTCTAAGCCACGTAGGAAGGTGTAGACTTCCAGGCTGGGGTCCTCGGGACGGTAAAATCTATGGTTGGAAACAATTGGTGACATGGCTCAAAATCGTTCTCAGTGGCTATCGCAGATGCATCCACTCCTTGTGACTTATGATCTCCAATGAAACTGTTTTGTTCTTCGTTATTACTCCTCCTTTGTCTCACACCTCTGCTCACTGTTTCTATTATGCTTTTCTTGTACTTTCTTCTCTTGCTTCGCGTGCTACACGGAGTGTGGCGACTTGAACTTCCGCACATTTGTGCAAAGTTCTATGTCGAAAACAGACAGACAACTAATGTGATGTGTTTAGTCATTTCTTTGCTGCAGACTGAATTCTATCAGTCATGTCTGCAATGTGGCCACCATTCTAGGTAGCTCACCATCACGGTGCACACATTGATTTGATGGCATTGGATAATTGGAGGCGCTATCGGCAGGAAGCCGTGGACTACTTAGGTTTCGTGCTAGTTGGCGCTCACCAGTCAATAAGGCGTATCTGCAACTTTGAAGGCACACATGTCCTTTCTGGCTGCCTACCTAGAATGGTGACCACATTGCAAACCTGACTGATAGGAAGCAGTCTACACCAAACAAGGACTAGACACATCACACTAGGTACTAGTGTCCAATCAAAGTACAGTTTTGTATTCTCTAATCAATCATTGAGCGTGTGATTTGGGCGTAAAATAAACAATATGAAATAGAATGTTCAAATGCATATATAGTATTATGTTGCTAAAGCTGTATTGAACTGTGGGAATACGTGAGAATAATATTCCATTGGAACACACTGTCTAAATCTCGTCACCACAGTATGAGTAGTAGAGAACTACTCACCTCAGTCAATCAGTAGTATATAGTTTCGTGCAAACAACACATCCATTTGTCAAGTGATTGGGATTCATTATTTTCATCAATGAATATAAACCGTAAATCATTTAAAAAACAAGCAAAGGATAAAGTTGCTCTATAATCAACCGCTTCCATTTCACACACGTGTTGTGTGTGAAGATTAATGATACTGATTGGCGGTCCAAACCTCAGTGGAAGTCGACTGTGTAGATCAATAAAATACAATTCTACACCTGGAAGAGTTGAAAGACTTAGACCGATCTGAAACCACATTATTCTTGTCTAAATCCTGCATGCAAAACGGTTTGTACAGTCATTGTAGATACATTGTGTTAAACCTGTATAAGCACTCTACAGCTTTTCGGTGAAAACCTTTCTCAGTCTTCTTTTATTCAAAAGTATATATATTCGTGTATGTAGAGTATTCAGCTGACGAGTTCTACCGAAATTTGATGAATTCTTTTATTCCATTCTTCTGCGTTCCGAATGAAACATAAAGCTTCAAAGTTTCAGTAGCTGGGGATGTTGTTTTTGTGCTGTAGGTTTCCTAGCCTCACGCCACAACTCCCCTCAATACCGATCTTATTATTGTCTAGGAGGGGTTTTAGGTGTGTGTCGGCTGGGTATCGAACCCTGACCTTCCGCATAGCTAGCGAGCATTCTGCAATGGATCCACCAAGGCAGTTGTATGGTAGTACCATATATCTTTTCTCACGAGGTTTTCTTAACATTGTTGCTTATGAGTTCTCTGAGACAATCAAATAATTTTTTTGTTCTAGCATTTTAATAATGATGGAAATGACATTATCCAAATAGAACTTTTACTGAATCAGTGTGCAGTTATCAGCATGTACTACTGTAACGACAGAAGACAAGGGCCAAGCAACAGATCCTTTATTGAGAAAATCAAGAGGTATTTATATATTTTTATGTACATTATTATTCGTTATTACTTGCGGGGAAATAGGGTCTTCTGATTGTTTGTTTTCTTGCTCAAGGTTATTCCGTACTGCTCGTAACCGTTTCTCAGAATGTTAAGCCATATATCTGCGAATCGTATTTGTACAAGTTAAGTGTGCTGTGATTGATTGTTGAGTTCGTCAAGGTTAGGCTTTATTCTTGTTTTTTTCTCATGACTTCAATTCGGGACATCTTGCAGACATCTCTCACCACAGTACAACGTTGCATATAATGTTCTCTTCACATTATATTGTAAGGGACGAAAAATTTATCTGTTTGGCATGTGCTACTGAGAAGATTTATCAGTAGTAGTGAAAAGAGACGTTTATCTCCAGACAAAAAATATCTATTAGCACAGAGATGGATTTGACGTCACAGAGAGAAAGAGAGAGAGAGAGAGCAAATGAACCAACCAGTATTGTAACAAAACATGCGAGGCACAAAAACAAGACACAAATCACGAAGGACAGAAGTAGCTCGCAACACGGGAGATCTGTGAGAATGACAATTTTTATATAAGGTGTACATAATTTCTCTACATAAAGATATCAAATTTTCTTTCAAAAGAATGGTTACTGAGCAAAAAATACTCTTTTCGATAAGCTCTACTTCATCAGGTTCTGCAGTTATGCATCCATAATAGTGAATGAATTAGCTGTTTTAACAACAACATTAATGTTGTTCAAATAACATCGAATCAATCAATAATAATATCAATGGATTACAGTTCAATAAGATCAACATAACAATACACTGAATGTCAGGAAACACATTACGAAAGATAATATTACAAATTCATGAATTTGCAGTCTCGGCTAAAGGCAAGGGCAGTAGTAATGGCTGAACTTGCTTCTTCTGCTCACAAAGCAATGGATACTCCAAACGAATCGAGATAGCCACTGCTGTCTGGAGTATGTGGTACCTTGATGTTATTGACAATATATTTTGTAATTTTCAAGTTTTGGTTTTTGTAGGGATTTAGTTTGATTGGTTGAAGGATTTCATTATGAGGTGACATCAGTTAGACAGCCATTGGAAAACCTGGGAGTACTGGACAGCTGTTTCATTCTAGCTCATCAGGACTCCTCAGCAGTACGCACCTCCACGGGCGTCGAACCCAGGATCTTCTGGTTATAAGGTGAGATTGTAAACCATTGAGCCACTTGGAGCAGATCCAAGGGCCCATGAATTCTAACTTCTGCTAATTCATGACATAGCGTGATCACTTCGCAATGTCTTCTTCGATGAGTTTCTGCTTCACCTTCAACATGCTGCTCCCTGCTGGTCACGGCTTCCCACTAGGGCCGCAAGTCCACGAGCTCGCCTTGCAACCAAAAGGTCCTGGGTTCGAAACCCAGCGATGCATGCGTACTGATGAGGAGTCCCAAACTAGGACGAAACAGCTGTCCAGTACTCCCAGGTTTTTCAATGGCTGTCTAACTCATGAAATCCTCCAAACAATATATTTTGTACCCGGTAGATAATAGATAAGGATTCTTCAACGCTGGCCTGATTTGTGTCCGGTTTGCACCAGATGGTCTAATGTCGACCTGTTGATGGCTTTTAATACACCTTTGCTTAGCCTCACTGGCAGATGTTCCCGAGGAGCACGAAAAGTCAAGTTTCTCGAGCAAAGGCTAATATAACTCGTTGCTCCACAGGCGCAGTTGAATTGGCAGATACAATCAGAAGTGGCTAGTCTAGGTACTTCTTTTGTCCTACCTGATTAAATGCAAGAATATAGTTATAAATAAAGAGGGTGTTGAGAGTCCGAAGAGAGTATAAGTTTAAGTGTTTGTTTAGAGACACCTGCACTTATCATGTTGACAGCTTTTTTAACTGCTCGTCTCAGTATAACAAAGTCATTCATCGGCATTCCAGGAAAGAATAAGGTAGGTTGGGGGGGGGGAGCATAAAGAGGTGGGTAGGATACAAGAATTAACAAACTTAGCAAGTGGACATTGAGTGTCACCAATTGTCTGAACCTCTTTATATCGAAGGTTGGAAGAAACATCTTTCTACAAATAAATATAATTGTGGTAAGATCAGAAAAGATCAAGCGATCACAGTATGGTGGAACAGGGTGAAATTATTAGGAAGTGATATGGTTAGGTAGAGAGATAGGTTAATCATTGAAACTTTGTTAACTGAATCAATACCAGACATCTGTAGTCGAAATTACTGAAAGGCATATGCTTGATTTATTGATTGTTTTCGACATAAAACTATGCACAGATATACACCAGTGAAAGTTGCCACTCTTCCTCTCCATTTAACACACAAACCAAGACAAGAAAGTAAAGAGAGACTCATCAGAAGACGGATGTTAAACAGAAATGTGAGCTAGGTGAAATGAATAATATTACTATTGAACAATACAGTTTTGTTCGATATGACAAATCACAAAGAGTGAATGCATCTGAGCTAGCCATCACTGAGCGAAGAAGATTTTGGGCCATACCACCAATTGCCTCCATCCATTATTGGTTCCTGTTATCCCGAGGACACCAACCAGACAGCTGTCAACACATCCCTACTTGACTGGCTAGTTGGCTAGCTCAAACTAACGGTTATGGATTTCATTGACTGATGAAGACATATTCTCTCGTCTGGCCGTCACTGCCTCTTTTTCAACTTCATTCATTATATGTCAGCAGCTAACACTACCCACCCGACCCGTCAAGGAAGGCGATTGGTGGCTAGACATTCGTGACACATGTCCTAATTATCTCAATCGATTTAACTAGACAACCTCGCCAACTGATTTTCCCTCTCTACCTACCTCTCGGATATATGGCGAACTGTGATGCAAAACAAGAGGGATTAAGGACTTGTAAAGCTAGTTAGAAAGTCATGTAAGCAACCTGTGACATCATAATGATCAATAAACTATACTCAAAATATCATCCAGTTATCACTTAGTGTTGTAACATCACTGTGTTACATCGAATAAACTTGAGTAATATTAAATTATATTTTTACCATAATGTCTAAATTCTATTCCTTATACCAAAATAATTTCTTAAATAGTTGAATAATCTGTGAGTGATAAAAAGGACTTGAAACTGTTTACTTATCGGTTAATCGGCTAACTGTTTTACTGATTTATATACTGACTGACTAATTTTCAAGATTGATCACGAATTGACTTCATCTAGAGAGCCACTGGAATCCCGGAAGTATTGGATGACCATTTCTTCCTTGTCTTAGACTCTTCTGACATACGCATCCGTGACCCAACCAGGATTCAAAACTAAAATCTTCAAGCTCTGCGGCTAGTTATTAGGCCACTCAGCCACTGGTGACCACTCAAAGTAACCATTACAGCCTTCGTATAAAGGAGGGACATCAAAAGAGGCCTTACGTAGAATTCTCTCAGTGAGGCTGGAATTAGAGGGACATTTAAACCAACCAACCAACCGACAAACTCTCTCATAGATAAACTTTTTAGCCTTAAGAACTTCAATAGATCCAATTAGTAAAAATAATATAATTTACCAAATACCATGTCAGTGATTGTGGATGAGGTTAATTATGTAGGTCAGTCAAAACTAGTATTTTTATTTATTTATTTTTTGGTAACAGCTTGATTCCACACTGTATTTTTGGTACAAGTATGGAATTTTCAGCATGGATATAGGTAGCCCAAATTTTGCAGGCCGACCATAGATATCTGGTGTGCGCCTGTGTGGGCTCGAACCCCAGACCATGTGCATGGTCGTCGAGAGTCCTAACCACTGTGCCACCGACGCACAGTAGATCGGGGTCAACTAGATTATTCGAGCATACAAATTTAGCCAGACCTACAATAATTGAGCCTGTTAACTTAAATAACCTGGAATAAAGCTCAGCCACTGCACTACATTCACTTGCATGTAATCATACATCAACAGTGTGGCACAGGGTGAGAGTATTAAAAGGCGATATAGTTAGGAGGAGAGAGAGAGACAGACAGAAAAGTTAGTCACTGAAGCTTAGCTTATCGATTCAACACCTCACATGTATAATCGTAATGATGCAACGCCTATATTGGAGATATACAAAATGGGCGACAAAAAATAAGGGGTAGATGGTAGAAAGAGAGGAAATATATATAAGACAAATTGTGAAAACGTGTGAATAAAATTGATATGATCATGAGTGGCAGTAATTTATACTCGAAATGTCACCCAGCTGTTAATACTCCATCGCTGTTTGATTTTTAAAATAAACTTATCTAATGTCAATTCTGTCCCTCTACACTGATAAGAAACTTGGTCAGTATGTCACTGGAAGGATCTCTAACGCGCCAGACCCTTGAGTGAAGTCCGAATCGGATGCGACAAGTAGGTTGTGCGAGGGTTGAGGGTGACAATGCAAGAGATCGTGTGAGGAAGAGATGAAACAGTCTGGTCAACCGTGAAACCAGCTGAAGAGGACAGCAGAAAATAGAACAAAGTGGAGATGTGTTACTGAAGCCCTATGTTCCACTCGGAACCCAATGGGACAATCATAATAATACCAATAATAAATATGGAACTGTATCGTACCACAATGCCCAAGCTTTACACTTATATTAATAGTCCTGTAGGAGGTCGATCGCGAGCCTGAATATCTCAGTGGTAACATGTCTTACTGCAGCACTGGTTGAGATGACGTTGGAATCTCAACAGGGACATGAGTCCCTTCAAGATTTGAGTTAAACCTTGCTAACGACTGCCACCAAGCACGGAACACGGGTCCGATTTCTTCCAATCATCTTACATTAATTCTGAATTCCAAAGTTTCCAACAGTTCTCTGACTAAAATTATTTCATGATCAAAGAAGAAAGTATCAATCAAATCTCTGCTGGAGAACTACACATTTTATTCTCTACACGATCGATGGTGCTACCTCGACTGAAAGATGAAGTACCTAGACTAGCTAGCCACTTCTAATTGTATCTACCAATTCAACTGCGCTTGTGGTGGGGTGAGTTATATCGGCCATTGTTCTAGGGACTTGATTTTTCGTGTTCGCTCGAGAATATATCCCAGTATGGCTAAGTAAAGGTGTAGTGAAAACCATTAATAGTTCGATGTTAGACCATATGGTAGAAACCAGCTACAAAGCTAGCCACCAGTGAAGAAACCTTCTCTATCATCTACTGGGTGCCTAATAAATTGCCAAAAACATCGAAGCAGTGCATGCTGCAAACAGCAGAAGCTATTGCAATTCGCCTCAAACAACCAGTGCTCTGTGTTAAAAAAAAACACGTCCAGCCAGCCCTGGCCTGCCTTCAGTAGAGACTATAGATTTATAAATTTGTAATATTATCCTTCCTAATTTTTCTGACATTCCGTGTGTATTGTTATGTTGATGCTGTTGGACTGTAATCTGTCAATATTATTGATTCTATGTTATTTAAACAGCAACATTAATGTTGTTCATAACACTAATTCATTCATTCATTCACTATAATGGATGGATATACAACTAGAGAACCTGATGAAGAAGAGCAGGTTATAGAAAAGAGTATTCTTTGTTCAGTATCCATTCTTTTGAAAACCAATTAGTTCAAAAATTAATTTCCATGAATATGCTTACTTACCTTAGATCTTAACCAATTCATAAAGTTTGTTGGACAATGTTCAATAAAAAATTTTTTACTTATCGCTACACATTCTGCACCATCTGAGACTAATGAAACTGAAGTTGTCCCACCGAATGGTTCAAAGACAATGGATTCCAGTCCCTGATGGGAATGGGAAAAGACAAAAACACAAATGTTACCACTTTGAGATTTGATTAAATAAGGCTGGTAAGATAATCCTGACAATGTTGATAATGTTGACAAGTTGTTGAATCGCGCATCAGTAGACTGTCGAATGATGAATTTTTAGGTAGTTCATATGTGTGCACAGTATCAAAGATTTCACTAACTCTGGACATTTGTTGGCCCTTTTCTGAAAAACGTTCTAAAATTTCACCGTCTTTTTATTGATATAAGTATAAAACTTAAGCACTGTGGTGGGAGAGTACAACTTCATAATAGATAAGATTTTATTTTGATAAAATCACACAGTGTTTGTTGTACAGTAATATTAAGTGATGATAACGCTTCGAGCACAAATTATTACTGCTCATAATCATATCAAGTCACTCATTCACACAACTTTTTTCCTTCATTTATATACATGAGTGAAAATTGATGCGATTAGACATTTGAAAAAAAATCAATATAAGATAAAGTACATTCACAAATAATATGAGTGTTATTGATCAAATACAATCAGATAGGGACATCTGCAGCCCTACGTAGGATTATCAATAGAGCAGGAATTACGGTGGTATTCAAATCTACAAACTCATTCAGAGACAAGATCTGTAGGTTAAAAGGCCCTGTTGACCCAATAAAATCAAATAATTCACAAAATACCTTGCAATGACTGAGAGATCAACTACATAGATCAGACTAGTAGATCGGGGTAATCAGATTGTCGGAACATAAGAATTTAGCTGGGGTTAGACTGGTTGACGCCTCTCGCGGAGATAAGTAATTTATAAAAAAGCTCAGCACTATATTGCACTGCAGGCATTAACAACGCACAATCACAGACAATGGATTGGGAAGGAGAGGGCTAAAATTCTAAGCAGTAAGTAATACAGGTAGGTGGTATCTAGGTGGAGAGAGATTGAGAGGTTGATTACTGAAACCTTGTTCATCGAGTCTACATATGCAACATATGCAATAGGATGCAATGATTCATCACTCATACCGGAAATATGGAAAATACTACTACCAACCAGTCAAATCGACCTATGAAAAGTGATGGAATTATATAAACGAAGTTAGAAAGTTGAGTGAGTAACTTGAATTGATTATGAGAAGCAATAAACTGTGCTCGAAACGTTGCCAGTAAATATCACTGTAGTTTGGAGAAGTTTGACTCGTACGCGTTTGAGAAGACTGCTTCGTATTCTATAGACGACTTCGAAGTTTGTTTGGGGTGTAGCTTGGTGTCCAGAATCTATCAGATGTTCTAAGATAGAGCTGTGGGGGCATCGTTTTTCTCCTTTGTAAAACCATCCAGGTAAGTGTTCGGTGATACGTTTGAAGAAAGCCAATGCTGAGTATGGCTTACATACCTGGCTCCACACGAGTAGGTGAACTGGCAGATACACATTGCTGAGGCCAGTCAGCAGTGGTAGCTTATCCTTCACGTCCATACGAATCATAGGTTTTGTGGATAAGGTTAATCGTAGTTCAGCTGCCAATAAAATTTTCTTAAGTGAACGAGACAGTCAATTTTCCAGTGTTTCAGCAGATAGATTTCCGTCGAATTGAAGGTTCATGTAAGGGAGC
Organism: Trichobilharzia regenti; assembly: GCA_944472135.2. Lineage (NCBI taxonomy): Eukaryota > Metazoa > Platyhelminthes > Trematoda > Strigeidida > Schistosomatidae > Trichobilharzia > Trichobilharzia regenti. The sequence goes on along the minus strand of OX235264.1, from coordinate 120,643,960 downwards.
TTTTTCGGGACCCTAAGCGTGAGTGGCTTTTACGGTTTAGGATTCACGGATTTTGCAATAAATCGCTCTGGATGACAATTCTCGATGAGTATTCTCTTGAGATTGTCCTGTTCATCTTCCATGGTATCCGGGGTGCAAATTCTGCGAACCCTGTAGCTGAGTGAAAGGATCAGGTTTCGTTTGGTGTATAGGGGTACCCAACTGCGAAAGTTAGTAAGCTGTCAGTCCCACGTCGACTTTCTGTAAATAGATCTTTTCTGTGTTCCATCCTGTTCTCGTCTTGCTAGTTGGACGTCAGGAAAGGATATTTTGGAGATAGACACTTCTTCTAAAGTGAACTGAATTGTAGGGCGGCAGCTGTTAAAGGAATTTAAAATTTCGTCTAAATTTTGTTCATTGTTGACGATAAGGAAAGTGTCGTCGACGTAAGTATTACTATATAACACACTGTGAGACTTTACTAAAATAAATTTTACCTATAATAGGATCCAGCGTGTGCCTATCTTCCCCACTTCGTAGAGTCTTCCGTATGATCAAGTTCACTGCAACCAGAATGAGCATTGGTGATTAATTAATTAATCAATTAATTAGGTGATTTGATTAACATTTAAAATACTCTGGATAAACTAACAAAAACACTATTTGGTTCCAATATTTTCAATTCAATGAATATCTTGTTATCTTTGCTATTTGATTGTTTGCGTGAACTTTGAATAGTCGTGCTCTAGGTAGTAACATAAGAAAATCAAACACAAGAAAGAAGAATAAAATAATTAGAATTCAATACAAAAGAAGTAATTTGGAAACTACTGCAACACTACGACGTACAGTACCCAAGTCTTTATTAACCTCATGTAAACAGTTTGCTATATAAAAGTGGCATGTGTCAAGTGATCCACAACGGAAAACTCTTAGCGAGGCGTTTGAAGTACATACAGGAGTAAGACTATGGTGAGAGCAGGCCGTGAGAAAATATGAGCACGGCTGATTCAACAACCAATCACAGGAGACTTAACGTAGCAAAATATGATTCGCAGATAGAGAACTCTATTTTTCGAGGAATCCCGAAGCAACCAATCAGAAGCCTGCGTTGTCTACTTGCATAAGCTATAATAATGTATGTGAAATATATATAAATACGTGTTGATTTTCATAATAAAACGATCTGTTGCCTGGCCCTTGTCTTCTGTTGTTACAAGACAAGCTGGCTGTCTGCCTATTATCACTGATGATATTCTTAATTTTGATAAACTGGATTATACTTCAGACTGTGGGTAGGAGTGAGAAGACAGGAATACGTTGAACCACCGATAATAAGACTCTAGATCTGGATTTTGCGCGTGGATGATGTCACACAAACTCGAAGACTTGCAAGCCAAAACCAACACAAACTGACTGAAGATGCAGGCAGGCAGTGAAAACAGGACTGTAGGCGAACACAGAGAAGACGAAGGGAGGTGATGAAGATAGCCAAACAACCAACTGCAACAACAACAACCAGCACCAATCACCATCAACGGGAGATATTTAACTGAGGTTGCCCACTCTTCTAGACAGCAAGCATCGTTTCAGCTACAAGCGGAGAGGATGAAAATGTGAAAGCCAGTCGGAATCTGAAAGGCAAGATACACCTTCATCAACCTGTAACCAGTTTGGAAATCGTCTGCACTCCACCTCAGCATAAACAGCAAGATTACAATCCTCAAAACCAGTGTCAAGTTGGTCCTTCTATACGTGTCCTTCAGAAACTTGCACTGCGCACCCGTCACGAAAAGGATTTCCAACAGCCTGTTGAAGACTTTCACCAACAGGTGCCACCTTCTCTAGCTCCACACTGAAGATCGAATGGCCAGCTAGTCAAAAGAATTAGCAGTTTGAAACTCTGGCTGGTTACAAACCAACCAAGAAACGAGTGTTCAACAAAAATGCAGGAGAAAATGGAGATAAATTGGGCATATATATTCAGGAAACAGTCGAATGACACCTCGCGCCAAATGCATTACAGCAAGAACAACAGCTTTTGCAGAATAATCTGCTACCACCGCTTATTTCTCTGACTTCTCATTAGCCGCCTATAGCCTGAATAAATCATTGACTTCATGTACAGAGACGTTTTAACATATTTGTAAATTTCACGTGATATCAATTCACAGGAGATTGCATAATTAGTGAACAGTGCTCGGAAAATTATGCTTATATAGATTTTTCACAGGCAATTCCAGTTTAAACAAAGTAAACGTATGGTAAAGGAGTTGCGTAATAAAAAAGAGAGGTGCGTAAGATGCACAAGATGCTGAATGACTATTAAATTGGGTAACAATGTACTGAGTTCCACTGAAATCATAGAAAGAAGAGACATATTCATATATGTGTAAAACTTGGGCACTGTGAAGTAAGTAATTCCATATTAGTTTGTTTATTAGATATATCACACAGTGAAACAGTATTATTTACTGGATGACAAAGTTTCAAACACAATTTATTGCTGTTCATAATCATTGCATCAATTATAATCACATGACATCGATGCTGATGACACATTTGCAGTGTGCAACAATAAAAGTCATGTTTCCTACCAACCTACTCAGATTATTCAAAGACAACACATACCAATACTGAATTTACTATGTAACATGAAAATGATCGAAAGTTCCATTTCCTCGACACTGCCATGAAAAGCCTAGAAGATGGTAACCTCCAGAGGTTAAATTGACTGGATGCTTACATGCAATGGACAATACCTAAATTTTAATAGTTTTTGTCCAAATAGCTTTAAACGTGGACTAGTCAAACCTCTGTACTATAGAGCTAGGAGATTAGGCTTTACATAGATATTAGAGGAAGCATTTATGATTCTCGGAAAGATGTTGAAAGCAACAGTTAAACTCAGAGGTTCATTAACATGTACGGAAGATCTGAAGGCTCAAATATTAAGCAAATCATAGTGAAGAAAAAGTTTTTATTCATTCAACTTGATTTTAAGGGTGAAAACATTGCAGAAATGGTCAACAGAAGATTGAGAATGTCACTAGCCGGAGCGTATCCTACAGTTAAGTTGGTTCGCCTCCATCGAACAATATGCTATCTGGTGCAGTCAAAAGTTTGTTTCTATGTGCATCCTGAGTAAAACTCACTCAATCAAACTATTCATATTATTATTACATAACTTCTTTTAACAACTGTTTGTGACAACTCATCATCTTTGTTACTATCCTAGTTTCATTAACACTTAATTTTCTTGACTTGTATTACCAACCTTCACCTGTTTAGTTAAAAGTAACCTTAACCAATTGTAATTTTGTTTGACAAACTTAATGTACACATGCATACAGAACAATGCATATATATTTGCGATTGTACAGCTAAGAAAATGAATTCACCGAAAAGAGACTCTTCGCTGATCTACGTGTTTTGTTTTCAGTCAAAAGTCGACAGATATCCTTCTCATGTTAACTCCAACTGTATATGCAAATTTACGTGAATCTGTGGGAGCAGTTACATTGGAAGAACAGAAAGAAGAAGGGCATATCTACGATTTTCTGAACATGTACCAAGAAGCCCATGTCTAAGGGGAACAAATGCTTTCAACAGTACCATCGCTAGGTTTCTCCCTGACACGGGTCATGAGGTGGAGGTCATAAGATCGTTAAAAAATTATCGACAGACAAAAGAGTTCAATTCTCCTCAAGTTTTCTGAAGAGATCTCCATGAAGCTCCTGAAACCTTGTTTATATGTTCAGAAAAAAGCGGTTATCAGTCTTTCGTTGCCAACCTGATAACTGGATATTTTCACCCTCTCTTTCATCTGATAACGTAATGTTGAAAGTTTCCATTGTGTATGATTATTATTGTTCGGGATAAAGTGTTTCTTATTATTACATATATTATTATTATTGTTTCGTTTAGTTCGTGGAGGAACATACGGCTTCAGCCTCACATCTCCATTACGTCCAGTTCAATGGCAACGTTTTCACTTGGCTCCACGTCTACCCACATGCTTTCATCTCCTCTCCACATGACCTCCTCCATTTCACCCTCACACTCAAGACCAACTCGCCGCCACTCGAACCCGAAAGGGAAAGGTAATAGAGAAAACATTATAAGATGAACGCATCCAGAATATAAGCATTAGAATTTTTAGTTTAAGTCACCATCAATTTATATACTGTCAAACTATGACTGAGTGACGCTATCGTCGATATGTCGATGATACGTTTGTTGTTGGTAACGAAATGAGTCAGGCACCCGTAATATTTGACCACCTTAATGAGATCCATCCAAACATTAAATTCACTATGGAATATGAACACAACGATGAGTCCATTTTCCTGGACCTAAATGTAAAAAGAAGAGACGATGGAACGGTTGAAAAATCCATCTTCAGAAAAGAAACTGGACTGGACAATACCTTCACTACAACACCTTCTGTGCATTAAGCTATAAACGGGGATTAGTAAGGACATTGCACGACACAGCCAGGAAGTTATTTTCGCCCAACAAGGTAGAAGAAGAATCAAGCTTTGTTGAAAAATGTCTTAAGGAAAATAGGTATCCAAAAGGATTTATACTAAAGTACAGCAAAGAAAGAGGTGAGAAAGCGAAGTATCCAATAGTTCATTTGCCTCCCCTAACCCCAATCAAAGGAGAAGCAGTATCACAAAAGATTGACAAGAAGATGAAAGGAGGCATAAAAAGATGCTTCCCAACTGCAGCTAACCTGGTGACACCATACAGCAGCACTACATGTTCTATAAGCCAAACGAAACTGAATAAGTAGCCTGCTGATGTTACCTCCAACTGCAGTTATAAATTCACATGCACCTGCATCAGCAAGTACATTAGAGGGACAGAAAGAAGGTAAGGCTTCTCTCCGATTTTCAGAGCATATTCCAAGAAACTTACGCTTAAAAGGAAGTAGATTTTACAAAGTGAAATTACCATAAACCAACCATGTGGATACGGGTCATTTTGTCGAGATTTCCAAATCTTTCAAAATATTCAACATACAAAGGACAGCGAATTTACTATGATTTGCTGTTGAAGCAATTGCAATCAAACGTCTCAGACCAAATTTATGCACACAGACAGAGAGAGTGTAGTCAATCACTTACTGCCTTGGTAACCGTATTACTTTCATTACACTGATGAGTTATGCACACTAGTGAACTCAGCTCACTGTGTAAGTTATCAGTTTGATGAACTCTAACCTTCTTGAGTTTCCATGTTGACGTACAAGCTAACACTGTCTTCTCTCACTCTCCTTCTCTTTCTTCTTTTTCATAGTTCGATAGCATATAAATTAATTATTATTATTATTGCTCCCTTGGGTTCCTAGTGGAACATAGGGCTTCAACTGCACGTCTCCATTTGCTTCTGTCTTCTGCTGTACTTTTCGCCTGCATCCATGTTAGTTCATACTCTTTCAACTCCTCTTCACACGATCTCCTCCATGTCACCCTTGGACGTCCCACACGCCGCTTCCCTTTCGGGTTCCACTCGAGGGCTTGATGCGCGATGTCACCCAGCGGTCTCCTCAGCGAGTGTCCGATTCATCTCCACTTTCTCCTGCATATTTGTTGGGCGATCGGTTCTTGTTTTGTTTGTTCCCATAGTTCCTTGTTGGTGATTCTTTCCGGCCCGGCCATCTGATCTTCAGTATAGAGCGAAGACAGTTGTTAATAAAGGTCTGCAGCCTTTTGGAAATATTCTTTGTGACCCGCCAAGTTTCTGATCCGTATAGAAGAACTGACTTTACGTTTGTATTGAAAATCCGAATTTTGTTGGTGATGCTGAGTGACGAAGATTTCCAGATTGGTTTCAAGTTGATGAATGTGTTTCTCGCCTTCTTGATTTGACATCCTCGTGCGCTCCGCCTGTAGTTGAGACAATGCTCCCTAGATCAGTGAGTGAATGAAGTAACCTCTTTCAAATCCCTCCCGTTGATGGTGATTGACGTTGGATGCTGTTGCTGTTGTTGGTTGGTTATTTTCATAACCTCCGTCTTGACTATGTTTACCTGGAGTCCTGTCTTTGCTGCTCCTTCGACCAGTTTGTCGGTTTTCGCTTGTAATTCTTCGACTAAGTGTGACATCAAACATAAATTATCCACGCGCGAAATCCAGGTCTTCTAGGTTCTTGACGTCGGTCCACGATATATATAACTGTTTCTCTTCTCGTTTCCCACTGTCTGACGCATGATCCAGTCCACCACAATTAGGAATATCATTGGTGATAGTAAGCACCCTTGTCTGACTCCTGTGTTTACTTCAAACACCTTGCTGAGTTTTCCGTTGTGGATCACTTGACATGTGCCGTTGTCGTACAGCTGCTGAATAAGGTTGATGAATATTTGGGGTAGCCATAGTACTCGAGTAATTTCCAAATTACTTCACGGTCAACGCTGTCGAAGGCCTTCTCAAAGTCTATAAAGTTGAGGTAGAGGTTTGATCGCCATTCCATGCTTTGTTCTGTGATGATGATGCGTAGAGTTGCAATTTGGTCAGTACATGATTTGCCTTTCCTGAATCCAGCTTGTTCTGGTCGGAGTTCTGTCTCCAGTGCGTCCTTTAATCTCTCCAGGATGATGCGACTCAGGATTTTGCTTGGCGTCGATAGTAGCATGATTCCTCGCCAGTTCTTGCAGAGTGAGGCGTAAGTCGCCCTTCTTTGGTAGTTTCACGAAGTAACCTTTCCTCCAGTCAGTAGGCACCTTTCCCTCCTTCCAGACCTTTTGCAATAATGGAGTCAGCATGTCTGCTGTAGTCTCTGGGTCCGCTTTCAGTGTTTCAGGGGGTATTCCATCTGGTCCGGCTGCTTTTCCAGCTTTCAGAAGCTTGATTGCGTTCAAGACTTCAGCTCTCGTTGGAGGATTGGTGTCAACTTGCAGTTGTGTGCGCGCTGTTGTTGGTATTTCTGGGCGGGTTGCAGGTGATGGTCGGTTCAAGAGTCCTTTGAAGTGATCCTCCCATTGTTTAATCTGTTTTTCTTCCTTGGTAATTGGGTTCCCTTGGCTGTCTTTTTGGTTTCGATTGTGTTGATCTCATCCTGGATAGAGATTTGGTTATCTGATATAGTGTCCTCAGGTCCCTTTTGCCTGCTGATTTCTCAGCTTCAGTGTCCAGGTTGTCGTAGAATCGTCTTTTGTCCTTCGTAGCACTCTTCTTCACTTCTTTGTCCAGTGCTGTGTAAGTTGAGCTCAGCGTCTTTTTCTCTTGTCCGTCCTTGCATTGAATCATTTTCTCTTTCACCATTCTCCTCTCCTCTATTAGCTTCCAAGTGTCCGTTGAGAGCCATTTCTTGTCTTGTCTCTTCTTTCTTCCTAGAACCATTGAACACGTTTCGTTGAAAATCACCTTCAGAGAGTTCCAATGGTCCTCCACACTTGATTCTTTCGTGATGTCACGTAGTGTTTCCTGCTTTGCTCTGATAGTTGCAGTGAAAGTGTCCTTTGTGGTTGTGTCCTTCAGTTTTTGAGTGTTGAACTTGCATTGTGGCCTATCGTCAGCTATCCTCAAGTCTTTTAGCTTCACCTTGAAAGTCCCTAGTACTAGATAGTGGTCTGAACCCACATCTGCCCCTCTCCTCGATCTTGTGTCCAGTAGGCTCCGTCTCCACTTTCTTGAAATTGAAATGAAGTCTATCTGGTTTTTGGTGTGTCCATCTGGTGAAATCCATGTCACTTTGTGTATATCCCTGTTTCTGAACACACTCCTACCAATCACCAAATCATTGAAGGCGCAGAAGTCTGAGAAGAGTTCACCGTTGTCGTTCATTTCATCAAGAGCCTCGCGACCCATGGTGAGTTCTCTTCCTGTGTTGTCTCCTCCCAGCTTCGCATTCATATCACCCATCAGGATTTTGATATCACCGTTTGGGAAGTTTTCCATTACTGTTTGATTATTGTCTGTTGAAATCCTCCTTCTTCTCTTGTTCTGAGATGTTTGTAAGCTCATAGCATTGAATGACTGTAACTTTCCTTCCTTTTGAGTTGAACCTAGCTGTCATTATCCTGGAGGATGTTGGTTCCAACTGCATGAGGGCTTTGGCAGCTGTTGGTGACATCATGATGACCACTCTCTCGGTGTGCTCGTGATTATCCTCTGGGTGACCGGAATAGATTACTGTCTCTCCAGTTGGTAGTTGGCACCTTCCAGATCCGTTCCATCTGCTCTCGCAGATTCCCAACACTTCTATTCTAAATCTTCTCATTTCTGCGGCTACCTGAGCAGCCTTTCCACTTTCGTACATTATACGAACATTTCACGTTCCCATCCTTATTTTTGCTTTCATCGAAAGAAGCTACATCGGCTGGCTGGCTTCCCGAAGGCTTTCACCAGCCTGCCTCATTTCACTTCCCCGATTCCAGCTAAAAATAAGGTTACTGTTTATATTTTTAGAATTTTTAATATATTTGTGCAATGAAGTTTCTTTAGCGATTTGATTAAGTTTTGGGGGTGGAGTTGCTAGCACCACGCCCCAACCCTCCTTCTTTATCCGGGCTTGGGACCGGCTAGAAAACTAGCGAGCTAGTAATCTAGGCGAGGTTTTATATTACGTCATCTAACTTACTAACTCAATCTTACCTTAGTTGCTGTCTAATTAACCTTGTTGCTTTAATAGATCATTCTTTTATTACCTGATCAATTATCTAAACTTGACAGACCTCATGTACACACACACACACAAAATAATTACATATAAATGCGATTTTACAGCTAAGTGAATGAATTCGCCGAAAAGAGTCTCTTCATAGAACGTCTTCTCTTTTTCATATGACTCAAATATAATAAACACACAGAAGAAGTTCGTTCAATCACTACACCTGCAATGGATGTAATCTGTCTTAATACCCGACGAATAGTTGGCTTTATTAAATGTATGATTAAAGTTGAATGAGACACTCGCATTCACGACCCCACAAACTACTCAAAAAATTCAACCGGTATCATGAAGGAATGGAAGTTGAAACCTTCAACAATTTCAAACTAAAAGCATGTGCTCTTTCACAGGGGTTTTTTAAAAGATTTAGTCTAAAGTGAAGAATTGAGTTGGGTCAGAGAATCACTTGAAACCACCATGGAATACTGCATAGCTGTTTTATCCATGTTTTAGACTTTTCAGCTGATTTCGCCAGGGTCACGAGGTTAGTCTGTTGAACAGTTACCCTATTGATTGGACTTTAATGACCTACGAATCATAACTTCTGTTAATTTGATATTACACAAATAACGAACTATACTCATTTGTCTCCAGACTTCATTGGTGTTAATCGTCTCGAGGACTCCAACCAGGAAGTCTGCATCTTCCTATAAAATCACATAATGGTAAACCCATTGATTGGGTATTGGTCTTCAGGAGAACCGATCACACTTATCCCTGACTGTTGTGAGATGAGACTGGCATGCAGTATCATACTGTGGTGCAATCACTCGAGAGCCCTGTCTCTGTCGGTGGACCATATTTCAAGACAGTCAAGTAATTCTATGCATCACAAAAAGAATTTCTAACAGACCACCGCAGACTTTCATCAACAGAATAAACCATTAATAACACTTGCAATGCAACAAATCAACCAAGAAACTTTTCACCAACAAATAGGCAAAAGTAATTAAGGATGAATTCGATAAATGTTGAAGGAACCGTTAAGTGACATTACACACCAGCCAAGCTCTTGTGTAGATCCTGAATGCGAAACAACGAGTTTTGCATGAGTCCGAGGGTGACACAGAGAGGAGATAGTATGAGGAGAAAATCAAACCATTATAGATTATAGAACGATACACACATATCATAATAGAGCCATAAATGAGCACCTAATTAAAAATGAACTTTTCAAGTGTCTGTTTGCAAGGATTTGACTTTTTTTCAAACTTGATCATGGATCAATATCATTTGATGCTTGCCATTGACTGGCTGTATAACCAAGTTGCCTGGAGTTCTAATGAAAAGTTCATCACCAGTGGGATCCACTTGGTCGAAAGTAAAGACAAATAATAACATTAATCTACTTTATTCCAAAAACGGCTTTCGACAGCGTTGACCGCGAAATAATTTGGAAACTACTCGAGTACTACGGCTTACCCCAAATATTCATCAATCTTATTCAACAGCTGTACGACAACGGCACATGTCAAGTGATCCACAACGGAAAACTCAGTGAGGTGTTTGGAGTAAACACAGGAGTCAGACAATAGTAATTATAGCTTTATTTCAAAACAGTACTTGCGATACAGAATAGAATTCTCAGCATTTTACTACAGTATTGCATCCAGTTAGTAAATTAACAATAAAGACAACGGTTATTATTATCTATCATCAATGATATTCCTAATTGTGGTGGACTGACTGAATTATGCGTCAGAAAGTGAGTGGGAAACGAGCACACAGGGATATCCTGGACCGACATGAAGAACCTAGAACACCTAGATTTCGCGCGTGGACGATTTATGTTTGATGTCACACTGAAATCGGAGGCTTACAAGCGAAAACCGACAAACTGGTCGAAGAAGCAGCCGGCGAAGACAGGACTCCAGGTGAACATAGACAAGACGGAGGTGATGAAAATAACCGACCAACAACAACAGTAGCAACACCAGTCCCAATCACCATCAACGGGAGGGATTTGAATGAGGTTACTTCATTCACTCACTGATCTAGGGAGCATTGTCTCAACTACAGGCAGTCGGAACGCACGAGGATGTCAAATCGGGCGAGAATCGGGAAGGCAGGCGAGAAACACATCCATCATCAACCTGAAACCAATCTGGAAATCTTCCGCTGTCACTCAGCATCAACAATAAAATTCGGTCGGAATTTGCAATACAAACACGTCAAGTCAGTCAGCTGTTCTATACGGATCAGAAACTTGACCAGCGGGTGGGTCACAAAGAATATTTCCAACAGCCTGTTGCAGACCTTTATCAATCAACAAGTGTCTTTGCTGGCTCTATACTGAAGATCAGATGGCCGAGCCGGAAAGAATCACCAACCATGGGAAACTATGGGAAGAAACAAAACAAGAACCAATCGCCAACCAGCAAATATGCAGGAGAAAGTGGAGGTGGACACCCAGTGGACACTCACTCGCTGAGGCGGTCGCTGGGTGACATCGCGCGCGCGTCAGGCCATTGCTCGAGTGGAATCAGGCGAAAGGGAAGCGGTGAGTGGGACGTCAGTGCAAGGGTGACATGGAGGAGATCGTGTGAAGAGGAGTTGAAACAGTTACTATGGACTAACATGGATGCAGGTGAAAACTACAGCAGGAGATAGAAGCAAGTGGGGACGTGCAGTTGAAGCCCTATATTCCACTAGGAGCCCAAGGGAACGATGATAACAAAACTGGTTCGCTATTTCCTTTTTATTTATCCGCTGCTTGCCACTATTTTTATCTATGCATTTTAAATACTCTGTAATAATAGAGAAGATTTGTAGCTCAGGTGGATGATTTGCAATTAGTAGTGTTCTCTGAGGAGCTGGTTGGTTTAGTTGTGGAGCTTTCGTCGTCCCCCTTCTGGACGAGATCCCACTTCAGTGCAAGTTTTAGCATAAAGTCAACTGATTTAAATTTTTCATGAGTGATGTAACTGCGTCTCCCGGTAACCATCTTTACATCTGTATGGATCATTTTCTATTGACTTGAATTTTAAACTTTCTCGTCAGGTGTCATTTACTTTTTATTACTTGGTATATTTAGTCTATATTAACATGTTTGTTAATCGCTGGCTGATTCGTTTGATTAGCAAGCAGGCTTCTAGGAATTCCATGACTGCAATTTTGGTGTTTTCTCTTTATAAGATTTCGACATTATCCCACCAATCAAACTGATGTCCATAATTATCTACATGCATTGATTTGAAACAGGAATATATATTGTGTCTTTTCACAGCTGATTTGTGTTCCTGGATTCTAATTCGAAGGGGACGCTCACTTTGTTGACCGATGTAATGTCTGTTACAGTTCATACATGCAATTTATTTTGTGAATGGTGCTAATTTTATCTCCTTTTTCTGTTGGATCTTTCGGTTTGCACAATATCGAATGAAGTGATTGCGTTGTCTGGCTTGTGTGTTATATCTATTTCAAACGGCTTCAAGTATTCTAGCTGTTATTTCGGAGATATTTCTCATGTATGGTAGGATGAGTTTTCTTGTGATATTTCATGATGGTTTCTTGTTGTTGGTGTTGTGATTCCACTTTAAACACTTTTTTATGAAATTGTTAGGGGGGATAATTATAACAAGGATAATTATTCCAAAAACAGTACTTATAATACAGTATGGAATTCTCAGCATTTGTCGCAACACTTTACATCTGATTTACTCAAAATATAAATCAAATTATAAATTAAAAGAAAATTAACCAGAGGAATTTTTTCAACTTTAACGGTATAAAGTCAAAAATATTCGAAGTACGAAATGAGACCATTAAATATCATAATAATAATAACAGTGAGTTTGTTTCAAACAGTATTGTCGATTTAGTTTGAAAATTTTAGCATGTTATAGATTATTGAATCTAATGTTCTGTTGATATAGCAGCATGGTGAGGGGAAATACAAAATTAACAGTTATTCACACAGCTTAAATGATGTTCACACTTATGAAAAATAAATAAATAAAAACAAAACAATTGACAGGATTATAAGTAAAAGAAATACAATAACAATAAAGGTTGATGCTGTAAGGGTGGAGAAAATGGTTTGTTTAATAGTGCACAGAAGGTTAGTTAGTTACTTCGTGCCTCACACTATTTTCATCACATAAAGTACGTGCCAAATATGGTATGGTGGAATATATATACTCAGACGTACGTGTATAAAGTCTTGTGAAAGGACTTCTTGTTTTACCTGAGGAGGAGATACAAGGTTGGAGCTGCGAGTTAACTGGAGGGTGCTCACAGTCTGATAAAATTCCTCTAGCAAATTTGTTGCATGAAATCAAGTGCCTATCAGTGACAATGTCTACGATATGGCCTAATGAGATGGAATTCCACTCGCCCTACTGACGGTCAGTCTTTAAAGTTCTGCGAAGTATGACATAGTCATTTCTAAGCGCTCCAGGAAAGAATGAGGGTGAACGGTAGGGAAGAATAGGTAAGAGGCACGAGTTGACATACTGTAAGATGAGGCATTGGTTGGGTTATGCCTGAGTGCCTTAACTTCTTAATGTAAAATATCAGACGAAATATTCTTTTAGAAATCTCTGAGACATGGGAAGACCTGGATAGGTCAGTAGAAAGAATTAATCCAAGATGCTTAACATCAGACTTGATTTTTATTTCAGTATCAACAATTTTACAACGGTCATAGGAACCAACAGCTTCATCATTTAACTTTCTTTTACATTGGAAACTGAAATTAACAATCTGACATTTGGAGGGATTTAGTTTAAAGCCGTTAGACGAAGACTATTTGCTAACTCCTGATAGGAAGCTAACAATGATGTCGGTTGATTGTCACCGCTAAAATCACAAACTGGTAGAACATAAAATCCACAGACTGGCCACTGATTCTCATCCCAGTTAGCTGAATGATCCACGAAGCTGCCTTTTAACTCGAAGGTTATGGATTACAATCTCTGTGGTAGATTCATACTGCCAACGAGTCTTAAAATAAGAGTTACTTTTGGCTCAAGAATATACGGGAAAATTGACCATATAATAAAGTGGAACTAATGAAAATTTGAGAATTTCTAATTAACAGGTAAAATGCTTCATTCATATATGCGATTCGATGTGTGCAATCTGAAATGTTGCGTTCTCATCGTGATTTATTCAAACAGTTTGCCTAATTAAGTTGAATCAAATTTGAAATAGGCAACTTTCTTCAAAATGTTAATTTAATTTTGTAAGTTTTTTTTAATGTAGCGATTTGATTTCCTTATCTTAAAATAACTGTTACATTTTGTGGAAAGGGAGCAGAAGTCACACACGCACACACGGGGAGGAACCCTATAAGAGTTTGCTAACTAAAAGTAGTAACGTTATGCAATATCGTTTGAAGAGAGCGAGAAAGACGCGGATAGAAATTCCAGTATAAGCTCTCTGTGCTTCTCCGTCACTGTATACCATATTTGTCAAGTGACTACTACTACTACCAAACACTGATGTGTCCCTGCCTTCGACTAGGTGAAAACCCTGTGGCTTGAAGCTTTCTCAGACTGGGATATCTGGAACTTCTTGTGAAATTTCGATGCCGCTGCTCGACTGGTGTACATCCAGCGTCAGGTAGTGGAGTTGGTATTTTCTGGGGACGCCATTTAGCAGTCTGGGAAGCCTGTCTTCGATAGTTCACAGTTGGCTGTTTCAGAGATGTCTTTGGATAGTGTGGAAGGCAGAAAAGTAGCGTTGTAAAAATTTGTTAGCCTGTGGCTTTGTACAGATAGGGATTAACAGGTGTCCGCAGCAATGATGATAAATCTTCCGCTGTACGTGTTACTGACCTTAGACGAAGATTCGAAAACTTAGTGTCTAGCTTCCTGATTTAGGGAATGCCTCCCTAACATTGTCACTCACCAGCTGCAGTTAGTGAATGCGCCCTGATCTAAAGGCTTGAAAAAGCTTGTGAAAATCACAATTTACGCGTATTCTGTATTAGTTTGTTTATTAGATGGATATATCACACAGTCAGTGAAACAGTATTATTTACTGGGTGACAAAGTTTCGAACGAAATTTATTGTTCATACTCATGTCATCAATTATAATCACATTAATTAGAAACTTCAGTTTTATAGTTTTCTTTGTCTTCTCCTATTTATCGTCAATGGGGTAGGAGGAGAATTTTCCAGTTATTCCGATGGACAGGTGTTGACTAATTCCTATTACACATATTTGCAGTTGATTCGATAAACACAGCTAGAGCTGTTATCAATCTCTCCCTCCCTCCATTTTATTACATTTGATTTTAAAACTGTCATCTCATCCTATCCCATCCTATTGTACGGTTGTGTGTAGTTGCATGCAGTGGTTGCAATGGCTGAACTATTCCCCAGATTTCTTGTCTTATTCGGATCAACTCACCTAGATTTTGCTAGGTATTTGTGTTGCTCCGCTAGTCTGATTGCACCCTTTCTACTACTTTGACCTATGTTTATAAAAAGCTAATGTATTCTGCTAATGGATACTTAGACTTTAATTCACCTCATCTGTCGTTATCTATCTGTGAAGGCAGGCTTAGTTAAGTGTCTAACACACCTAGCTGTAGCACTAAGTAGCACAAAAAAGACCTAAACGATGAAACGAAACAGACAGGAGAGGGGCTGGTGCTAAATAACTTAACTATTTTATAAAATTCATTAGGAAGATCAGAAAAGGTTAAATGCAAGATAAAAATAATGGAGAAACAAATAATGATAACATAAATAGTAGAGAACATAAGGCGCCTACAGGTGTTCTACCATATAGGGACGGGACGTCTGAGACCCTCACCACGTAAGATTCTTAATAAAGTAGGAATTAGAGTGGTGGCATTCAAACCTACAAACTCACTCAGGTAGGATAAACTCTGTAGGTTAAAGGACCTTGTCGGTTGATCCAATTAGAGAAATAATATAATTTACAAAATACCTTACAATGACTGTGGGTTAAGTCGACTACATAAGCCAAACTTGTAGATCGTGGGTAGTCAGATTGTCGAAACATAAGAATTTAGCTAAGGTAAGAATGGTTGACCCCACTCGCGAAGATAAGTAATTTAGAAAAAAGCTCAGCACTATTCTGCACTGCATGTTTAACTCACAACCACACTATCTGGTGGGAAGGAGAGATTTAAAATTCTAAAATGTAATAGAGGTAGGTGGAAAGCGAGAGAGATTGATTACTGAATCCCGGTTCATCGAGTCTACACATCCAACACATGCAACAGATATGATTCGATGCAAATACCAGAGATATGCATGGAAGATATTATTACCACCAGTCAGTCAGTCAAATCAGAGGAGGATAATAAATAATCTCAAAATCCTATTTCAATTCAATTCACTTACATCATAAAATTGTAACAAGTTACTTACTGATTTAGACTATAAAAACACTCGTCTTATTTCCCATCTGATTGTATTTGATCAATAACACTCATTAATAATTCTAAACGTACATTATCTTATAATGATTTTTTTCAAATGTCTAATCATTAATTTTCACTCATGTATATAAATGAAGCAAGAAGGTTGTGTGAGTGAGTGACCTGATATGATTAAGAGCAGTAATCAATTGGGCTTGAAGAGTGTGGTCATCAGTTAATATTACTGTATAACACTTCGAATCTCCAGCTGATGAATTGTGTTGAACCTAATAGCTGAGTCTCTGATGCAATTTCAGCTTTTAATACGAACTTTTCGGCAATACTTCAAGATGACGGTGGTATTGTGACTAACCCTCGAGTTCAGGATACGCATTTCGTTCTATTTGAACCTGAGACTGGCTAGAAAGCCGGTTGTTTTCTTGGCTTATTGTCTCAGCAAATATGACCATATCGTCTGAAATGATTGGCTCTCACTTCGAATCGCAATAGAAGCACCACCAACACCACTAGCACTTGCTGGGAGATATCCTGAACAGGATGAAATGTACGTCTTAGATTCCATCAGAGACTACCAACAATTAAGTAATAATTATTACTAATATGAACATGTTTTTTCTTTCACTTACATTAATTCTTCTGTCCAGTTGTCAACTTCACAGTGTCTGTTTCAGTCAATCATTCGCGTTGACAGACAAATAGTTTGGTATGTGTGTGTGTGTGTGTGCGTGCATGTGCACGTATGCCTGAACACTATTCTTCTGATTACATCAAATCACACAGTGTGATCTATTGACTTTTGTTAGAGCTTCCTATTCACAGTCTTAGTTCTGCTTCAAAAATGCGCATTATTAAAGCAATAAGGTAAAACAATCGATGTTTAAGTGGATATTAGAATGATTACCTACTTCCTGTTACCTTTTGTATCTGCGAAACTTGTACAAAAAAATAATAAAACATAGAGACAAAGTATTTTTGTTGATGAGGAAAGAAACCAATGATTCCACTGCAGTATATTTTGATGTGGTTGTGTTCACTGAGCTACCTGGATGGTTTATTTGCGAAGCTTTCATTGCCCCATCACTAGGTAACATCTTCCATCAGCGCATACTTCAATTTGAATTGAAGTGAGCTTTTCGATTTCTCCACGAGTTTATTAATCATCTCTCCTGATTACCACCTTGAATGTGACTCTTTAGCTGTTTTTGTGTGTTTCCACACCCTCTAGACTACTTGTATTAGAAATGATTGTTTCTTTGACTTCAAATTTGCCCCTTTGTGTGTGTGAGGTTTCCTTCTTATCGATTGATAAATTTTGTCTATCTCGATGTGTCTATTGATTGATGATCCACTGGAATACCAGGTTGGCTTCTAAATATTCTCTAGCATTCTTGGTGTTTCCTCTGTCCCAGTCGAATTCTTGTCCATGATTGTCTGTATGTAGGGAATGATATGAATGGGTGGATGTCATGTCTTTTGACGGCTAACTTATGTTCGTGGATACAAAGATGAATGGGACGTCAACTTTGACCTCATATCACTATATACAGACGACCAAGGACATCAATTCGACTAGGACAACGTTCAAATATTTGACAGAGAATATATATAAATGTAAAGAAGAAGAATAGATGGCATAACGTAACCAGGGTAGTCATAGGGATGACACCTAAACATTGGCATCCAAAGTATCCAATACAGTCAATCCTATTGGAGCCCAGTCGCTAGTCCGAATAGCTGCCTCATTGGTGACGTCTCTGACTTCAGGATTCACTGAATTACGCTCGTTAGAATCTTAGGAAGAGGGTCATGAATTCCTTCAACGTGGTCGCTGATACACCTTGCTGACTGATGAGTGCCAACTAGAAACGGAACTTAGGTGTCGAATGCTTACAGCCGGTCGCCTCCAACCATTTGATACCAACAATTCATAGTGCACCGTCATGGCAAGCCACCTAGTGGCATGGCGGCCACACTGCAAACTTGACTGATAGAATTCAGCCTGCAGGAAACAAAGAACAAATACCCATGTCCCGGTCAATCAATGAGCGCCCAATCAAAGTAAGCACTGGTATTCTCTAGCAGCCGAATGAATATTTACAGCATCAAGGATGATTATGCGATTCTTATATTATAATCCTAAGTGACTTTTCAATTGTTCTGAGTTTTCAAGTAAACTAACTAGTTGGAGAAATAACCCACCTACTAAACCTAATCTCTAAGTTTAAATATATTGATATATGGAATCTTTTTTTACGAGTTGATCACGGATTGATATCAGTTAGAGAACCATTGAAAACCAGGGAGTACTGAACAGCTGCTGTTTCATCCTAGTTTGGGAATCGTCGGCAGTACGCACCTACTGGGATTCAAACCCAGGACCTTCCGGTTACAAGGTAAGCTCGTATACTGCGTACTGCCGATGATTCCCAAACTAGGATGAAACAGCAGCTGTTCAGTACTCCCTGGTTTTCAATGGTTCTCTAACTGATATCAATCCATGATCAACTCGTAAAATCATAACTAACCCTTACAAACCAAACTATAGTAAATATATGGAATCGATAAATTTTGACTTGATCCTGATTTTCGCACTATCTTTCTTGTATGCCCAAAGACTGAAAAACCCAAAGAAGATTTCGCCATTTACGCAGTTTGTTGAGGTTGAAAATGTACCATAGTTCCTTTCCTTTAAAAAGTCAGAATTATTTAGATCAAAATATCTGATCTGCTATAGAAACTTCAAGCCTCTAGTGTAAAACTTGGGCACTGTGGTAGCAAGTAATTCCACATTAGTCTTTTCTATTAGATGTATCACACAATCAATGAAACAGTATTATTTAGTGGATGACGTTTCGAACAAAATTTATTGCTGTTCATAATCATATCAATTGTAATCACACGACTTCGAAACTTGAGTTTTATAGTTTTCTTTGTTCTCTCCTCATTGTCGTCATGGGGGTAGGAGAGTTTTCCAGATATTCTGGTGGACAACTGTTGAATCATTCCTATTACACGTATTCCCTCTCAGTTGATTCGATAAAAAAGCCTCTGTTATCAATCTCTCCTTCTACCCACCCTGTGACATTAGATTTTAAAACTGTCATCTCGTCCCATCCCATCCTATGCTGTATGGTTGTGTGTAATTGCATGTAGTGCTACAGCTGAACTATTCTCAAGATTTCTTCTCTTATTCGGATCAAACAATCTAGAGTTTGCTAGGTATTTGTGTTGTTCCGCTAGTCTGAGTGCCCCTGTTCTAATACTTTGACCTATGTATTTGATCTGACAGTCATTGGAGGTAGGGTAAATTATTTCATTAAATTGGCTCTACAAGATCCTTTAACGAACAAAATTTGGTTCTAATTGAGTTTGTGGGTTTGAATGCCAGCCACTTTTATTCTTACTTGCTTTGTTAGGAGTTCTGAGTAAGATTTCCGAGGTTTCTTCCTTGAATGGAATTACTACTGATGATTTAGAATCATTATTGTTGGTGTCGCCACTACCTTGCGCATGTTTAATATACATGCCGTCATTAATATTATTATTGTCAATATCACTACTATCATTATTTATTCTATTTTTACATTTCCCTACATACTTTCTGACTAATTTATCAGGGTGATTATTAAGTTTCAAAGCCTCTCTTATATGCCTGTCTTAGATTTACCTTCGTACTACTTAGTTTTTGTGCTCTATTATTTAAACATTTCACCAATCTTATTTTTACTGGCCTAGGATGGGATGACCTGAAGTTCAAATATCTGTTTGAATGTGTGGGTTTCCTTTCAACACACTAATGTTTAACTTCCCATCTTCTTTCCTTTTTTACGCTGCAATCTAACATTGGAAGTTCCCCTTCCTGACTTTCCGATTCATCATAAGTGAATTGAATTGCCTCCACCTTTGAGTTGATATGTTCGAAAAATCTATACATACGCTGTGTTCTAAGTACAGTAAATGTGTCATCTACATACCATCACCATACTTTTGAAGTAGGGGTGAACGTTTCAATCGCTATGTTTTCCCACCTATCCATGAATATATCTGCCACAACCGGAGATACTGATGACCCCATAGCAACTCTTTCAGTTTGTTTGTATATTTTCCCTTGGAATTTAAATACTGTGGAAGTCAGACATAGCTGCGCTCCCACTCAGCATTATATCCTCAGTCCTCCAGCTGGAAGCCCTATGTTCCACTGGGACAGTAAAGGAATAAAACAGAATACTACTAACTGATCGATACGAGTAGTTGAATACCACTCACACCAGCCAGCCAGTGATCTAAACAGCAGATAACGATTTCACTCTCTTGGGCCGAATTCGTCTTCGGTGTAATTGGGTTAACTCAACTCCGAGAGCCAAATCAGTTTAAATCACCTGGAATTTAGCTAGTTACCTGTGAGAACTGGCAATTTATGCAGATCAAGGTGAAACTTCCCCCAAAATACTTTCTTTTGGAAACATACTACGTGTAACCTGCTTCAAACTATAAATAGCAAACAAGAAATCAAACACTACCGATTGTTGATATCAGTGGTATCCACCTACTCATACCAAATTTTCAGTAGCATATAACATGCTACAAGTTATAATGTTGATGATAATAATCTAGGTAAGAGAATACAGTTGAAATTGTCGGTACACGTATGTAGAACATCAAAGACAATCTGTCGTTTGCTCTTTCCTTGTTGTGTATGTTTTGTTTCAAATTCATTTTACCGTGAGACAAACTAATTTCATTTATCTAACCTCGATTGCTTCGCCTTCCTAGTGGAACATTGAACTTTCACGGTTACACTTTGAAGTTTTGTCAGCCATTGCTGGCTTCAGGACCAATCTTCCCTGTTTACGGAGTTAATTACTGGGTGAATCAAAGGTTCCATAGTCCATTCAGAACTTTTTCCTCCAAGCTTTATTTAAGCTGCTGGGCTTCATTTCCAGTTGAGGAGAAAAGAGAAAAAATAAAGAGGGTGGCAACTAATAGGCATGGCATATTTTTTAATGATTCAGCTTGTTATGAGGAATGATTAAACGTTTCCATGGAAGAATAATTATTGCGTATCATAATTCTTTTTTTATTGTGTTCCGCCATTGTTCTGATGCAATTTAAGGTAGAAAGTGATAGAGAAGATTTGTAGCTCAGGTGGATGATTTTCATGTGGTTGTGTTCTCTGAGCTGGATAGTTAATTTGCAAAGCTTTCATCGCTCAACTAGACAACATCTTCAGCGAATACTTCTATTTGAAGTGAGCTTTTAGATTTTTCCACGAGTTTATTAATCATCTCTCCTGGTGACCACCATAGACGTAATCGGTTGTTTTTGTGTGTTTCTAGGCTGCTTGCATTATATACTACTTGCATTAATATGACTTGTTGCACAAGAGGTGGCTCTCGTGGTCCAAGTGGTCTAGTGGATAACTCTTTGGCGTTCGGAACTAAGGACATTGGGTTCGAGCATCGGTGGGGACATCATCACTCACTGAGAAATGCAGGTACATCCAACTGACAAGTCCCAAATAGGAAGAAATGCACGTTATCCTGGATTCCACTGCTAGTCACTATCCACTAATTAAATACTAATTAAATGCCCAGAAATTGTTGAAGCATCTGCACAAGAAGCCGACATGTCATCCTGAGACCGAGCACTCCGGTCCAATAAATCAATCGACGGGAAAATCAAAAATTAAATTAAATTACTTGCATTGGAACTGATTGTTTCCTCGACTTCAAATTTGACCCTTTATGTGTGAGGTTTCCTTCTTATCGATTGATAAATTTTGTCTATCTCGATGTGTCTATTGATTGATGATCCACTGGAATACCAGGTTGGCTTCTAAAAATTCTCTAGCATTCTTATTATTTCCTCTGTCTAATATTTGAACTCTGGTTGTCCCAGTCGAATTGATGTCCGTGGTTGTCTGTATGTAGTGATATGATAGAATGGATGTCATGTCTTTTGACTGCTACTTTATGTTCATGGATACGAAGACGAAGGAGAAGTCCAATTTGGCCTCACGTCACTGCATACAGACAATCACGGATATCAATTCGACTGGGACAACCAGCGTTCAAATATTAGACAGAGGAAATAATAAGAATGCTAGAGAATATTTAGAAGCCAACCTGGTATTCCAGTGGATCATCAATCAATAGACACATCGAGATAGACAAAATTTATCAATCGATAAGAAGGAAACCTCACACACACAAAGGGGCAAATTTGAAGTCAAAGAAACAATCATTTCTAATACAAGTAGTCTAGAGGGTGTGGAAACATCCGGGCAATATCACTGTTCAAGTCGCCACATTCCGTGTAGCACGCAAAGCAAGAGAAGAAAGTACAAGAAAGCATAATAGAAACAGTGAGCAGAGGTGTGAGACAAAGGAGGAGTATTGACGAAGAACAAAACAGTTTCATTGGAGATCATAAGTCACAAGGAGTGGATGCATCTGCGATAGCCACTGAGACGATTTGAGCCATGTCCACCAATTGTTTCCAACCATAGATTTTTACGTCCCGAGGACCCCAGCTGGAAGTCTACACCTTCCTACGTGGCTTAGACCAACTGTTGTGGATTTCATTGACTGGTTCGGCCAAGTTTTTGTTTGACCGCCGCTAGCTTTTTTCCAGCTGACCCTATATCCGCTAACATTGCTCATCGAGGGAGGCGATGGTTTCGCATACGTATTTTATTCTACTTTGGTATTGTGACAAAGTGGTCACAGGAAATCATCCCATTCATCACTCCCATCATGTTGAACTCGTGTGTATAGGTTTGGAAAGGTGTAATAGTTCCAGCTAACATCATGCATAAATATGGAAGTTGACTTGGACGTAATTTTTGTTGTCATATAATATGTGTTATACGTTAAATTTCAGGTGAAACTGTTAGTGAAGCTGATTGGTTCATTGAAAGTCAATATTCTGGCGCTATAGGTAATACAAGAGATTTGATAACTATACCCAGTGTCTCCAGTTCACTAATGCTAGATGGCGTCTCTACTTCTACACCACGATCTGCTGGTCTCGCAAATGCATCTCCAGGTAGTCTATTTCTCCTGTTGGTAGTTGTTCTTTCATAATATTTTGTGTTAATACTATTTGTTATTTTCATTTGACATTTCGCCTTGTGTTATTGAGTAGTTTTGTGTAAGTCGGTGAATCTAGTGACTTCTAACTTCCCTTCTCCACGATGTTTTGTTAGTATAGTGAAGTAGTGATATTTTTAGCACTTTAGGAAGCTTTGTTTTCTCAATGTAGACATTGGTGGTAGGACTCTGTAGTTGAGGTTGCAGAAGCTCTCTGCGATCTAAGACGAAGTGGATTGCGTCAATTGATCAACAGCATGGCTCTTCAGGTGTTTCAAGATGGGAGTGGTGAGTAGTGGAGTGGGATAATTGGTGTTCTAGTCAATGTGGTGTGGTGGTCTTAGATAGTTTCATCAGATTTGTGTAGATGGCCAGGCTTCCCCTGTGCTGATCACAGGGGGATCAGACTGGTTGATATTGTATCTAGGATACTTTGGGAAATGAAACAGTCAAGCATACAGGCTGCAGTTCTAGGCAAAGGTGTATTATGATTTCCTCTCTATCCAACAGGTTTTGAGGACAAGCTTGTTTTTTAGAGTCCAGTATTTGACATATTTCTTGGCCTACACGTAGAATTTGACTTCATCTGACTTTTTGAGAAATGATGTTGACTTATTCCAGCAGACCTACTCGGGTATGTGCAGCTGTTTTGAGGGTATATGGAAAGTTGTGTTCGGTTGGCGATGATCAGTGTGCTTGCACTAAGAACGCTCACTGTCACTATCTGTACCTAATTTAGTTTGATGAATGACGTATTGGTGTTTCTTTTACATTGGTGTCAGTAAGTAATTGCAAGTAATTCTTTTATCTCTCGGTACTCGTCAAAAAGATATACCGTCAACATCGGAGAAAGCCTGTGATTTTCAGTGATTTGTCAATCGTTACCGACATCTACAACGTTACTACCAAGCTATTTAATCCGAAACTGACGTGAGTATGATCTTAGTGAGCTTAGTGACAGCATCATGTACATGATTAGTTTTCATCGACGCTTATGACTGAAGGAAGTTTCGAATTGGCTACGGTCGAGTGACCATTGTGCACTTGTGTCAGTGTAGTGATTGTTGGTGTGAACATGTGAGGGGTGTTTAGACCGTCTGGCTGAGCTGAGGGTCCTTGGAATAGTGAAAATCATTAAGTAGAGACTCGGTACGGTGACTTGAACTTCTGTGCGGATCTGTGCTCTGATCAGTAATTCAAACAGAGGGTATCTTCTATACCAAGTAAGCTTACTAATTAATTAATTAAATAACTATTTGAACTACTGATTGGTCGTTGTTTGTGTGTATTTCTGAGTGAACTGATGGCACTTTGCCAACCAAGAAGGTGTTGTTGCAATTCAGAAGTGTTTATTCCATTCTGATTATATGTCTGCCTCGACGTTTTATTCTGGTATGCGAAATTATCGAAATGTATTTGATGATTTGTCAGTTTCTTTTTGATTTAGTCTTGTTTTGTTGAAACCATGAGATATTACGCGTTCTTGTCGTATCATAAATACTATGCAGAATGCTGATCACCGTGTGTTGTTTTTTCTCTCAGCCTACACTCCGGGCAATATCACTGTTCAAGTCGCCACATTCCGTGTAGCACGCAAAGCAAGAGAAGAAAGTACAAGAAAAGCATAATAGAAACAGTGAGCAGAGGTGTGAGACAAAGGAGGAGTATTGACGAAGAACAAAACAGTTTCATTGGAGATCATAAGTCACAAGGAGTGGATGCATCTGCGATAGCCACTGAGAACGATTTTGAGCCATGTCACCAATTGTTTCCAACCATAGATTTTTACCGTCCCGAGGACCCCAGCCTGGAAGTCTACACCTTCCTACGTGGCTTAGACCAACTGTTGTGGATTTCATTGACTGGTTCGGCCAAGTTTTTGTTTGACCGCCGCTAGCTTTTTTCCAGCCTGACCCTATATCCGCTAACATTGCTCATCGAGGGAGGCGATGGTTTCGCATACGTATTTTATTCTACTTTGGTATTGTGACAAAGTGGTCACAGGAAATCATTCCATTCATCACTCCCATCATGTTGAACTCGTGTGTATAGGTTGAGGAAAGGTGTAATAGTTCCAGCTAACATCATGCATAAATATGGAAGTTGACTTGGACGTAATTTTTGTTGTCATATAATATGTGTTATACGTTAAATTTCAGGTGAAACTGTTAGTGAAGCTGATTGGTTCATTGAAAGTCAATATTCTGGCGCTATAGGTAATACAAGAGATTTGATAACTATACCCAGTGTCTCCAGTTCACTAATGCTAGATGGCGTCTCTACTTCTACACCACGATCTGCTGGTCTCGCAAATGCATCTCCAGGTAGTCTATTTCGTCTCCTGTTGGTAGTTGTTCTTTCATAATATTTTGTGTTAATACTATTTGTTATTTTCATTTGACATTTCGCCTTGTGTTATTGAGTAGTTTTGTGTAAGTCGGTGAATCTAGTGACTTCTAACTTCCCTTCTCCACGATGTTTTGTTAGTATAGTGAAGTAGTGATATTTTTAGCACTTTAGGAAGCTTTGTTTTCTCAATGTAGACATTGGTGGTAGGACTCTGTAGTTGAGGTTGCAGAAGCTCTCTGCGATCTAAGACGAAGTGGATTGCGTCAATTGATCAACAGCATGGCTCTTCAGGTGTTTCAAGATGGGAGTGGTGAGTAGTGGAGTGGGATAATTGGTGTTCTAGTCAATGTGGTGTGGTGGTCTTAGATAGTTTCATCAGATTTGTGTAGATGGCCAGGCTTCCCCTGTGCTGATCACAGGGGGATCAGACTGGTTGATATTGTATCTAGGATACTTTGGGAAATGAAACAGTCAAGCATACAGGCTGCAGTTCTAGGCAAAGGTGTATTATGATTTCCTCTCTATCCAACAGGTTTTGAGGACAAGCTTGTTTTTTAGAGTCCAGTATTTGACATATTTCTTGGCCTACACGTAGAATTTGACTTCATCTGACTTTTTGAGAAATGATGTTGACTTATTCCAGCAGACCTACTCGGGTATGTGCAGCTGTTTTGAGGGTATATGGAAAGTTGTGTTCGGTTGGCGATGATCAGTGTGCTTGCACTAAGAACGCTCACTGTCACTATCTGTACCTAATTTAGTTTGATGAATGACGTATTGGTGTTTCTTTTACATTGGTGTCAGTAAGTAATTGCAAGTAATTCTTTTATCTCTCGGTACTCGTCAAAAAGATATACCGTCAACATCGGAGAAAGCCTGTGATTTTCAGTGATTTGTCAATCGTTACCGACATCTACAACGTTACTACCAAGCTATTTAATCCGAAACTGACGTGAGTATGATCTTAGTGAGCTTAGTGACAGCATCATGTACATGATTAGTTTTCATCGACGCTTATGACTGAAGGAAGTTTCGAATTGGCTACGGTCGAGTGACCATTGTGCACTTGTGTCAGTGTAGTGATTGTTGGTGTGAACATGTGAGGGGTGTTTAGACCGTCTGGCTGAGCTGAGGGTCCTTGGAATAGTGAAAATCATTAAGTAGAGACTCGGTACGGTAACTTGAACTTCTGTGCGGATCTGTGCTCTGATCAGTAATTCAAACAGAGGGTATCTTCTATACCAAGTAAGCTTACTAATTAATTAATTAAATAACTATTTGAACTACTGATTGGTCGTTGTTTGTGTGTATTTCTGAGTGAACTGATGGCACTTTGCCAACCAAGAAGGTGTTGTTGCAATTCAGAAGTGTTTATTCCATTCTGATTATATGTCTGCCTCGACGTTTTATTCTGGTATGCGAAATTATCGAAATGTATTTGATGATTTGTCAGTTTCTTTTTGATTTAGTCTTGTTTTGTTGAAACCATGAGATATTACGCGTTCTTGTCGTATCATAAATACTATGCAGAATGCTGATCACCGTGTGTTGTTTTTTCTCTCAGCCTACACTCCGGGCAATATCACTGTTCAAGTCGCCACATTCCGTGTAGCACGCAAAGCAAGAGAAGAAAGTACAAGAAAAGCATAATAGAAACAGTGAGCAGAGGTGTGAGACAAAGGAGGAGTATTGACGAAGAACAAAACAGTTTCATTGGAGATCATAAGTCACAAGGAGTGGATGCATCTGCGATAGCCACTGAGAACGATTTTGAGCCATGTCACCAATTGTTTCCAACCATAGATTTTTACCGTCCCGAGGACCCCAGCCTGGAAGTCTACACCTTCCTACGTGGCTTAGACCAACTGTTGTGGATTTCATTGACTGGTTCGGCCAAGTTTTTGTTTGACCGCCGCTAGCTTTTTTCCAGCCTGACCCTATATCCGCTAACATTGCTCATCGAGGGAGGCGATGGTTTCGCATACGTATTTTATTCTACTTTGGTATTGTGACAAAGTGGTCACAGGAAATCATTCCATTCATCACTCCCATCATGTTGAACTCGTGTGTATAGGTTGAGGAAAGGTGTAATAGTTCCAGCTAACATCATGCATAAATATGGAAGTTGACTTGGACGTAATTTTTGTTGTCATATAATATGTGTTATACGTTAAATTTCAGGTGAAACTGTTAGTGAAGCTGATTGGTTCATTGAAAGTCAATATTCTGGCGCTATAGGTAATACAAGAGATTTGATAACTATACCCAGTGTCTCCAGTTCACTAATGCTAGATGGCGTCTCTACTTCTACACCACGATCTGCTGGTCTCGCAAATGCATCTCCAGGTAGTCTATTTCGTCTCCTGTTGGTAGTTGTTCTTTCATAATATTTTGTGTTAATACTATTTGTTATTTTCATTTGACATTTCGCCTTGTGTTATTGAGTAGTTTTGTGTAAGTCGGTGAATCTAGTGACTTCTAACTTCCCTTCTCCACGATGTTTTGTTAGTATAGTGAAGTAGTGATATTTTTAGCACTTTAGGAAGCTTTGTTTTCTCAATGTAGACATTGGTGGTAGGACTCTGTAGTTGAGGTTGCAGAAGCTCTCTGCGATCTAAGACGAAGTGGATTGCGTCAATTGATCAACAGCATGGCTCTTCAGGTGTTTCAAGATGGGAGTGGTGAGTAGTGGAGTGGGATAATTGGTGTTCTAGTCAATGTGGTGTGGTGGTCTTAGATAGTTTCATCAGATTTGTGTAGATGGCCAGGCTTCCCCTGTGCTGATCACAGGGGGATCAGACTGGTTGATATTGTATCTAGGATACTTTGGGAAATGAAACAGTCAAGCATACAGGCTGCAGTTCTAGGCAAAGGTGTATTATGATTTCCTCTCTATCCAACAGGTTTTGAGGACAAGCTTGTTTTTTAGAGTCCAGTATTTGACATATTTCTTGGCCTACACGTAGAATTTGACTTCATCTGACTTTTTGAGAAATGATGTTGACTTATTCCAGCAGACCTACTCGGGTATGTGCAGCTGTTTTGAGGGTATATGGAAAGTTGTGTTCGGTTGGCGATGATCAGTGTGCTTGCACTAAGAACGCTCACTGTCACTATCTGTACCTAATTTAGTTTGATGAATGACGTATTGGTGTTTCTTTTACATTGGTGTCAGTAAGTAATTGCAAGTAATTCTTTTATCTCTCGGTACTCGTCAAAAAGATATACCGTCAACATCGGAGAAAGCCTGTGATTTTCAGTGATTTGTCAATCGTTACCGACATCTACAACGTTACTACCAAGCTATTTAATCCGAAACTGACGTGAGTATGATCTTAGTGAGCTTAGTGACAGCATCATGTACATGATTAGTTTTCATCGACGCTTATGACTGAAGGAAGTTTCGAATTGGCTACGGTCGAGTGACCATTGTGCACTTGTGTCAGTGTAGTGATTGTTGGTGTGAACATGTGAGGGGTGTTTAGACCGTCTGGCTGAGCTGAGGGTCCTTGGAATAGTGAAAATCATTAAGTAGAGACTCGGTACGGTAACTTGAACTTCTGTGCGGATCTGTGCTCTGATCAGTAATTCAAACAGAGGGTATCTTCTATACCAAGTAAGCTTACTAATTAATTAATTAAATAACTATTTGAACTACTGATTGGTCGTTGT
Organism: Trichobilharzia regenti; assembly: GCA_944472135.2. Lineage (NCBI taxonomy): Eukaryota > Metazoa > Platyhelminthes > Trematoda > Strigeidida > Schistosomatidae > Trichobilharzia > Trichobilharzia regenti. Next base: position 120,614,829 of record OX235264.1, on the reverse strand, counting down.
TTGTGTGTATTTCTGAGTGAACTGATGGCACTTTGCCAACCAAGAAGGTGTTGTTGCAATTCAGAAGTGTTTATTCCATTCTGATTATATGTCTGCCTCGACGTTTTATTCTGGTATGCGAAATTATCGAAATGTATTTGATGATTTGTCAGTTTCTTTTTGATTTAGTCTTGTTTTGTTGAAACCATGAGATATTACGCGTTCTTGTCGTATCATAAATACTATGCAGGATGCTGATCACCGTGTGTTGTTTTTTCTCTCAGCCTACACTCCGGGCAATATCACTGTTCAAGTCGCCACATTCCGTGTAGCACGCAAAGCAAGAGAAGAAAGTACAAGAAAAGCATAATAGAAACAGTGAGCAGAGGTGTGAGACAAAGGAGGAGTATTGACGAAGAACAAAACAGTTTCATTGGAGATCATAAGTCACAAGGAGTGGATGCATCTGCGATAGCCACTGAGAACGATTTTGAGCCATGTCACCAATTGTTTCCAACCATAGATTTTTACCGTCCCGAGGACCCCAGCCTGGAAGTCTACACCTTCCTACGTGGCTTAGACCAACTGTTGTGGATTTCATTGACTGGTTCGGCCAAGTTTTTGTTTGACCGCCGCTAGCTTTTTTCCAGCCTGACCCTATATCCGCTAACATTGCTCATCGAGGGAGGCGATGGCTTGGCATACGTAACACATGTCCTAACCACCTCAGTCGATGTAGCCTCACGACTTCGTCGATTGATTTCCCCTGTTTACTTAGCACTCGACGATTAACCTCAATGTTGCTCACCTTATTATGCCACTTTACACGGGAAATAGAGCGCAGGCACGTATGATCAAAGACAGCTAGTCTTTTCATGTCTTCCACTCTGAGTGGCCAGGTCTCACAACCATAAAGGAGGACGGAGCGGATTGATGAGCAATACACCAGCCCTTTGGTCGATAGTCGAACATCTCGTCTACGCCAGAGTCGGCGTAAACTGGCTAATGCGAAACGAGCCCCCTGTATTCGTGCTGAGATTTCGTCAGGGATCAACCCGTTGGGGCTAGCAACATTGTTGGAAGTCTGTATTTTTTGTCTATCTACATACACTAATACTTTTGGAGTTGACGACGTTATTAAGTGTTAGAGAGGTAGACTGGCTTTCTTCAGTAATTCTTAGTGTGTGTGCTCTGCTGACTTACTGGTCTTGACTGACACCATAGTTTGCGTTTTCACTCGAGAAATAACGTAGTCATCTTGGAGAGTTATTTTGTAGAGATCCGATTTGTTTTAAGTTTGACACCAGTGAAAGAATTATTGGAAAACCAGGGTGATGTACTGGATAGTATGGGACTGTTCAGCAGTACGCATCCATTGGCGTTCCAACTTTCAGGATCATTGATTTTTGGTCACTAGTAGTAACTGAACAAATCCTGACTACGGATGACATTGGCTGGTGACAGTCGCTTTAAAATTACGATTTGGAAGAGGTTAGAATTCATATGGCAGTGGATTGGATTCCGGTGTCGGAATGGTGTGAGAGCTTGACTTACAACTTGCAGGTGCAGGGTGCGTACTGCTGAGTAGTAATTCGAGTCTAGAGTATAACAACCCCCAGTTGTCACTCCCGGATTCTCCAATGTTTCTCTGAGCTTGTGATAAAAACTGCAATGTAGTCATTAAGTTTAAAAGGGAAGTGAGTGTTTGAAGTCTCATGTGAACAATAATAATAATAATAATAATAATAATAATAATAATAATGATAATAATAATAATAATGTTTAGAAATTAGTGGATAGGTAAAATTGACCCGCGACAAATTGAATCTCCTGATCTCACGATTGTTCATAGCGGCATAAATGAAGGGTTGAGGAGTTCTCTGGACACAGAGAGAGGACGATTTGACAATTTTGGGGACAATTTTTCACCGACAAGTATTCTGATAACACAGATGAGAAATGTGTTTAAATGTCAATGGTTATATCTCCACCTATTTTGTTATGTTTTCTTTCTCTCTTTCTTTCTCATAGTGTACTCTGGAGCGTGTACACAGCTTAGAGTTATCATTGAAAGAGGCTAAGGAAGGGGCTGTGCGTGATCGTAAACGCTATCAAGTTGAAATTGAACGTATTAGAGAGGTTGTCCGTCAACGGAATATCACTGGACGTCATGGTCAATCACAAATCGCTAAACCTATACGTGCAGGGCACCCACAAACAACGCAGACCTTGAGAAGAAAGAAGAATTCTACAGGCAACTACAGGCAACAATGGACAATACTCCAGTTGGCGACATGAAAATACTAATGGGAGACATGAACGCCAAACTGGGACCAGACAATACGGGAAGGGAACTCATCATGGGTAGAGAAGCTCTAGGAGAAATGAATGAAAACGGAGAACTCTTCGCCGACTTCTGCGCCTTCAACGAACTGGTGATTGGTGGCAGTGTATACAAGCACAAAGATATCCACAAGGCTACATGGGTGTCACCAGACGGGCAAACCAAAAACCAAATCGACTTCATCTCAATCTCAAGGAAGTGGAGGCGCAGCCTACTGGACACAAAAGCAAGAAGAGGAGCAGACGTTGGCTCAGACCACTATCTCGTACAAGGGACAATCCAAATCAAATTAAAAGCTTTCAAAGAAGGAGGAGCTGCAGATAGACCACAAGCCAAGTTCAACACTCAAAAGCTGAAGGACCAGGCTACAAAGGACATCTTCATTGCAAGCATAAAGGACAAAGCTGAGACACAAATCAACACTAGCGAAGAGGTCGGCGTTGAAAAGCACTGGAACAACTTGAAAACGGTGTGGAGCCAAACCTGCATAGAAATTCTAGGCAGAAAAAAGAGACAGGACAAACAGTGGCTCACTACGGACACTTGGAAACTAATAGAAGAGAGAAGGACAGTGAAGCAAAAGATTATCCAGTGCTACGACGAGCAACAAAAACAGGAGCTGAATGCAAGCTACAATACACTGAACAAAAGAGTGAAGAAAAGTGCCAGGGAAGACAAAAGAAAATATTATGAAACCATGGCAAACGAAGCAGAACAAGCTGCAGGCAAAGGAGACCTCGCCACACTCTACCAAACAACTAGGAACCTTTCGGGCAAACGTTCGACACAGATTAAGCCAATAAAGGACGACAATGGAAAGTCAATCACCAAAGAGGTGGAACAGAGAAAGCACTGGGTTGAACACTTCAAAAGACTTCTAAATCGTCCGCCACCTACAACACGTCCAGCAATACCAACAACGGAAGCAGAACTACCAGTGAACACTGACCCCCCGACGAAATCAGAAGTCCTGAATGCAATCAAGATGCTTAAAACTGGGAAAACACCGGGACCAGATGGAATCCCAGCAGAGGCTTTGAAAATAGACCCAGAGACAACAGCGGACTTGATGACACCACTACTGGAGAAGGTGTGGAAAGAGGGCAAAGTACCCGAGGATTGGAAGAACAGTTACTTATTCAAACTTCCAAAGAAAGGAGACTTAAGTCAATGTAAAAACTGGCGTGGAATTATGCTTCTGTCCATTCCAAGCAAGATACTAAGTCGCATCATCCTGGAGAGAATCAAACAAGCCCTAGATGAAAAACTTCGTCCGGAACAGGCTGGATTCAGGAGAAACAAATCATGTATTGATCAAATCGCCACTCTACGGATCATCATTGAACAAAGCTTGGAATGGCAGTCACCTCTCTATCTCAACTTCATCGACTTTGAAAAGGCCTTCGACAGCGTCGATCGAGAGGTCATTTGGAAACTACTTCGCTACTACGGGGTCCCATCGACAATTATACACCTCATCCAACAGTTATACGACAATGCTGCATGCCAAGTAATCCACAACGGGAAACTTACGGAAGCCTTCGAAGTGAGGACGGGAGTGAGGCAAGGCTGTCTACTATCACCAATGATCTTCCTGATTGCAATTGATTGGATAATGCGACAGACAACGGCAACCAACGAGGGAACAGGCATAAAATGGACTGACACAAAAGACTTGGAGGATCTGGATTTCGCCGATGATATATGTCTGATTTCCCATAAACTGGAAGATATGCAAATGAAAAGTAACAAGTTGGCAGAAGAAGCATCAAAGATAGGACTTCACGTGAACATAGATAAAACAGAGATGATGAAGATTCCTTGCCAACATCAACAGCAACAACAGACCACAATAAGCATAAATGGGAAGAACCTGAAAGAAACAACCTCCTTCACCTACCTGGGAAGCATCGTCTCAACTACAGGCGGAACTGACGAGGACATCAAAGCCAGAATCGGAAAAGCAAGACAAGCTTTCATTACTCTCAAATCTGTGTGGAGGTCAACAGCATTCAGCATCAAAAATAAGATCCGGATTTTCAACTCCAATGTGAAGTCAGTGCTACTATACGGATCAGAGACTTGGCGAGTCATAAAGAGCATCTCAAACAAACTTCAAACCTTCATTAACAACTGTCTCCGCTCAATACTCAAGATCAGATGGCCAGAAAAGATCAGCAACAGGGATCTCTGGGAGCGAACCAATCAGGAACCGATTGTGAAACAAATAGGCAGAAAGAAATGGAGATGGATTGGCCATACGCTGAGGAAACCATCAAGTGACATCACTAGACAAGCCCTCGAGTGGAACCCGAAAGGGAGGCGGCGAGTTGGTCGTCCAAGGGTGACTTGGAGGAGGTCATGTGAAGAGGAGATGAAAGCATGTGGGCAGACCTGGAGCAGGGTGAAAAAGTTGTCAGAAAACCGAAGTCAATGGAGGTGCGCAGCTGAAGCCCTATGTTCCTCTAGGAACTAAAGGATACAATAATAATAATACGTGCAGGACATGCAGCACTGTCCACTGCTGGCGGTGGTGGGACGGCAGTGACACGACCAGATATTCCAGGGTCATCATAATCTCTCATATACCCGTAGTGATGATTATTTTTCTATATATGTACATATGCTTTCTTTCGGAGTTCCATCTTGAAAGACTACTGGTGAAAAGCCTTTTGCATTATATATATATATATATATATATATATATATATATATCGATCCAACCTGTTATGTTTACAACAAGTAGAATGTCCACGATGCCTATACACAATACCTAAAATGACTGTGAGGAGCCTTAAGAACGAAGAAGTATATGTAACATATACATATGCGTTCGTCCCTGGTGGTTTGGCGGTTCATTGGTTGCTTTCTTTTTGGTTTCCTCACCTACTAACTAACTAATTAATTATACGATTAGCAATCATACTTAATAATAATGTTTTAATAAAATGTATTTGTTTTTCCTACCTGTGTAGGGCACATCAAATGTACAGGCATGGATAAGTATTATTTAAATTACCTAAATTTAGTTTCTGACGTTTTTGTCTTTGGTTTGTGGGAACAATATGATAACCAGTCATTCAATGGAGCACATCAAGATATATAGAAATATTGTCTTCGCATTGACAAAAATAAACCGAAGTATGTTTTGGATGGGTTGCAAATACTTGGGAGAAAAATACACCTCGAAGTCACTTCCCCATATAACTTTAGTGTGTACGGCATCGAGTCTTATTCTTGATTTATATCCAAATTTGGTAATAATTTAAAATAAGTGATACACTTGTATAGTTTTGTCAGCATTTTCATCGTAACATCACAAGTGAATTGTACTCAATGTAGAATAATAATAATGATAGTAGATATTTTCTTCTAAGCGAGTGTTTTCAAGAAATGAAGGCTATTTTTACAGACACGATCAGTTATGTTGTAAGTTACAATCGTGAAGTATGGTGAATTAATTCATTTTCATTGGTATAAGAGTGTATTCCACAACTGTAATCCAAGTTACGTCGTGACGGAAGGTAATGCGTAATTCACGAAGGAATTGTAAGATATGGGACCAATAATGTTCGCAGATCATTTGTCATCGTAGACGGTCAAATATCCACATTCTTCATTGTCATTCGAAAAGTCAAGAGAAAGCTGAACATGTTGAGAGAAAAAAGAAGAAAAACAACACCGACGCTAAAGAAAGTGGAGAATAGAAATCATAAGGCATTGTATTGGATCCCAATGTTAGAATGGTCTGGGAGCTTGACTTATGAGCTGTAGGTCCAAGGTGCGTACTGCTGAATATTCCGAAGCTGGGATGGAACGGTCCTCCTTCTTGCGCCAACAGTATTCACTCCTGGTTCTCCAATGTTTCTCTGAGTGATGTTTGCTCATGATAAAAACTGCGATGTAGTCATCAATAAATTTAAAATAATAATGATAGTGATGATGACTGAGGTTCACTGGTGATGATGATTATGATGGTGTAGGCATGAGTTATCGTCATTCATAGTGGATGAGTGAAATTACTGAACTCACGTGGTACTCACACATTAAGTTGAGAAAGACTGTAAATAGATGAGATGTGGGAGGAGATTGTGGAAACTTTCAGACTGAAGTGTAGGTGTTTGTTTTAAGTATAACCGTTTCATCATAATTGTGATGAATCGGCGGGTATTAGAGTACTGAAGTTATTTCGCTCTTCTTTGTAAAGCACATGATGACTGCCATTCGTCTTTGACAACCAGCAAACTTGGATTTTGCCTGTCCATTAATCCCTTTATATTCTAGGTGGTATCAGTTATCCACTTTCATCCTTACTGCATCCTCCCTCCCTTCTTCCTCATCCCGTCTGCTCTGTGGGAGAAATACTCACCGAAGTCAACATAACTCACCTAGTATTGTATTGATAGGATTATTATGCTCACAGTTTTGTAATTTTTGTGAAATGTTCCGTCTAAATGCAGTTTTTTCTCCCCTTATTGTGTGTGTGTGTGTGTGTGTGTCAAGGCTAAATACCAGTCGAGGAAAGATGAAGCGAAAGAAGTCCTGCAAGCCTTAGAAGAATTAGCAATGAATTATGACCAAAAGGCTCAGGAGATTAATGCGAAAGCGAAAGAACTTGAAGAGACTCAGGAAACCTTGCTACTACAAACCAGTTTAATGCATAGTAAAGACTGTGAACTGTCACAGTTGAAGGATGCACATGAAAATCAGAAGAAGAAATATGCTGAAATGATGTCTAGCCTGTTGAAGGATCTAATTGATGTTGGTGAATGCTTGAATGATCGAATCACGGTAGGTTTAAAAGTATTTATGAATTTTGTTTTATTATTGAATGGGTTGTTATTCTAAGGATGTGAGCTCCCTGAGTAGGGAAGTAATCATGGCGCATACACTGCTTTGATAAGTTCACTATGGCGGGATGAGCGTGTTATCGTCGCATAGAATCTGGCCTATTTGCATAAGCTGTTGTTGCCACATTAAATTACATTAGTGGAGTAAATAATAAGAAGTAAGATGATGGGATGGATCATTACCTAGTGACGTCTGGGATCGCACTCAAATGAATGATAACGCAGCGCACAAACTATCCTTCTACGGCGCCACATCATGGGCTGACCACTTCTCGTTTCGCTTTGAATCAGAAGACTGTCAGACAGTGAATGGTATGGAAGCTATCAAGACAGCATTTGTAGCACGTGCTGAAGCCATGGAAGGCGTCATCGCAAGATGATATCACTTTTGAGAGAAGGACTATGTCTACCGATTTGTTTGTTCTTCTATGCAAACATGTGTTGAAATTCAGTCAGTCAATTATCATAAAAACATCCATTCAGTTCCAGTATTATTTCATCCGAACTTGCTGCCTATTGTGTTATCAATGCGGTTTTAATCCGTAATTGGGCAAAATGGACATCCTTCCTCAGTGATTATATTCGTGTTATCTTTTGTATTATCCAATCTTCGTGTTTATTAGATTTTGTAATTTTATTAATTTGATTCTTCACCGACCGGAAATAATTATGAGGCTTTCTCACCCACACACGAATTTACGGCCGAGTTGATGACTTGATCGAAAAGAATATTTTCTCCTCTGTAACCGTCTTTTTGATTCTGTACAGGGGAGAAAACATGTTTATATTAGTGAGTGTAATTGAAGGGAAATGTAGTCAAATTAGTTAGTTAGTTGGTTAGTACGTTCGACTACTGTCTCTTCTTATCAGGGAATATTTCTCGAAACTTTCTGAGACAGAAAGTGATCAACTGAGACGTACATGTATGTGGCTGGCAAAGAAAGTTCTCTATATAATTGACAGAGACTAATACATCCAACTTTCTGCAGTGTAAAGTTGTTTGTGGTACATAACGGAAAGCGACAGTGGCCTTACTGTGTTGCCTATTCTATTTCATTGACTTTCTGTTGAAAAAGGCGGTATTACTTCAAATTCGAGTCCTGTCTCACCCATCCCTCAAAAAATAAGTTCAGCTCATGGTCTAGTGTTACTAGAATTGTGTAAATGGCTAGTCCATTTCTGTATGCATCACCCTTGTCATCATCAACCTTACATGATGTTGTGATACCTTCTGAAAGTGAATATTTTGTTTTAGGAAATCTGAAGATGGAGATATGAACCCCTGTGACATTGTATTACAGTCAAGAATATTTCAGCTGACCTGTTTTAACAGATGACATCGTTTTGTGTCAGCTAGATTGATAGTTATTGAGTGAGGGTTTTGTCGACTACGTTTATTAGTTCACCGGTTAGGATTAAATGTCATGGGGCTAAATAGACTATTGAACCTCAATCCTCTCCGTTAGAACTGATTACTCTGAAATGACTAGTCAGTTTGGGAAACTTCATTTTCATCTCTGATTTATTATTTCTACTCCGACTGTTGATTACAATTCCTCATGTTTTCTTTTTCCTTCCCTCTTTCTCCCTCCTTTGTTTTCTGTTGACGACGACATCAGAAACCAACCGTTGGTTCTGAACGATTAGATGAAGAGTTTACTGTTGTTCGTTTGTATATAAGTAAGTTGAAAACTGAATCGAAATTACTGCACTCACGTGTACGTCACTCTAACAAATAGTCTAACTCGGTTTGCAAGTGTATTATATATGCAGGGTGAAGTGGCTAACTGCACTAGTTCATCGACCGCCTTACTTATTAAGGGAATGCACAGTAGGCCGAGATTAGGAATCTTCACAAGTTTTCCAATACTTTTTATCTACCTGATGCCATCATCCCGAATCCAATGAAATCCCTGCAAACCAACACTGGGTGTCAATCTGATGCTGACCAGCAACCAGCCTTATTCAGATAGGCAGTAATAGTTACCTGGATTCTAGTGGGAAGTCATGACCAGCGTGAAGTACAGCAGGTCGAGTATGAAGACTGGTGGCGCACGATATCCTGAATGGGCAGAAGTTGGAATTCTTCACGGACAGGCCATCGGATCCGGACCCAGTAGCGATCTTAACTGTCTACCAGCTAGCTCGCCGTCTTGTAACCGGTGAGTCCTATGTTCCAACCACTGTGGTAGGTGCGTTCTGGTGGAGAGTTGCAAACTACAGAAAGAAACAGCTGTCCAGTACTTCTTTAAGCAATGTCATCTCATGATGAAATCACGTAACCAAACAATCAAATCAAATCCTCGTAAGATACACTTGTTTTAACAGCTAGACCTCATCAGCGTGTCGGTGGTAGAACGCTCGCCAACCACGGGATCCCTGGCCAACGTATTCATACACCCCGCTGACCCTATAAATAAGGTCTGTACACGGTGGGGCGAAGGCTCAGTATGACGTTTGCAAACTCACCCCACTGCTACTGAAACTGCTGAGCTCTCAAGGTTGGAGCCATCTATTCCATACGGAACGCCAGGGAATAAAAATTAATAATAATAAAAACCGTCTACGGACTCCGTCTAGGAAACAACAATCGGAAAAGCCTACCGCAAAACCTTGCATCAGATCGAGAACCTGGGCAGCGATGATTCGAAATGTTCATGAAGACCGCTCATCCTCCCGTGGGAGATGGACGAAGTAAAGTAAGTAAGTAAGATTGATGAAAGGAGGATTAACAGTTCGTGTGTCTGTTCTGTTGAGAATTTATCAAAATACGGTGTGTTGAGGAGTTGAATTGAAGGTGACTATGCAGAAGTTTGTTTATACAGCTGACCTATTACTCATTGGGGGTTTAGTCATTTAATTGCTAACCATTGTTTGACGGGTTGTAATTCCTCCACAGCTGGCAAGATTTGATCATTTAGGTGTGTGTGTGTGTGTGTGTGAGTATGGATAAGCTCTGACACTGCAGTAGATGTGCAACTCTGGTTAGCAATAAACGGTGTGTAGATGCAACTGATTAGTTGGCTGGTTGGTTGGTTGGTTGTTGAGTGGTAAAGATTTATAGTTATTCACACTCGACTCAAGTAATGTTTATATTTAGGTAGGTGTTATTTCTAATGTTACTTCCAAGCATTCCTTCATTTTTAATATGCCTTTGTGATTTCTTTTTCTTTCTTGTTAAGTTTGAGGTGAAAGTTGGCACCCTAAGCGATAAAATTGACGAGTCAGAATCACGTAAGCGTCAATTGCAGGAGAAAGTGGATAGCTTCAATGCGGAGTTGGCGAAACTACGCGCTAATGAACAATTGATCACCGGATCTGGTCAGGAAAGTGAACAAATAATAGCTGATCAGTCAGCGTTACAAGCAAAGCTAGATGAAGAGTTTAGACGATAATCAGAGTATTATGCTGCTCAGGTGAAATCTCTACGTGATGAATTCAACGAAAAACAGAAGAAGTTGGAAGAATATAAAGAGTAAGTTGTCTGTTTCTTGATAGGTGTGTTGTGGAGATGATGATGTGGTCCACTGACTTGAACTAGTCGAATTTCAGCCCATAGTCCCTCATCTCTATTTCCACCTGTCTAGTTGTGAGTGGTAATTTGAGGCCTTTCTTCACCGAGTCACCGGATTGGTGTTAGCTCATACAACAGCCTATCTGGGTGAAAGTTTGTTCAAATCAGCAACCATGACATGAGACACAAAAGCTTCCACAGTTGTATGACGATTACTTGCCTACATCCACTAAACATTATAAACAGCCCTCACATTAGCTACATTCTGGTAGGTCTTTTGAGGGCAGATTACATTCCTTATAAAAACGAAACCCACAGTGCTTTGATTGGACACAAGACTTCAACTGAAGTCTGCAACAAACCAAGGACTGGACGTGTGACACTAATTACCGGTGTATGTAAGTGCACAAATTGAACACCGTGGTAGAATGTAATTCAACAATAAATAGGTCTATTTCAAATATCACACCGTTATGATGCAGTATTGATCAATAATTGAATGATGTTTCGAGCACATATTATTGCCACTGATAGTCACGGTGTGTGACTTAACTGATATGGCTGTAGAAAAAGAAATCACAAAGGCATATTAAAAATGAAGGAATGCTTTGAAGTAACATTAGAAATAACACCTACCTAAATATAAACATTACTTGAGTCGAGTGTGAATAACTATAAATCTTTACCACTCAACAACCAACCAACCAACCAGCCAACTAATCAGTTGCATCTACACACCGTTTATTGCTAACCAGAGTTGCACATCTACTGCAGTGTCATAACTTATCCATACTCACACACACACACACACCTAAATGATCAAATCTTGCCAGCTGTGGAGGTATTACAACCCATCAAACAATGGTTAGCAATTAAATGACTAAACCCCCAATGAATAATAGGTCAGCTGCATAAACAAACTTCTGCATAGTCACCTTCAATTCAACTCCTCAACACACCGTATTTTGATAAATTCTCAATAGAACACACACACGAACTGTTAATCCTCCTTTCATCAATCACACATCCGTTTGCGATGAATGCAATGGTCTGCTCAAATCACTGAGCTACACACATACATTTCCTGCATCCAATCAAAGTTCTATCAACTACGTTCCATCATCATCCATCCGACTATGTCAGTGAATAACTGAGAAATTCAGGAGGCGGATCTCGTTCCATTTGTCATTCAGTTAGGTATATTTACAACCCTAGACCCAGTAGATAACGCCTTCAAAGCCTTGAACACATTCACTGGGCTTGTAAGTCATGATAATAGCTTTATATTTCCCACAACAGGTTTCAGAGTGAATAAGTTTTTCTGTACTCATAGATCTGGTCTTTCTCTATAATCGCTAAAGCCTCAGCTATGGCTAGAAGGCGTAATCGTGTACCGAACAATCTCCCCAAAGGCACACGATTACGCCTTTTAGCCATAGCTGAGGCTTTAGAAATTAATAGAGAAAGATCAGATCTATGTGTACAGAAAAAACTTATTCACTCTCTTTGTCTACCCTGGCCCACTATAAGGTCACCAGTATCATAATTTTTTCGTACTATTATTATCATTATTATTATTTCGTGATATCGTGTCTTTATTATCCATTTCTCCACCCAGTTTATTTCACCTTATTGTTACCCTTATTTTGTCAACCTTTATGATTTTATACTAAACCTACCAATTCTGTAGCATTTTATTACAATTTAGCCTCTTTATTTTATCATTAGACATTATCGGTCAACCCTCACATCCAGTGCCTCATTTTTTAACGTATCTTTACATGTATTTTGTGGTTATCGCATTTTCTCACCCCAAGGACACTTGTATTCTATTAACTATAAAACTACACTATATCACCTAATTGTTCATTCACACTTCATTACATTTTTCTGACTAAACACCCTATACACATTTATAATTGACTATGTTAACTAATGGACTGTCATATCAACTTACACATGCACCCCAATACAGTTTCTGATATTATTTTCATTTGCCTTTGCTGGCTATATGTACTCTATTATTCATGGATTTATAACTGTAGAGCCTGAAGAAGAGGTTACCGAAAACAACTTTTCGCTCAAAATCTTGTTTTAATATATAATTGACTTACAGCATGAAGTTGCCTTCGAAGATCTTTAGATTCATCATCACTCTTACGCACTAACTGTACATGTTGTACACGTTCCTCTTCCAATTGACGTACACGTGAGTGCAGTAATTTCGTCTCAGTTTTCAACTTACTTATATACAAACGAACAACAGTAAACTCTTCATCTAATCGTTCAGAACCAACGGATGGTTTCTGATGTCGTCGTCAACAGAAAACAAAGGAGGGAGAAAGAGGGAGGGAAAAAGAAAACATGAGGAATTGTAATAAACAGTCGGAGTAGAAATAATAAATCAGAGATGAAAGTGAAATTTTCCAAACTGACTAGTCATTTCAGAGTAATCAGTTCCAACGGAGAGGATTGAGGACTAGCCGTCTTCATGAACATTTCGAATCATCGCTGCCCAGGTTCATCGATCTGATGCAAGGTTTTGCGGTAGGCTTTTCCGATTGTTGTTTCCTAGACGGAGTCCGTAGACGGTTTTCATTATTATTTATTTTTATTCCCTGGCGTTCCGTATGGAATAGATGGCTCCAACTTTGAGGGCTTAGCAGTTTCAGTAGCAGTGGGGTGAGTTTGCAAACGTCATACTGAGCCTTCGCCCCACCGTGTACAGACCTTATTTATAGGGTCAGCGGGGTGTATGAATACGTTGGCCAGGGATCCCGTGGTTGGCGAGCGTTCTACCACCGACACGCTGATGAGGTCTAGCTGTTAAAACAAGTGTATCTTACGAGGATTTGATTTGATTGTTTGGTTACGTGATTTCATCATGAGATGACATTGCTTAAAGAAGTACTGGACAGCTGTTTCTTTCTGTAGTTTGCAACTCTCCACCAGAACGCACCTACCACAGTGATTGGAACATAGGACTCACCGGTTACAAGACGGCGAGCTAGCTGGTAGACAGTTAAGATCGCTACTGGGTCCAGATCCGATGGCCTGTCCGTGAAGAATTCCAACTTCTGCCCATTCAGGATATCGTGCGACCACCAGTCTTCATACTCGACCTGCTGTACTCCACGCTGGTCATGACTTCCCACTAGAATCCAGGTAACTATTACTGCCTATCTGAATAAGGCTGGTTGCTGGTCAGCATCAGATTGACACCCGAGTGTTGGTTTGGAGGGATTTCATTGGATTCAGGATGATGGCATCAGGTAGATAAAAAGTATTGGAAAACTTGTGAAGATTCCTAATCTCGGCCTACTGTGCATTCCCTTAATAAGTAAGGCGGTCGATGAACTAGTGCAGTTAGCCACTTCACCCTGCATATATAATACACTTGCAAACCGAGTTAGACTAGTTGTTAGAGTGAAAATCACATATTTTAAGGAACTATTTCATTTCTCTGAGCTAAATGTGTTTCATTTGCAAAGCTCCGATTGTCTCCTTCATCTAGACATCCGTTGTCATCTTCACAACACTTCAAATTCTCGATTTAGTGAGAGTATTAGTAGGTTTCTTCATGAGTGGTAGAACTGATGATGCAATTACCTAATAGTAATGATGGTTTGCTTTATTCCAAAGTAGTGCTTGTCATACAGTGTGAAGATGTCAGCATTTTGTACAATAATTGCGTCTAATTTACTTAACGGCGGATGTACAGGGTAAACTCGGCCAGGATTATTGATAAAACCAACAACTTTCGGCAATGTCAGATGAAAATTATGATAAGAACAAGGATAGTATTAGTATTGCTGACACAAAATTATAAGATAATGGGAATAGTGAGTGTCATCATGAAATTACAAATATGCGAGAATGACTGTTCCATTTTTAAAACATGCCAGTAGCACAATAATTCGTAAGTTTCACGTGTTTAAGACTATCTTTATGAAGTAGAACGCAGTTGGGTGGGTGAAACAAATAGGCTATCTATTGTTGCGTTATTGAGCACTTGGTTGTGCGATCGAAGTATATAATCTCTTATAATATAATGACCTCTAGACAGACCTACCAGATAAGATGAAAGGCGGTGAGAGTTGTGAATAGAGCGAGGGGGGAAATGGAGTGTTGAGAGACAGAAAATATGTATGGACTTCGACGGCTTATCAGGTGATTTCCAGTTTCTGTCGACTATGACAGTAGTGAGCTGAGTCAGTGGCACACAACTTACCCTGCTAACAACGTTTAATACCCTGCGTAATAGGACATACTCGTTTTTGAGTAGGTAGGTAGTCCAGTAAAGACTAAGGTATGGGTTGTGAGGAGCAATGAAGAGTAATTGGTAAGATGGAGAAGCTAATAAACTGTGAAAGTTGACGTTGAGTAATTCCAGATTGCTGTAACTTCTCAATGTAGAAGGTGGTTAGACTGAGGATTCTCTTAGAAGTCGACCAGATATGGGGCGATGTAGAAAGGCGAGGATATAGAACTGTAGGAGGGTATTTTATGCTTGTGGTACTATCTATATCACTGACCTATAAGCCGGAAACATGGTGTGTAGTAATGAGTTTGTTGAGATGAGTTTAATTGCTGAAGGTGGAATTGACTGTCTGATATTTGGAGTGGTTTATTTGACGTTAGAGCATTAAGCTTAGACTAGACGGCTAGCTGATGTTAGATAGAAAGCTGTTCAGTTTGGAACAGTTAGTTACGGAAGCAGTTGGCAACAGGACAGCGAGGCCAGATCGAAATCCTGTAGACAACAAATTATTTTTTTATTTATTTTATTTTTGATTTACAGCTTGATTCCACACTGTATTTTCGGTACAAGTATGGAATTTTCAGCATGGATATCGGTAGCCCAAATTTTGCAGGCCGACCATAGATACCAGGTGTGCGTCGGTGCGGGCTCGAACCCCGGACCATGTGCATGTCCTAACCACTGTGCCACCGACGCACAGCCTATAAACTATCGGGAACGAAGGAGTATTAAACAACCATTCCATCCTAGGTTAGAATCCTTCGGTTATACATGCCGACAATTCTGTTCGGAGATCGAAATCATTGTCTTAAAGTTACGAATCTAATTGGTTGGACATTAACCTAGTATGGAATCCAGTTTTCCATGAGTTCTTAATTCTACGAGCTTAGGAAAGAGAGCTACGGTCAGCCTAAATCATCGATGAGTATATGTTCTCACGGTCCTTCATTCCGTCGGTTGACGCTGCCAGAAAGTCCAACCCCTTGAGTCAATCACAAGTGTGCAACCAACCGGTGTTGCTGAACAGATATTTGATTGAATCACCAGACTCACGAATACATATCAGATTTACCAGATAATAACAGAATAAGCCACATGATGAACACAATTACTTATCAATCAAGTGTTCGTTTGCAGGAATTTGATTGGCTACAAGATCGGTCACCAAGTGATATCAGTTTGAGAACCTCTGGAAACCAGTAGTGAATTACTGGATGTCTATTTCAGCCTAGACTCAACAAGTTGTAACACTGGTTGGTGGTTACACTAAATGTGTATGACGAATTGGTAGAAGTTGGAGCTCATGGACCAGTGGGTCAGGTTCAAATGGTTGAATGGTCTGGGAGCTTGGCTTGTTGTACACGGTTGATCCTGAGTGAGAACCATGATTATCGCGTGCTGATGAAGAATCCCAGACAAGTGCGAAACAACTACCTCGTATTTCTATGTGGTTTTCGAATAGTCCTCCTACTGTTTTCAGCCTATGATCAATCCTGTAAATATCACATCAACTCAATAATCAGTACAAATACCAGTAGTTGTTCAGCGAAGAGTCTCTTTTCGGTGGCGAATTCATTTTCATAGCTGTACAATCGTAAATATATATATGATTGTTTTTTGTATGTGTGTGTACATTAAATTTGTCAAACAAAAATACAATTAGTAAGTTCAGATGAACTGGGTGTTGCTATAAGAGGGTAGTAACAAAAGTGATGAGTTGTCACAAACGACTGTTAAAGAAGATTTAAGTAATAATAACATGAATAGTTTGACGAAAGAGTTGTGCTCAGGGTGTACATGGAAACAAAACAACATGCGGAGTTACGCAAGGGTTTTAAGTGGTTAGAAAAGAAATAAATAAGCATACAAGCAAAAGTTAAGTCGAATCAACAGAGTTATTAACAAGATAGTAGAAGTGGTTGAATAATTTTCTTTTGTATGCATAGTTCTGGTTCTTCCAATTGAATGGCTAGGGCTTCTGCAATGCAAAGAAGACGGAAACGTTTTGTCCTTGACGGGTTGTTCTTCACTATGTAGATTACTTGGAGGCAGGAGGCATTTGTTGAGATGGAATGACCATAGTGGTGGCGAGATATTCGATTATTGAATGTAGCTTTCTACATACCAGAAAAAAAATGAGCAGATATCTAATACAAAGTGCTGATGAAATGTTTACTTAATTTGAAAAAGGCGATCCACAACGAAAAACTCAGCCAGGCATTCCAAGTGAATACAGGAGTAAGACAAGGCTGTCTACCTGCTTTTAATCACCGATGATATTCTAATTGCAGTGGAATGGATTATGCGTCAGACTGGGAGGAGCGAGGAGTCGGGAATACGCTGGACCACCGATAAGAAGACTCTAGAAGATCTGGATTCGTACGCTTGGATGACAGATGTATAAGGTCACACGAACTCGAAGACTAACAGGCGAAAACCAACGAAATGGCTGAATAGGCTGGCAGCGAACAAAGGACTGCAGATGAACATGAAGAAGATGGAGGTGATGAAGATACCACACTGACCAACAACCAGCACCAATCACCATCAACGGGAGAAACTTGAAAGAGGTTACTTCCTTTACTTATCTAGGCCGCCACAATAGGAAAAGCGAAATACGCCTTCATCAATGTGAAACCGGTTTGGAAATCTTCTGCATTCTGCCTCAGTATAAACTAAAACATACGGGTTTTCAACACAAATGTTATGCGAGTCAGTCAGTGATTTCTTCTATATGGGTGGGAAATGTGTATTGCGCGTCACGAAGATCATCTCCAACAACCAGCTGCAAACTTTTATCAGCAACTCCTACCTTCGCCGGTTCCATATTGAAGATCGAATTGCCAGTCGGCAGTTACACCAGAAAGAATTAGCAACATGAAAGTGTAGGAGCGAACCAAGGAAGAACCAACTGCTCAACCAATATGTAGGAGAAAATGGAGATGGATGTATCGGGGCTCACTCTGAGTAGACCATCGTATTACATCCCGTCCAATGCAGGCCATCGCTCTTGTGGAATCCCAATGGGAAAGGTCGAGTTGGTTGAAGGGTGACATGGGATAAGTCCGTCAGAGGAAGGGGTGAGTGAATATGGATAATCGTTGGTTCAAAATGGATATAATTAAATGCCTACTCAGACGCACTCCTTTATCGCGCCAAGCCAGAAATAATGCTGGTAGTGAGGAAAGGTTGGGCATGAGGCCAGCAACCCCATCCTTTAAAAAAATAAACACTGTCACAGAAACTTCAAGCCACTAGCTTGAAGCCTTATGTTCTCTTGGGAACGTGAAGGAAAGGTTATTTATTATTATTATTATTACTGAATAATTAGGAGTGAAAACGATCGACTGTTTATCGAAGAATTGTATGACTAAGCTTGGTAACAAAATGACAGAGTTCACCAGATGTTTTGTGGGTAGAAATAAAGTTTAACTAGGAAGAGTACTGAAAGTAATGGGTTACTTAATCGCAGAAAAGAACGTTTTTATAAAATAGACAAAAGGAGGGGTAGGATGAGCCATTGTTAGTCGAAAAAATCCATGCTTTCTAAACAGCACAGAAGATGACGTAGTGAAATTTCTGGGTTTTGTTATCACCAAGGTAGTGCAAGATTAACCATCACTGTCTCTTTCTGGTTCTAACCGTGTGATTGCGATTGCCTCAGCAAAACGAAGTAGGCTAGGTTTCTTCTGTCTTTTGATTATTTTGAATGACTTCAGGTTGCCTACAACGTGCTCAGTGTCTAGTAGATGGCGGCGTGCGACAGCACTGTTTAATACTTGCGGGTTCTTTAATCTCAGGTTCTTTGGTGTGTGTGTTCAGCGATTCAGACAATAACTATTCTCTCTGTAAATTGGTGGACGCAACTGGAAATAACACGAGTTTGGGGTTTGTCCACTTTTGACTGTCTTAAACAACCGTAGTTTGATAAACACATACAAGTTTGATAGCTGGATATGTCGTTTTCACGGTAGCGTTCAGTCTGCATCTTATTCGACTAGCAGTATCGTCACTTTTGAAGGCAAGCTGTACAAAGATGGAATTTTTCTCTACTGTGCTGTACTCCACCTTGTGAAAACTACATTTTCCATGTTTATCGATGAACTTCTGTGGCTGACCATTATCACGCTGGCATTTTTCAGCGGTGACTAGCTCTTCCTCCACTTTTTATTCTGAAAAAAGTTTCCTTGCACGATCAAACAGTCTTCTCACCAATCAATCCCTTTTTGTAACACTCATAGGAGAGAATTTTAGACAGCGTCTTCTGAAACGAATACCTGGATAGTGGATTAAACTGCGTCAAAACAAACTTTGGCATATGCATTTAGTTGAATTTTAGATTTTCTCGTTGATTGATCGGATCGAAGTGCTTGGTCTCAGGTTGACATGTCTGCCGGCTTCTTGTGCAGATGCTTCAACGAAATCTGGGCATGTAATTAGAAGTTGACTGCTAGATGGTGACTATCAGTGGAATCCAGGATGGCCCAAGTGGTCTAGTGGATAACGCTTTGGTGTTTGAAACTATGGACGCTGGGTTCGAGGCATCATTGCTCACTGAGGAATGCAGGTACATCCAGCTAGTTAACGAGTCCTAAATAGGACGAAATGCGCATCCTGGATTCCGATGCTAGTTACCATCCACCAATCAACCTCAAACTTTGGTATAGTTTAGGACTCTTCATCAGCATGCACTCACTCGTGTTTGCACGCAGGACCTTAGAATTACACGGAGAGTTTGTTGTCCGTTCGCCCATTGAGACACGATCCAATGGCCAGCACATGAATTCCAACTTCTGTCAAATTACAACATATAACAGCTTCCAGTCAGTGTAACCCAACTGTCACGACTTCGCACTAAAACTCCAGGTAATTTCGTGAATGTAGCCAATCGTTAGTGACTATCAAATTAATGAACAGATGTTGATCTGCTTCGATTTGATTGGTTATTCGATGTTTGATCACAAGCTGTCATCACTTAGGGAACCATTGAGAAACCCATATGGAGTTGCTGGACAGCTGTTGCATTCTAGATTCGGTCCATGATGCAGAGGAGACGTAAACAAGCAAGGAAAATCTGTCTAGTACTTCAGTGGAATTTTCCAGTAGTTCTTCAACTGACATCAGCTCTGTGATCAAGTGTACAAAAATCTCATTTGCCAATAAACAGATTATAATTATTGTTATTTTGATTTCAATTTTGATGAAGTATTGATATCAGTTTCGCCCTAGTTTGGAACTCATCGGCAGCACGTACCCATCACCAGGTTTCTGACCCAGGATCTTCCATTTACAAGGCAAGCTCTGGTGGTCACGCTTAAATGACGAATTGGTAGGAATTAGAATTCATGGGTTGGCCATTGAGTGCCGTCCCAGTAGCCGAATATTCTACGAGTTTGCCTTGAATCCAGAAGGTCCTGGGCTAGAAAACCGGCGTTGGGTGCGAAATGCAGATTAGTCCCCATACTAGGACGACGTAGCAGCTGTCCAGTACTCCATTACTAGTTTCCACTAGTCCTCTAACTGATATCAATCTATGATCAAACTTGGAACGAATGTTCACTGACATTAAAATGACAAACATGAGGAAAGCTTAACCTGACTAAACCAGAGATGGAAGCCCTGAAATACCTTAAGAATAACAAGGATGCAGTAATTACATATTCAGACAAAGGAAATGCAACAGTAATATTAGACAAATCAGACTATTTGGACGAGGTGGATACTCACTTACAAACCGGATCATATGAAGAAATTGATAAATCAATAGACATAGTTATGAATAAGGTTAAGAAATCTACAGCGGAACTTATACGCCGAATGAAGCCGTCTCTAGGTGAGTCAAAGCGGTTAAAATTAAAGCCCAAAACTAATAACCCTAGTAGGATGTATGGTGTTGTCAAAGTTCATAAATCAGGATACCCTATTAGACCTATAGTTGATTTTAGAAATTCACCTATATATGAGGTATCTAAAGTTATGAGTTATATTTAGCCATGATATTACATCCCTTTAAAAGGTACTCAAAATCTAGACTAACAAATCCTTATGAACTAAAAGATAGATTAGATAAGTTAAAATTAGACAATGAAGAAAAACGGTTAGTTTTGACATTGTCAGTTTATGTAAACGTATACCAATACATATAGCTATAGAGGCAGTTAGAAACGAACTCATTTCTGACCAAGAACTCGAACTTGGGACGAAATTGCTAATTGAGGACATAATGCTGGGAGTTCAGTTATGCCTGACTTCCACAGTATTTGAATTCCTCCAAGGGAAAATATGCAAACAAACTGAGGGAGTTGTCATAGGACCACCAATATCCCCCGTTGTGGTGGATATATTAATGGATAGGTGGGAAAACGTAGAGATTGAAACGTTCAGTCTCACTCCAAAAGTATGGTGGAGGTTTGTAGATGACATATTCACTGCACTTAGAACACAGGATATAAACAGATTTGAGTTATCAAAGGTGGAGGCAATTCGATTTACTTATGAATTGGAAAGTCAGGAAGAGGAACTTCCAATGTTAGATTGTAGCGTAAAAAGGAAAGAAGACGGGAAGTTTAACACACACTGGTGTTTACAGGAAACCCATACATTCAAACAGATATTTGGACTTCCAATCATTCCACCCATCCTATGTCAGTGAAAATAGGATTGGTGAAATGTTCAAATAATAGAGCACAAAACTAAGTAGTACCAAAGCGAAATTTAAGATAGGAAGTGAGGCTTATAAGTGAAGCTATGAAACTTATTAATTACCCTGATAAATTAGATAGAAAGTATGTAGGGAAATGTAAAAATATAATTAATAATAATAATAGTGTTAATGATAATAATAATATTAATGAAAACATTCATGTCAAATATGCGCAAGACAACACCAACAATAAGGAATCTAAATCATCAGTAGTACTTCCATACAAGGAAGAACCTCGGAAACCACTTTACGCAGAATTCTAAACAATGCTGGCAGGAATAAAAGTGTCTGGCATTCAAACCACCCACAAACTCAATTAGAAGCAAGCTTTGTCGGTTACAGGATCAATCCTGTGGAGGCAATTAGACAAACAATTTAGTTTATCTAGTATCCTACCTCCAATGATTGTCAGGTCAAATACAAAGGGCAAACTGGTAGAACGGGGGCAGTCAGCCTAGCGGACCGTAAAAACCTAGTGGTGAAATCTAGATTAATTGACCCAAATAAGATAAGAAATCTAGAGAATAGTTCAGCTATGACACTCACTACATGCAATTACACACACAACCATACAACAGGATGATGGGATAAGATGGCAGTTTTAAAATCGAATGTAACAAGGTGAATGGAGAGAGAGATTGATAACAGAAGCTTTGTTTATCAAATCAACTGCAAATACAAGTAATAGGAATGATTTAACACCTGTCCACCTAGACATCTGGAAAGTTCTGCTACTCCTACGACGACGAATACGAAGGAATAAAGCAAACTATGAAACGGAAGTTTCGAAGTTATGTGATTATAATTTATCTGATTGTGAATCTTAATAAATTGTAAAACAATTAGTCCCTTTGATAAATTTGAACAATAATAATAATAATCACTTTATTCCACAACAATAACAATTTACAGCATGGAATTTTCAGCGTTTCTTTTACATATTGCAATCGTTTAGCTCTGTTTATAATTATATAAATATATAAAATGTTAAAATATTGATAGTTAATAGGAAAAAATAATTAAAAAAATAAAAATAAAAAAATAAAAAAACCCAACAAAATCATACCACTTCTAGGTCATAGTGAATAATAAATAAATAATATAACAAATAACACATGCATTAATATGCATCATTTCATTTTATAGTTTAGTTATTGATTCAAAAGTTGTAAAAGTTCTTTTCTGATATTTGTCTCTTCACACAATACTCGTGCCAAATATGGAACGGTCGAATTTTTATATTTTGTAGTACGAGCATAAATGTTTATAAAATTTCTTCTGGTCTTACCCGAAGAGATACAAGGAAACAATTGTGAATAAAGAGGATGTTCACTATCAGATAAGATAACTTTAGCTAAGTGTTTACAAGAATTCATATGCCTATTGACAACAGTGTCATTTAGTTCAGTCAAAGGGATAGCACTGACCCTACTTACAGCCCTCAATGTTCTTCGTAGTATTATATGATCTTTCTTGAGTAGCCCAGGGAAGAATAATGGAGAACAATAAAGAATGATGGGCAAAACACATGAATTAATAAATTGTATGATAAGAGATTGAGTTATACCTGAGTGTCTCAATTTCTTTATGTAATAAGTCAGACGGAAGACTTTCTTAGAAACTATAAGAATATGAGACGACCAGCAAAGATTTGACGAGAAACTAATGCCAAGATAAGAAACACTTGACTTACTCTCAATCATGGTACCATCAATGTTACAACAATCATGAGATTGAATCAATCCATGCATATCTTTTTTACTTCTCAGGCTGAAATCAACAGTGTTACAT
This sequence comes from Trichobilharzia regenti, assembly GCA_944472135.2. NCBI lineage: Eukaryota > Metazoa > Platyhelminthes > Trematoda > Strigeidida > Schistosomatidae > Trichobilharzia > Trichobilharzia regenti. The sequence goes on along the minus strand of OX235264.1, from coordinate 120,591,387 downwards.
TTAGTTGGATTAAGTTTAAGACCATTTGAGCGAGACCAATCCTTAACTTCAGCTAGGAAGCCATTCATATAGGAACAATCCGATGTGGCAACTACAGGGACAGAAACGGTCAGGTCATCAGCATACTTAATGAAGTTAACTTTGGGTGAGTTCGGAAGGTCATGCAGAAAGAAAGAAAAAAGAAATGGAGAAAGTACTGCACCTTGAGGCACACCACTTTCAGTTAGCTGGGAAGTGGAGCGCTTTCCAGCCAAAACAGTATGCTGTTTCCTATCCTTAAAATAAGAAGACAGCCATCTAGTTGCCCAGGACTCTGTTTGAGCTGAAATCATCTTTCCTAATAAAAGTGTCCTAGGAACAGAGTCGAAAGCTGCAGTATAGTCTAAAAAAGCTGTTCGAACGAACTTAGCACCCTTATCAAGGCAGGAAACAATATTGTGGTGTAGTACAATGGCTGCATCTAATGTACTTCTTCCACACTTATAAGCAAACTGCTTAGGGGCACTAAAAGCTTTTAAAGAAGGTTTAAGAATATTCAAAAGACGTTTCTCCATAGTTTTCAAAAAAGGAGATGTTATGGCGACTGGTCTAAACTTTATACCTGCTCCAGAAGATGATTTCTGTACTGGTACAACCTTGATTTCTTTCCAGTCAGCAGGTACCGTTTCCCTGTTAAATGATGCGTTAAAGATTTGAGTAAGAGGATGACATTAAGAAGACAAATTTCGCGAGATGATATCATTTCGTAGTTTCTTTACAACCGCTTTACAACTAACATGGTTAACAATGATAAAATAAAGTTCATGAAATTTACTCAGTTAAATAAAAACAAAAGTACATACTAATGACCAATCATATTAAGATAGGTCATGCAGTTCAGGGTAGGCGAAGATTGAAGTCTATTGATTTTTGTACACACAGTTTAGGCTGTATGTGATTAATCCAAAGTGCTTCCATCACCTTCAATAACCTTGAATTAGAGTTATGTGAAATAATTGTGAAACAGTCATTAATATTTATTTTGTGACCAGACATTAATAAGTGTTTTGCAATGGATGATGCTGGATTTCTATTAAGATTAATCGCGTTGGGATTTTCGATATGGTTTACTAGCCATTTTGGAATATGTTCTTTTCGACGACATTGGAACATTCTGTTAGTTCTACCTATATAGGTGTCACGTTATGTTGATGATACTCTTGTTATTGGTAATAATAGTGAATCTATTGAAAACTTCATTACTCTATTTAATCATATTCATCCAAATATTCGAGTGACTTCCGAACTAGAATCGAATAACAAACTTGGTTTCCTGGATATTACTATGACTAGGAGAAATGATGGAACGATTCAGCGCTCTATTTTTCGTAAACAAACATGGACTGGACAATATCTTCATTTTACCAGTTTTGTTCCTATCCAGTATAAACGTTCCCTAGTGAAATGTTTGTTCTCAAGGGCCCGAAAAATATGCACGAGTGACACACTGATGGATGAGCTTCGACATGTACATTCAGTTTTATTAGCTAATGGTTATCCGGAGAGCTTTATCACTTGTCACAGCAAAGAAAAACCACATCTCGAAAAGACAGCTTCTGTACCAAAGAAAGCCATCTTTATTAATCTACCATTCAAGGGCGACCAGATTATGCAGTTGACAACTCAAAGACTTCGATCAGCCATCAAACGCACATTCTACGCCGCATCTCTTTTTCTCACTTGCCGAACATTTTCGATCCCTGTTCCTACGATTAAAGGACGAAATTCTGTGGACTCTACTTCAAACTGTATCTACAAGTTCACCTGCAGCTGCGGTGACACCTATATAGGTAGAACTAACAGAATGTTCCAATGTCGTCGAAAAGAACATATTCCAAAATGGCTAGTAAACCATATCGAAAATCCCAACGCGATTAATCTTAATAGAAATCCAGCATCATCCATTGCAAAACACTTATTAATGTCTGGTCACAAAATAAATATTAATGACTGTTTCACAATTATTTCACATAACTCTAATTCAAGGTTATTGAAGGTGATGGAAGCACTTTGGATTAATCACATACAGCCTAAACTGTGTGTACAAAAATCAATAGACTTCAATCTTCGCCTACCCTGAACTGCATGACCTATCTTAATATGATTGGTCATTAGTATGTACTTTTGTTTTTATTTAACTGAGTAAATTTCATGAACTTTATTTTATCATTGTTAACCATGTTAGTTGTAAAGCGGTTGTAAAGAAACTACGAAATGATATCATCTCGCGAAATTTGTCTTCTTAATGCCTTGTTCAAATTTATCAAAGGGACTAATTGTTTTACAATTTATTAAGATTCACAATCAGATAAATTATAATCACATAACTTCGAAACTTCCGTTTCATAGTTTGCTTTATTCCTTCGTATTCGTCGTCGTAGGAGTAGCAGAACTTTCCAGATGTCTAGGTGGACAGGTGTTAAATCATTCCTATTACTTGTATTTGCAGTTGATTTGATAAACAAAGCTTCTGTTATCAATCTCTCTCTCCATTCACCTTGTTACATTCGATTTTAAAACTGTCATCTTATCCCATTATACTGTTGTATGGTTGTGTGTGTAATTGCATGTAGTGAGTGTCATAGCTGAACTATTCTCTAGATTTCTTATCTTATTTGGGTCAATTAATCTAGATTTCACCACTAGGTTTTTACGGTCCGCTAGGCTGACTGCCCCCGTTCTACCAGTTTGACCTATGTATTTGACCTGACAATCATTGGAGGTAGGATACTAGATAAACTAAATTGTTTGTCTAATTGCCTCCACAGGATTGATCCTGTAACCGACAAAGCTTGCTTCTAATTGAGTTTGTGGGTGGTTTGAATGCCAGACACTTTTATTCCTGCCAGCATTGTTAGAATTCTGCGTAAAGTGGTTTCCGAGGTTCTTCCTTGTATGGAAGTACTACTGATGATTTAGATTCCTTATTGTTGGTGTTGTCTTGCGCATATTTGACATGAATGTTTTTATTAATATTATTATTATCATTAACACTATTATTATTATTATTAATTATATTTTTACATTTCCCTACATACTTTCTATCTAATTTATCAGGGTAATTAATAAGTTTCAAAGCTTCACTTATAAGCCTCACTTCCTATCTTAAATTTCGCTTTGGTACTACTTAGTTTTGTGCTCTATTATTTGAACATTTCACCAATCCTATTTTCACTGACATAGGATGGGTGGAATGATTGGAAGTCCAAATATCTGTTTGAATGTATGGGTTTCCTGTAAACACCAGTGTGTGTTAAACTTCCCGTCTTCTTTCCTTTTTACGCTACAATCTAACATTGGAAGTTCCTCTTCCTGACTTTCTAATTCATAAGTGAATCGAATTGCCTCCACCTTTGATAACTCAAATCTGTTTATATCCTGTGTTCTAAGTGCAGTGAATATGTCATCTACAAACCTCCACCATACTTTTGGAGTGAGACTGAACGTTTCAATCTCTACGTTTTCCCACCTATCCATTAATATATCCACCACAACGGGGGATTAATAAATTGTGTTCGAAAAGTTATCCAGTAAATAATACTGTTTCACCATCTGATCTATCTAATAAACAAAATAGTATGGAATTTGAACAAAGAAATAAGAAACATTGGCGCAGAATAATCTGGGTCCATCTTGTTTCGTTGGTTCTCATCAGCTGCTTACAACCTTTGTCCATCAGCAAGCATATTTTCAGAGCATCATAGTAAAATAAGGCGCTGAGATTTACAGGGTTTTTGAAGTGTTACGACATATATATATATATATATATCTTGAAAAGAATTAATTAACAGTTATGTTGTTGGGGTGGCAGCAAAAGACATTTGGCAATAGTTACGTAACTAGATAGGAGAAGATCAAGATTTTAAAATTTCGGTGCACATGAGGTCAGATGAGAAGTTGATGATGTAATACAGTGAACAGAACTCAGAAGATGAAGAAAAATTATCTCATAAGAGAGTCAAACGAAAAATAATGTTAGGGGGTGGAATGAAAAGATAAGTTAACAAAATTTAGAAAATTAGAAAACAAAGAGTTACTAAGAAATGTGTCACCAGCGTAATTGAAGTCCAACAACAACGGATTCTTTTTGGACACATAAATCAGACTTCAATCGTTCTATCGCTATAGCTTCAGCAAACCTGAGAAGACTTGAGGTACTTTGTCTGTTAATATTATTTTGAATGATTCCAGGACATCTACTCGGTGTCCTGTGTCAATCAGGTGTTTGGCGATTGAAGAGCCTAAACAATTCGGTCCCTTTAACCGAAGGCTCCTTGGTACATGTTTGCAGAATCTGACGTAGGCCCTCCTCTCTGTTCTTCCAATGTAACTGCTCCCGCAGATACATGTGAATTGGTATACACAAGTTAGAGGTAACATGTGAGAGGTACTTGTCAATCTTTGACTGCACCAATGAAGAGGTATGTAATATGGAATTACATACTACCCATAGTGCCCAAGTTTTACACATATATTAATATCCTAAATAGGAAATCCTGAAAATTATCATTATGAAGTCAAAGTGGGATAAAATTAATCAGAAGGGAAGAACATTTCTATGACGAGGGTTTTATTGATTGTTTCCATTCATGTATAGCATGCACCTGTTCAATTATACACATAAGTAATAATAAAACGTGTACATTCAGAGCTGCTGAACATCTCAAGAACAGTTCTTCATTTTACTATTATTTCATAAACATATATATATATATATGTCTTGTGTACGATAAATATGACTCCACAGTTAAGGTAGATTTACGAATCACGTAATTGATGAGTACTCTCTTCCAGTAGACGATTTCGATAAAGCTTCCATTCACGATAAATGCTTAACTTTGATTCTAATTCTTCAACTTTAGGAAAGGGTTGAACCTATTTTTAGTGTAAAATATTAAGAAAATAACAATAATTACATGGGTAAGTAGTTAAACAGTTTATCAGACATTTAGTAACAACATGGTCATTGAAAGAGGAAGAGAATGAAAAGTCTGGCTAACTAGCTGTCCTTGATCTCAGATATCTGCGTTATATCTCCTGTGTTAAGTGGTAAACAATAAGGTGAGTGATATTGGGGTTAGGCGTTGATGGATTGTAATGTAGGGAGGGAAAATCAATCGACGAGTCTATGAAGTTACACCGACTGAGGCGATGGTTAGGACATGTGTTACGTATGCATCCCTAGTCATCGACTACCTTCCTCGATAAACAATATTAGCTGATATAGGATTAGTTAGGAAGAGAACGGATGGTGTTCAAGTCGAAACTTGGGATAAGTCTGTAAATTCTTTAACAGTTAGTTTGAGCCAGCCAGCCACTTAGAGAGGTTTAGACTTGCTGACTGGTCGGGATCCTCGGGAGATTAAACACCAGTGACTAGAGACAATTGGTGATATGGCTGAAAATGGTTCTCAGATGCATTCACTCTTTGGGATCTATGATATCCAATAAAATTCTACTGTTCTTCCACATTACTATTCTCTCAGCTTCACTCACACTTCTGTTTATGATCTCTGTCATTTGAATCTCTCTTTACTCTCTTCTCTTGCTTTGTGTTTAACATGAAAGGAGTGTGGCAACTCGAGCTGCTGGAAATCTGTGCAAAGTTCTACATTGAAACCAGTCAGTCAGTCACACTACGTTTCCTAACCTGTCAAATATTTTCGCTTCCTGTATCTATAAATGAAGTAGAGAAGTCGATGGGGACCCTACTTCACGTATGATCGTTTTTACTACTAGCCGACTGATATGAGTAGATGGATGCCAGTCACATCGATCAATAGTGTTTGCTGGCCAGATCAAAGCAATCTAAATACTGCACGACAGTTTCGCAAGTTCGGTTTCCAAATAAAGGAAACTGGGGTAAAATCTCATCTCCTCGTAGTGTGTAGATTGCAAACGCCTACGCGATTTATTTTGTACACCTCATCAATACTGCTACTGACTTGACCAACGCTCAATTTCTAGTCACTTATGTTACGTCATCCAATGTATTTGGTCAGTCGTAGTCCTAACTTAAATGTCATCTTTCTCCACCCCACCTCCACCATTCTCTACCTGTAATTACCTCTGGTTCTATCCTAACCTGAGTTGAAGCATTTTAGTGAATTATATTACGTCATCTAATTTACTAGCTCAATCTTACTTTAGTTACTGTCTAATTAACCTTGTTTCTATATTGGACCATTCTTGTATTACTTGATTAATTATCTAAACTTGACAAATCTCATGTACACACACATACACAGAAAATAATTTTATGTGAATGAATTCACCGAAAAGAGTCTGGTCATTGAACGTCTTCTCTTTTTTATGAGACTCAATGGAGATTTTTAAGCTACTTCAACTGTGAATTTGATTTATGGTACTACCAGTTCGACCAAGTAGCTAACTAGCCAGCCAGAAATCGCTTGGTTTGAACTGATTCGTCTTTTCCTCTGAGCTGAGTTGTCAAACCGGGTACACCGTTGATATGCTCAGTCGCAAAACGAGCGAAAAAGCCAGCCTAATGGTATTCAGATCACTTCAATATGGCTGGCCAACGAACACTTCTGGAAGATATTGTAACAACAGAAGGCAGGACATGGAAGCCAAGGTGTATTTTCAAGTGACCAAACCGATATTTATACATATACAGTTTATATTTGATGATATTAGATGGTTGGAGGCAATCGGAAAGAAGCTTCCGACCTAGGTTTCGTGCTAGTGGGCACTCAGCAGCAAAGCGTATCATCAAACTTGAAGGGACCCATGTCTTTTCTGAAATTCGAACCCGCGTCACCCAGTGCTGCAGTCACAGACGTTACCACTGAGCTGTTCGCTCTCGTGATTCACCTCCTCTAGGGATGTAGTGGATACTTTGACTGAACACTAGTAACTAATGTGTAAAGTGGCATAATAAGGTGAGCAACATGGAGGTTAGGCGTCGAGTTCTAGGTAAACAGGGGAAATCAATCGACGAAGTCGTGAAGCTACAAAGACTGAGATGGTTAGGACATGTGTTACGTATGCGAAACCATCGCCTCCCTCGACGAGCAATGTTAGCGGATATAGGGTCAGGCTGGAAAAAAGCTAGCGGCGGTCAAACAAAAACTTGGCCGAACCAGTCAATGAAATCCACAACAGTTGGTCTAAGCCACGTAGGAAGGTGTAGACTTCCAGGCTGGGGTCCTCGGGACGGTAAAAATCTATGGTTGGAAACAATTGGTGACATGGCTCAAAATCGTTCTCAGTGGCTATCGCAGATGCATCCACTCCTTGTGACTTATGATCTCCAATGAAACTGTTTTGTTCTTCGTTATTACTCCTCCTTTGTCTCACACCTCTGCTCACTGTTTCTATTATGCTTTTCTTGTACTTTCTTCTCTTGCTTCGCGTGCTACACGGAGTGTGGCGACTTGAACTTCCGCACATTTGTGCAAAGTTCTATGTCGAAAACAGACAGACAACTAATGTGATGTGTTTAGTCATTTCTTTGCTGCAGACTGAATTCTATCAGTCATGTCTGCAATGTGGCCACCATTCTAGGTAGCTCACCATCACGGTGCACACATTGATTTGATGGCATTGGATAATTGGAGGCGCTATCGGCAGGAAGCCGTGGACTACTTAGGTTTCGTGCTAGTTGGCGCTCACCAGTCAATAAGGCGTATCTGCAACTTTGAAGGCACACATGTCCTTTCTGGCTGCCTACCTAGAATGGTGACCACATTGCAAACCTGACTGATAGGAAGCAGTCTACACCAAACAAGGACTAGACACATCACACTAGGTACTAGTGTCCAATCAAAGTACAGTTTTGTATTCTCTAATCAATCATTGAGCGTGTGATTTGGGCGTAAAATAAACAATATGAAATAGAATGTTCAAATGCATATATAGTATTATGTTGCTAAAGCTGTATTGAACTGTGGGAATACGTGAGAATAATATTCCATTGGAACACACTGTCTAAATCTCGTCACCACAGTATGAGTAGTAGAGAACTACTCACCTCAGTCAATCAGTAGTATATAGTTTCGTGCAAACAACACATCCATTTGTCAAGTGATTGGGATTCATTATTTTCATCAATGAATATAAACCGTAAATCATTTGAAAAACAAGCAAAGGATAAAGTTGCTCTATAATCAACCGCTTCCATTTCACACACGTGTTGCGTGTGCAGATTAATGATATTACTTGGCTGTTCAAACCTCAGTGGAAGTCGACTGTGTAGATCAGTGAAATACAATTATACACCTGGAAGAGGTGAAAGACTTAGACCGATCTGAAACCAGGTGATTCTTGTTTAAATCCCGAATGCAAAACGGTTTATACAATCATTGAAGGTACAGTGTGTTAAACCTGTATAAGCACTCTGCAGTTTTTTGGTGAATACCTTTCTCAGTCTTCTTTTATTCAAAAGTATATATATTCGTGTATGTAGAGTATTCAGCTGACGAGTTCTACCGAAATTTGATGAATTCCTTTATTCCATTCCTTGGCGTTCTGAGTGAAACATAAAGCTTCAAAGTTTCAGTAGCTGAGGATGTTGTTATTGTGTTGTGAGGTTCCTAGCCTCACGCCACACCTCCCCTCCATACAGATCTTATTATTGTCTAGGAGGGGTTTTAGGTGTGTGTCGGCTGGGTATCGAACCCTGACCTTCCGCATAGCTAGCGAGCATTCTGCGATGGATCCACCAAGGCAGTTGTATGGTATTACCATATATCTTTTCTCACGAGATTTTCTTAACATTGTTGCTTATGAATTCTCTGAGAAAATCAATTAATTTTTTTGTTCTAGCATTTTAATAATGATGGGAATGACTTTATCCCAAACAGCACTTTTATTCAATCAGTGTGCAGTTACCAGTATGTAGTACTGTAACGATATAAGACAAGGGCCAAGCAACAGATCGTTTATTGAGAAAATCATGAGATATTTATAGATTTTTATATGCATTATTATTCGTCATTACTTACAGAGTCGCAACGTCTTCTGATTGGTCGTTTTCTTGCTGAAGATTATTCTGTTCTCTTTGTGGCGGTTTCTCAGAAAAATAAGCCATATATCTGCGAATCATATTTACACACGTTAAGTGTGGTGTGATTAGTTGGTGATTTCCTCAAGGTTAAGCTTTGTTATTGTTTTTTTCTCATGACCCCGATTCGGGACGTCTTGCAGACAGCTCTCACCACAGTACAACGTTGCATTTAATGTTCTCTTCACATTACATTGAAAGGGAGGAAATAATTATCTGTTTGACGTGTGCTACTGACAAGATTTCTCAGTAGTAGTAAAAGGAGACGTTGATTGCTACACAAAAGATATCATATAGCGGAGAGATAGATTTGACATCACAGAGAGAAAGAGAAAGAGAGAGCAAATGAGCCAACCCGTATTATGGCAACACCTGAGAGACACGAAAACAAGACACAAAACACGAAGGGCAGAAGTAGCACGCAACACGGCAGATCTGTGAGAATGACAATTTTCACATAAGGTGTACATAATTTCTTTGTATGGAGATATCAAATTTTCTTTGAAAAGAATGATTACTGAACAAAGAATGTCCTTTTCGATAATCTGCTCTTCATCAGGTTCTACAGTTATTTATCCATAATAGTGAATGAATTAGCTGTGTTATCTACAACATTAATGTTGTTCAAGTAACATCGAATCAAATAATAATAATATCAATAATTTACAGTTCGATAGCATCATTATAACCATACACTGCATGTCAGAAAACACATTAGGAAAGATAATGTTACAAATTCATGAATTTATAGCCTCTACTGAAGGCCAGGGCAGTAGTACTGGCTGGACATGCTTCTTCTGCTCGCAAAGCGTTGGATGTTTCACGCGAATTGCGATAGCTTTTGCTGTTTGGAGTAAGTGGTACCTTGATGTTTTTGGCAATATATTTTATAATTTTCAAGTCTTGATTTTTGTAGGGATTTAGTTTGATTGTTCGAAGGATTTCATTACGAGATGGCATTAGTTAGACAGTCGTTGGGAAACCTGGGTGTACTGGACGGCTGTTTCGTCCTAGCTCATCAGGACTCTTCATCAGTACGCACCTCCACAGGGCATCGGACCCAGGACCTTCTCGTTACAAGGTGAGATTGTAAACCATTGAGCCACTTGGACCAGATCCAAGGGCCCATGAATTCTAACTTCTGCTAATTCATGACAAAGCGTGACCACTTCGCAATGTCTTCGTCGATGAGTTACTGCCTCACCTTCAACCTGCTGCACCCTACTGGTCACCGCTTCCCACTAGGAACCCAAGTCCACGAGCTCGCCTTGTAACCAGAAAGTCCTAGGTTCAAATCCCGGCGATGGGTAAGTGCTGGTGAAGAGTCCCAAACTAGGACGAAGCAGCAGTCCAGTACTCCTGAGTTTTCCAGTGGTTCTCTAACTCATGAAGTCCTCCAACTAATATATTCTGTACCCGGTAGATAATAGAGAAGGATTCTTTAATGCTGGCCTGATTTGTGGCTGGTTTGGACCACGTGGTCTAATGTCGACCTGTTGATGGTATGTAATACACCTTTACTTAGCCACACTGATAGATGTTCCCCAGGCGCACGAAAAGTCAAGTTCCTAAAGCAAATGCCAATATAACTCGCTCCTCCACAAGTGCAGTTGAATTGGAAGATACAATAAGAAGTGGCTAGTCTAGGTACTTCTTTTGTCCTACATGATGAGATACAAGAGGATAATTATGATTAAAGAGGGTGTTGAGAGTCCGATGTGAGTATGGGTTAAAGTGTTTGTTTAGAGACAACTCCACTTGCCCCATTGACAGCTTTTTTAACTGCTCGTCGCAGTATAACAAATTCCTTCATCTTCATTCCAGGAAAGATTAAGGTGGGTTGTGGAGGAACGATAAAGAAGAGTAGGTAGGATACAATAATTAACAAACTTAGAAAGTAGACACTGAGTGTCACCAATTTTCTTAACCTCTTTTTATAGAAGGTTGAACGAAACATTTTTCTACAAATAAATATGATTGTGGGAAGATCAGAAACGGTCAGGCGATCACAGTATGATAAAATAGGCTGAAATTATTAGGAAGTGATATGGTTAGGGGGAGAGATAGGTTAATCACTGAAACTTTGTTAATTGAATCAATACTAGACATCTGCAGCAGATATTACTGAAAGCATATGCTTGATTTATTGATTGTTTTCGACATAAAACTATGCACGGATATACACCAGTGCAAGTCGCCACTCTTCCCCTCCATTTAACACATAAACCAAGACAAGAAAGTAAAGAGAGATTCATCAAAAGACAGATAGTAAAAAGAAGTGTGAGCTAGGTAAAATGAATCGTGATACGAAGAAACAATACAGTTTTGTTCGATATGACAAATCACAAAGAGTGAATGCATCTGCGCTAGCCACCACTGAGCGAAGAAGATTTTGAGCCATACCACCGATTGTCTCCAGCCATCATTGGTTCCTGACATTCCGAGGACACCAACCGGACAGCAGTCTCCACATCTCTGCGTGACTGGCTAGTTGGCTGGCTCAAACTAACTGTTATGGATTTCATTGACTGATGAAGCCATATTCTTTCGACTGACCACCATTGCCACTTTTCCAGTATGATCCATCCTATGTCAGCAGCTAACATCACCCACTCGACCCGTGAAGGAAGGCGAATGATGTTTAGGCATGCGCAACACATGTCCTAATTGCCTCAACCAATGTAACTTCACAATCTTGTCGATTGATTTTCCCTCCTTACCTAGCACTCGGATATATAAAGAATTGCAACGCAAAACAAGAGGGATTAAGGACACGTCAAAACTAGTTAGGAAGTCATGTAAGCAACTTGTGACATCATAATGTGCAATAAACTATGCTTAAAATATCATCCAGTTATCAGTTAGTTTTGTAACATCACTGTATTTTATCGAATAAACTTGTGTAATATTTAATTATATTTTTACCACAATGTTCAAATTCTATTTCTTATACCAAAATAATTTCTAAAATAGTTGAATAATCTGTGAGTGATAAAATGGACTTGAAACTGTTTACCTATTGGCTAATCGGCTAACTGTTTTACTGATTTATTGACTGACTGACTGATCGGTTAACTAATTTTCAAGATTGATCACGAATTGACTTCATTTACAGAGCCATTAGAAACCAGGAAGTATTGGATGACTGTTCCGTCCTTGTCTTAGACTATTCTGACGTACGCATCTGTGACCCAACCAGGATTCGAACCTGAAATCTTCAAGGTATGCGGCTAGTTATTAGGCCACTCAGCCACTGGTGACCACTGAAAGTAACCATTACAGTCTTCGTATATAAACTTTTAATATTATCCTTCCTAATTTTTCTGACATTCCGTGTGTATTGTTATGTTGATGCTGTTGGACTGTAATTTGTCAATATTATTGATTCTATGTTATTTAAACAGCAACATTAATGTTGTTCATAACACTAATTCATTCATTCATTCACTATGATGGATGGATATACAACTAGAGAACCTGATGAAGAAGAGCAGGTTATAGAAAAGAGTATTCTTTGTTCAGTATCCATTCTTTTAAAAACCAATTAGTTCAAAAATTAATTTCCATGAATATGCTTACTTACCTTAGATCTTAACCAATTCATAAAGTTTGTTGGACAGTGTTCAATAAAAAATTTTTTACTTATCGCTACACATTCTGCACCATCTGAGACTAATGAAACTGAAGTTGTCCCACCGAATGGTTCAAAGACAATAGATTCCAGTCCCTGATGGGAATGGGAAAAGACAAAAACACAAATGTTACCACTTTGAGATTTGATTAAATAAGGCTGATAAGATAATCCTGACAATGTTGATAATGTTGACAAGTTGTCGAATCGCGCATCAGTAGACTGTCGAATGATGAATTTTTAGGTAGTTCATATGTGTGCACAGTATCAAAGATCTCACTAACTCTGGACATTTGTTGGTCCTTTTCTGAAAAACGTTCTAAAATTTCACCGTCTTTTTATTGATATAAGTATAAAACTTAAGCACTGTGGTGGGAGAGTATAACTTCATAATAGATAAGATTTTATTTTGATAAAATCACACAGTGTTTGTTGTACAGTAATATTAAGTGATGATAACGCTTCGAGCACAAATTATTACTGCTCATAATAATATCAAGTCACTCATTCACACAACTTTTTTCCTTCATTTATATACATGAGTGAAAATTGATGCGATTAGACATTTGAATAAAAATCAATATAAGATAAAGTACATTCACAAATAATATGAGTGTTATTGATCAAATACAATCAGATAGGGACATCTGCAGCCCTACGTAGGATTATCAATAGAGCAGGAATTACGGTGGTATTCAAACCTACAAACTCATTCAGAGACAAGATCTGTAGGTTAAAAGACCCTGTTGACCGAATAAAATAAAATAATTCACAAAATACCTTGCAATGACTGAGAGATCAACTACATAGATCAGACTAGTAGATCGGGGTAATCAGATTGTCGGAACATAAGAATTTAGCTGGGGTTAGACTGGTTGACGCCTCTCGCGGGGATAAGTAATTTATAAAAAAGCTCAGCATTATATTGCACTGCAGGCATTAATAACGCACAATCACAGACAATGGATTGGGAAGGAGAGGGCTAAAATTCTAAGCAGTAAGTAATACAGGTAGGTGGTATCTAGGTGGAGAGAGATTGAGAGGTTGATTACTTAATCCTTGTTCATCGAGTCTACTTATGCAACTAATGCAACAGGATGCAATGACTCATTACTCATACCGGAAATATAGAAAACACTTGTACCAACCAGTCAAATCAAGTGATGGAAAGTAATGGAATTATATAAACGAAGTTAGGAAGTTGAGTGAGTAACTTGATATGATTATGAGAAGCAATAAATTGTGCTCAAAACGTCATCAGTAAATATTACTGTGGTTTGGAGAAGCTTGACTCGTACGCGTTTAGGAAGACTGCTTTGTTTTCTATAGACGACTTTGAAGTTTGTTTGGGGTGTAGCTCGGTGTCCGGAATCTATCAGATGTTCTAAGATAGAGCTGTGGGGGCATCGTTTTTCTGCTTCGTGAAACCATGCAGGTAAGTGTTCGGTGATACATTTGGAAAGAAAACGCTCGGTACGGCTGACATACCTGGCTCAACATGAGCAGGTGAATTGGCCGATAGACACTGATGAGACTAGTCAACAGTGGTAGCTTATCCTTCACGTTAGTACGAATAACAGGTTTTGTGGAGAAGGTTAGTCTTTGTTCAGCTGCGAATGAAGGTTTCTTAATTGAACGCGACAGTCGATTTTTCAATGTTTCTGCAGATGTGTCTCCGTCGAATTGAAGATTCATGCAGAGGAGCTTTTTTCAGGACGCCAAGCATGGGCGGCTTTCGCGGTCTAGGACTCATGGAATCTGCAACAAACCGTCTTGGATAACAATTGTCGACGAGGATTCTCTTCAGATTGTCTGGTTCATCTTCCATGGTATCAGGGGTGCAAATTCTGCCAACCCTATAGCTGAGTGAACGGATCAATTTTAGTTTCGTGTATATAGGTACCCAACTGTGAAAGTTAGTAAGCTTTCCGTTCTGCGTCGACTTTCTGTAAATGGATTTTCTCAGTGTTCCTTCCTGTTGTCGTCTTGTTAGTTGAACGTCAAGAAAGGATATTTTGGAGTTAGGCTCTTTCTTTAACGTGAACTGAATTGCAGGGTGGCAGTTGTTAAAGGAATTTAAGACGTCGTCTAGATTTTCTTCATTGTTGACGATAATGAAATAGTCGTCGGTGTAAGTATTACTGTATAGCATACTATGAGACTTTATCAAAATAAATTTTACCCATAATAGGACTCAACGTGTACCTATCTTTCCCACTTCGTAGGGTCTTCCGTGTGATCCAGTTCACTACAACCAGAATGAGCATTGGTGATTAATTAATTAATTAATCAATTAATTAGATAATTTGATTTACATTTAAAATATGTTAGAGGAACTTACAAAAACACTATTCGGTTCCAATGTTTTCAATTCAATGAATATCTTATTATCTTTGCTATTTGATTGTTTGCGTGAATTTTGAATAGTCGTGCTCTAGGTAGTAACATAAGAAAATCAAACACAAGAAAGAAGAATAAAATAATTAGAATTCAATACAAAAGAAGTAATTTGGAAACTACTGCAATACAACGACGTACAGTACCCAAGTCTTTATTAACCTCATGTAAACAGTTTGCTATATAAAAGTGGCATGTGTCAAGTGATCCACAACGGAAAACTCTTAGCGAGGCGTTTGAAGTACATACAGGAGTAAGACTATGGTGAGAGCAGGCCGTGAGAAAATATGAGCAAGGCTGATTCAACAACCAATCACAGGAGACTTAACGTAGCAAAATATGATTCGCAGATAGAGAACTCTATTTTTCGAGGAATCCCGAAGCAACCAATCAGAAGCCTGCGTTGTCTACTTGCATAAGCTATAATAATGTATGTGAAATATATATAAATACGTGTTGATTTTCATAATAAAACGATCTGTTGCCTGGCCCTTGTCTTCTGTTGTTACAAGACAAGCTGGCTGTCTGCCTATTATCACTGATGATATTCTTAATTTTGATAAACTGGATTATGCTTCAGACTGTGGGTAGGAGTGAGAAGACAGGAATACGTTGAACCATCGATAATAAGACTCTAGATTTGGATTTTGCGCGTGGATGATGTCACACAAACTCGAAGACTTGCAAGCCAAAACCAACACAAACTGACTGAAGATGCAGGCAGGCAGTGAAAACAGGACTGTAGGCGAACACAGAGAAGACGAAGGGAGGTGATGAAGATAACCAAACAACCAACTGCAACAACAACAACCAGCACCAATCACCATCAACGGGAGATATTTAACTGAGGTTGCCCACTCTTCTAGACAGCAAGCATCGTTTCAGCTACAAGCGGAGAAGATGAAAATGTGAAAGCCAGTCGGAATCTGAAAGGCAAGATACACCTTCATCAACCTGTAACCAGTTTGGAAATCGTCTGCACTCCACCTCAGCATAAACAGCAAGATTACAATCCTCAAAACCAGTGTCAAGTTGGTCCTTCTATACGTGTCCTTCAGAAACTTGCACTTCGCACCCGTCACGAAAAGGATTTCCAACAGCCTGTTGAAGACTTTCACCAACAGGTACCACCTTCTCTAGCTCCACACTGAAGATCGAATGGCCAGCTGGTCAAAAGAATTAGCAGTTTGAAACTCTGGCTGGTACAAACCAACCAAGAAACGAGTGTTCAACAAAAATGCAGGAGAAAATGGAGATAAATTGGGCATATATATTCAGGAAACAGTCGAATGACACCTCGCGCCAAATGCATTACAGCAAGAACAACAGCTTTTGCAGAATAATCTGCTACCACCGCTTATTTCTCTGACTTCTCATTAGCCGCCTATAGCCTGAATAAATCATTGACTTCATGTACAGAGACGTTTTAACATATTTGTAAATTTCACGTGATATCAATTCACAGGAGATTGCATAATTAGTGAACAGTGCTCGGAAAATTATGCTTATATAGATTTTTCACAGGCAATTCCAGTTTAAACAAAGTAAACGTATGGTAAAGGAGTTGCGTAATAATAAAGAGAGGTGCGTAAGATGCACAAGATGCTGAATGACTATTAAATTGGGTAACAATGTACTGAGTTCCACTGAAATCATAGAAAGAAGAGACATATTCATATATGTGTAAAACTTGGGCACTGTGATAGTAAGTAATTCCATATTAGTTTGTTTATTAGATATATCACACAGTGAAACAGTATTATTTACTGGATGACAAAGTTTCAAACACAATTTATTGCTGTTCATAATCATTGCATCAATTATAATCACATGACATCGATGCTGATGACACATTTGCAGTGTGCAACAATAAAAGTCATGTTTCCTACCAACCTACTCAGATTATTCAAAGACAACACATACCAATACTGAATTTACTATGGAACATGAAAATGATCGAAAGTTCCATTTCCTCGACACTGCCATGAAAAGCCTAGAAGATGGTAACCTCCAGAGGTTAAATTGACTGGATGCTTACATGCAATGGACAATACCTAAATTTTAATAGTTTTTGTCCAAATAGCTTTAAACGTGGACTAGTCAAACCTCTGTACTATAGAGCTAGGAGATTAGGCTTTACATAGATATTAGAGGAAGCATTTATGATTCTCGGAAAGATGTTGAAAGGCAACAGTTAAACTCAGAGGTTCATTAACATGTACGGAAGATCTGAAGGCTCAAATATTAAGCAAATCATAGTGAAGAAAAAGTTTTTATTCATTCAACTTGATTTTAAGGGTGAAAACATTGCAGAAATGCTCAACAGAAGATTGAGAATGTCACTAGCCGGAGCGTATCCTACAGTTAAGTTGGTTCGCTTCCATCGAACAATATGCTATCTGGTGCAGTCAAAAGTTTGTTTCTATGTGCATCCTGAGTAAAACTCACTCAATCAAACTATTCATATTATTATTACATAACTTCTTTTAACAACTGTTTGTGACAACTCATCGTCTTTGTTACTATCCTAGTTTCATTAACACTTAATTTTCTTGACTTGTATTACCAACCTTCACCTGTTTAGTTAAAAGTTACCTTAACCAATTGTAATTTTGTTTGACAAACTTAATGTACACATGCATACAGAACAATGCATATATATTTGCGATTGTACAGCTAAGAAAATGAATTCACCGAAAAGAGACTCTTCGCTGATCTACGTGTTTTGTTTTCAGTCAAAAGTCGACAGATATCCTTCTCATGTTAACTCCAACTGTATATGCAAATTTACGTGAATCTGTGGGAGCAGTTACATTGGAAGAACAGAAAGAAGAAGGGCATATCTACGATTTTCTGAACATGTACCAAGAAGCCCATGTCTAAGGGGAACAAATGCTTTCAACAGTACCATCGCTAGGTTTCTCCCTGACACGGGTCATGAGGTGGAGGTCATAAGATCGTTAAAAAATTATCAACAGACAAAAGAGTTCAATTCTCCTCAAGTTTTCTGAAGAGATCTCCATGAAGCTCCTGAAACCTTGTTTATATGTTCAGAAAAAAGCGGTTATCAGTCTTTCGTTGCCAACCTGATAACTGGATATTTTCACCCTCTCTTTCATCTGATAACGTAATGTTGAAAGTTTCCATTGTGTATGATTATTATTGTTGTTCGGGATAAAGTGTTTCTTATTATTACATATATTATTATTGTTTCGTTTAGTTCGTGGAGGAACATACGGCTTCAGCCTCACATCTCCATTACGTCCAGTTCAATGGCAACGTTTTCACTTGGCTCCACGTCTACCCACATGCTTTCATCTCCTCTCCACATGACCTCCTCCATTTCACCCTCACACTCAAGACCAACTCGCCGCTTTCCGTTTGGGTTCCAGTCAAGCGACGGCCTAGTGTGTGATGTCACTTGATGGTTTTCTCAGAGTATGACCAATCCATCTCCATTTCTTCCCGCAGATTTGTTGCACAATTGGTTCCTGGTTGGTTCGCTCCCAGAGATCCCTGTTTCTGATCTTTTCTGGTCATCTTATCCTGAGTATTGTTGAGTATGCTAAAATTGTTTTTGTAGATATACTTAATAATGACTTTGGCCCGTAAACAGCAGCTGATGAGAAGCCAATGGAATAAACACTGATGGTTCCATTTTATTCTACCAAAGCCACTGTTGTTCTTGCTTTATTCAAATTAATTAAGGGGTGTATAAGTGACGTTTATCTCAAACAAACTGCAGACCTTCATTAACAGCTGTCTCCACTCAATACTCAAGATCAGATGACCAGCCAGAAAAGATCAGCAACAGGGATCTCTGGCAATGAGAAACCGACTTTCCAACAAATAGGCAGGAAGAAATGGAGATGGATTGGCCATATGCTGAGGAAACCATCTAGTGAGTGACATCACTAGACAAGCCATCGCTCGAGTGGAACCCGAAAAGGAAGCGGCGAGTTGGTCATCAGTGTGAGGGTGACTTGGAGGTGGTTATGTGAAGAGGAGATGAAAGCATGTGGGCAGACTTGTAGCGAGGTGGGAAAGTTGTCAGAAAAGCGAAGGCAATGGAGACGCGCGGCTGAAGCCGTTTGTTCCTCTAGGAATTAAAGGATATAATAATAGTAATAATGATAAAAAACAATAAATGAATGAAAAATCCTTTCCAAAAACAGTGTTCAACTTACCTTCGACCTTTTACTCCTAATATTATTTGATTTGCAGTAATAATACTGAACACGAGTTTCCGGTCTACCTCCCTTACCGCTAGTTGAGTTTCCACACTTAGCCTTTAATTCAATACCTTTAAGAATACGACATTGGCCTGTTTTAACAATGTAGATCCAATTGCTTTGATTACTATCCATACATATTGTCATATTACGTCTGTAAGGCATGGAAACATGAAAGTCGTACACGAAAGAAGAAATATATATAACGGCAAAGAAAATATTCTCTTCGACGAAATATTTTTTTCAAGAGTTAAGCACCTTCATACATTTGGTACCCTTGATAAATTTCGATAGAGAAAGAAAGACTAGATTTGCAGTATAAAATGTGATATCATCATCCTATTTTACAGGTTTCCGTCATCAGCTAAGTGCAAACTACCTGAAATTATAATGGTTATATAAATAATAACATTTCATACTTCAATGTTTGAAAGGTAATAGAGAAAACATTATAAGATGAACGCATCCAGAATATAAGCATTAGAATTTTTAGTTTAAGTCACCATCAATTTATATACTGTCAAACTATGACTGAGTGACGCTATCGTCGATATGTCGATGATACGTTTGTTGTTGGTAACGAAATGAGTCAGGCACCCGTAATATTTGACCACCTTAATGAGATCCATCCAAACATTAAATTCACTATGGAATATGAACACAACGATGAGTCCATTTTCCTGGACCTAAATGTAAAAAGAAGAGACGATGGAACGGTTGAAAAATCCATCTTCAGAAAAGAAACCTGGACTGGACAATACCTTCACTACAACACCTTCTGTGCATTAAGCTATAAACGGGGATTAGTAAGGACACTGCACGACACAGCCAGGAAGTTATTTTCGCCCAACAAGGTAGAAGAAGAATCAAGCTTTGTTGAAAAATGTCTTAAGGAAAATAGGTATCCAAAAGGATTTATACTAAAGTACAGCAAAGAAAGAGGTGAGAAAGCGAAGTATCCAATAGTTCATTTGCCTCCCCTAACCCCAATCAAAGGAGAAGCAGTATCACAAAAGATTGACAAGAAGATGAAAGGAGGAATAAAAAGATGCTTCCCAACTGCAGCTAAGCTGGTGACACCATACAGCAGCACTACATGTTCTATAAGCCAAACGAAACTGAATAAGTAGCCTGCTGATGTTACCTCCAACTGCAGTTATAAATTCACATGCACCTGCATCAGCAAGTACATTAGAGGGACAGAAAGAAGGTAAGGCTTCTCTCCGATTTTCAGAGCATATTCCAAGAAACTTACTCTTAAAAGGAAGTAGATTTTACAAAGTGAAATTACCATAAACCAACCATGTGGATACGGGTCATTTTGTCGAGATTTCCAAATCTTTCAAAATATTCAGCATACAAAGGACAGCGAATTTACTATGATTTGCTGTTGAAGCAATTGCAATCAAACGTCTCAGACCAAACTTCTGCACACAGACAGAGAGAGTGTAGTCAATCACTTACTGCCTTGGTAACCGTATTACTTTCATTACACTGATGAGTTATGCACACTAGTGAACTCAGCTCACTGTGTAAGTTATCAGTTTGATGAACTCTAACCTTCTTGAGTTTCCATGTTGACGTACAAGCTAACACTGTCTTCTCTCACTCTCCTTCTCTTTCTTCTTTTTCATAGTTCGATAGCATATAAATTAATTATTATTATTATTGCTCCCTTGGGTTCCTAGTGGAACATAGGGCTTCAACTGCACGTCTCCATTTGCTTCTGTCTTCTGCTGTACTTTTCGCCTGCATCCATGTTAGTTCATACTCTTTCAACTCCTCTTCACACGATCTCCTCCATGTCACCCTTGGACGTCCCACACGCCGCTTCCCTTTCGGGTTCCACTCGAGGGCTTGATGCGCGATGTCACCCAGCGGTCTCCTCAGCGAGTGTCCGATTCATCTCCACTTTCTCCTGCATATTTGTTGGGCGATCGGTTCTTGTTTTGTTTGTTCCCATAGTTCTTTGTTGGTGATTCTTTCCGGCCCGGCCATCTGATCTTCAGTATAGAGCGAAGACAGTTGTTAATAAAGGTCTGCAGCCTTTTGGAAATATTCTTTGTGACCCGCCAAGTTTCTGATCCGTATAGAAGAACTGACTTTACGTTTGTATTGAAAATCCGAATTTTGTTGTTGATGTTGAGTGACGAAGATTTCCAGATTGGTTTCAAGTTGATGAATGTGTTTCTCGCCTTCTTGATTTGACATCCTCGTGCGTTCCGACTGCCTGTAGTTGAGACAATGCTCCCTAGATCAGTGAGTGAATGAAGTAACCTCATTCAAATCCCTCCCGTTGATGGTGATTGACGTTGGATGCTGTTGCTGTTGTTGGTTGGTTATTTTCATAACCTCCGTCTTGACTATGTTTACCTGGAGTCCTGTCTTTGCTGCTCCTTCGACCAGTTTGTCGATTTTCGCTTGTAATTCTTCGACTAAGTGTGACATCAAACATAAATTATCCACGCGCGAAATCCAGGTCTTCTAGGTTCTTCATGTCGGTCCACGATATATATAACTGTTTCTCTTCTCGTTTCCCACTGTCTGACGCATGATCCAGTCCACCACAATTAGGAATATCATTGGTGATAGTAAGCACCCTTGTCTGACTCCTGTGTTTACTTCAAATGCCTTGCTGAGTTTTCCGTTGTGGATCACTTGACATGTGCCGTTGTCGTACAGCTGCTGAATAAGGTTGATGAATATTTGGGGTACGCCATAGTACTCGAGTAATTTCCAAATTACTTCACGGTCAACGCTGTCGAAGGCCTTCTCAAAGTCTATAAAGTTGAGGTAGAGGTTTGATCGCCTTTCCATGCTTTGTTCTGTGATGATGATGCGTAGAGTTGCAATTTGGTCAGTACATGATTTGCCTTTCCTGAATCCAGCTTGTTCTGGTCGGAGTTCTGTCTCCAGTGCGTCCTTTAATCTCTCCAGGATGATGCGACTCAGGATTTTGCTTGGCGTCGATAGTAGCATGATTCCTCGCCAGTTCTTGCAGAGTGAGGCGTAAGTCGCCCTTCTTTGGTAGTTTCACGAAGTAACCTTTCCTCCAGTCAGTAGGCACCTTTCCCTCCTTCCAGACCTTTTGCAATAATGGAGTCAGCATGTCTGCTGTAGTCTCTGGGTCCGCTTTCAGTGTTTCAGGGGGTATTCCATCTGGTCCGGCTGCTTTTCCAGCTTTCAGAAGCTTGATTGCGTTCAAGACTTCAGCTCTCGTTGGAGGATTGGTGTCAACTTGCAGTTGTGTGCGCGCTGTTGTTGGTATTTCTGGGCGGGTTGCAGGTGATGGTCGGTTCAAGAGTCCTTTGAAGTGATCCTCCCATTGTTTAATCTGTTTTTCTTCCTTGGTAATTGGGTTCCCTTGGCTGTCTTTTAGGTTTCGATTGTGTTGATCTCATCCTGGATAGAGATTTGGTTATCTGATATAGTGTCCTCAGGTCCCTTTTGCCTGCTGATTTCTCAGCTTCAGTGGCCAGGTTGTCGTAGAATCGTCTTTTGTCCTTCGTAGCACTCTTCTTCACTTCTTTGTCCAGTGCTGTGTAAGTTGAGCTCAGCGTCTTTTTCTCTTGTCCGTCCTTGCATTGAATCATTTTCTCTTTCACCATTCTCCTCTCCTCTATTAGCTTCCAAGTGTCCGTTGAGAGCCATTTCTTGTCTTGTCTCTTCTTTCTTCCTAGAACCATTGAACACGTTTCGTTGAAAATCACCTTCAGAGAGTTCCAATGGTCCTCCACACTTGATTCTTTTGTGATGTCATGTAGTGTTTCCTGCTTTGCTCTGATAGTTACAGTGAAAGTGTCCTTTGTGGTTGTGTCCTTCAGTTTTTGAGTGTTGAACTTGCATTGTGGCCTATCGTCAGCTATCCTCAAGTCTTTTAGCTTCACCTTGAAAGTCCCTAGTACTTGATAGTGGTCTGAACCCACATCTGCCCCTCTCCTCGATCTTGTGTCCAGTAGGCTCCGTCTCCACTTTCTTGAAATTGAAATGAAGTCTATCTGGTTTTTGGTGTGTCCATCTGGTGAAATCCATGTCACCTTGTGTATATCCCTGTTTCTGAACACACTCCTACCAATCACCAAATCATTGAAGGCGCAGAAGTCTGAGAAGAGTTCACCGTTGTCGTTCATTTCATCAAGAGCCTCGCGACCCATGGTGAGTTCTCTTCCTGTGTTGTCTCCTCCCAGCTTCGCATTCATATCACCCATCAGGATTTTGATATCACCGTTTGGGACGTTTTCCATTACTGTTTGATTATTGTCTGTTGAAATCCTCCTTCTTCTCTTGTTCTGAGATGTTTGTAAGCTCATAGCATTGAATGACTGTAACTTTCCTTCCTTTTGAGTTGAACCTAGCTGTCATTATCCTGGAGGATGTTGGTTCCAACTGCATGAGGGCTTTGGCAGCTGTTGGTGACATCATGATGACCACTCTCTCGGTGTGCTCGTGATTATCCTCTGGGTGACCGGAATAGATTACTGTCTCTCCAGTTGGTAGTTGGCACCTTCCAGATCCGTTCCATACTGCTCTCGCAGATTTCCAACACTTCTATTCTAAATCTTCTCATTTCTGCGGCTACCTGAGCAGCCTTTCCACTTTCGTACATTATACGAACATTTCACGTTCCCATCCTTATTTTTGCTTTCATCGAACGAAGCTACATCGGCTGGCTGGCTTCCCGAAGGTTTTCACCAGCCTGCCTCATTTCACTTCCCCGATTCCAGCTAAAAATAAGGTTACTGTTTATATTTTTAGAATTTTTAATATATTTGTGCAATGAAGTTTCTTTAGCGATTTGATTAGGTTTTGGGGGTGGAGTTGCTAGCACCACGCCCCAACCCTCCTTCTTTATCCGGGCTTGGGACCGGCTAGAAAACTAGCGAGCTAGTAATCTAGGCGAGGTTTTATATTACGTCATCTAACTTACTAACTCAATCTTACCTTAGTTGCTGTCTAATTAACCTTGTTGCTTTAATAGATCATTCTTTTATTACCTGATCAATTATCTAAACTTGACAGACCTCATGTACACACACACACACAAAATAATTACATATAAATGCGATTTTACAGCTAAGTGAATGAATTCGCCGAAAAGAGTCTCTTCATAGAACGTCTTCTCTTTTTCATATGACTCAAATATAATAAACACACAGAAGAAGTTCGTTCAATCACTACACCTGCAATGGATGCAATCTGTCTTAATACCCGACGAATAGTTAGCTTTATTAAATGTATGATTAAAGTTGAATGAGACACTCGCATTCACGACCCCACAAACTACTCAAAAAATTCAACCGGTATCATGAAGGAATGGAAGTTGAAACCTTCAACAATTTCAAACTAAAAGCATGTGCTCTTTCACAGGGGTTTTTTAAAAGATTTAGTCTAAAGTGAAGTATTGAGTTGGGTCAGAGAATCACTTGAAACCACCATGGAATACTGCATAGCTGTTTTATCCATGTTTTAGACTTTTCAGCTGATTTCGCCAGGGTCACGAGGTTAGTCTATTGAACAGTCACCCTAATGATTGGACTTTAATGACCTACGAATCATAACTTCTGTTAATTTGATATTACACAAATAACGAACTATACTCATTTGTCTCCAGACTTCATTGGTGTTAATCGTCTCGAGGACTCCAACCAGGAAGTCTGCATCTTCCTATAAAATCACATAATGGTAAACCCATTGATTGGGTATTGGTCTTCAGGAGAACCGATCACACTTATCCCTGACTGTTGTGAGATGAGACTGGCATGCAGTATCATACTGTGGTGCAATCACTCGAGAGCCCTGTCTCTGTCGGTGGACCATATTTCAAGACAGTCAAGTAATTCTATGCATCACAAAAAGAATTTCTAACAGACCACCGCAGACTTTCATCAACAGAATAAACCATTAATAACACTTGCGATGCAACAAATCAACCAAGAAACTTTTCACCAACAAATAGGCAAAAGTAATTAAAGATGAATTCGATAAATGTTGAAGGAACCGTTAAGTGACATTACACACCAGCCAAGCTCTTGTGTAGATCCTGAATGCGAAACAACGAGTTTTGCATGAGTCCGAGGGTGACACAGAGAGGAGATAGTATGAGGAGAAAATCAAACCATTATAGATTATAGAACGATACACATATATCATAATAGAGCCATAAATGAGCACCCAATTAAAGATGAACTTTTCAAGTGTCTGCTTGCAAGCATTCGACTTTTTTTCAAACTTGATCATGGATCAATATCATTTGATGCTTGCCATTGACTGGCTGTATAACCAAGTTGCCTGGAGTTCTAATGAAAAGTTCATCACCAGTGGGATCCACTTGGTCGAAAGTAAAGACAAATAATAACATAAATCTACTTTATTCCAAAAACGGCTTTCGACAGCGTTGACCGCGAAATAATTTGGAAACTACTCGAGTACTATGGCGTACCCCAAATATTCATCAACCTCATTCAACAGCTGTACGACAACGGCACATGTCAAGTGATCCACAACGGAAAACTCAGTGAGGTGTTTGGAGTAAACACAGGAGTCAGACAAGGGTGCTTATTATCTATCACCAATGATATTCCTAATTGTGGTGGACTGACTGAATTATGCGTCAGAAAGTGAGTGGGAAACGAGCACACAGGGATATCCTGGACCGACATGAAGAACCTAGAACACCTAGATTTCGCGCGTGGACGATTTATGTTTGATGTCACACTGAAATCGGAGGCTTACAAGCGAAAACCGACAAACTGGTCGAAGAAGCAGCCGGCGAAGACAGGACTCCAGGTGAACATAGACAAGACGGAGGTGATGAAAATAACCAACCAACAACAACAGGCAACACCAGCCCCAATCACCATCAACGGGAGGGATTTGAATGAGGTTACTTCATTCACTCACTGATCTAGGGAGCATTGTCTCAACTACAGGCAGTCGGAACGCACGAGGATGTCAAATCGGGCGAGAATCGGGAAGGCAGGCGAGGAACACATCCATCATCAACCTGAAACCAATCTGGAAATCTTCCGCTGTCACTCAGCATCAACAATAAAATTCGGTCGTAATTTGCAATACAAACACGTCAAGTCAGTCAGCTGTTCTATACGGATCAGAAACTTGACCAGCGGGTGGGTCACAAAGAATATTTCCAACAGCCTGTTGCAGACCTTTATCAATCAACAAGTGTCTTTGCTGGCTCTATACTGAAGATCAGATGGCCGAGCCGGAAAGAATCACCAACCATGGGAAACTATGGGAAGAAACAAAACAAGAACCAATCGCCAACCAGCAAATATGCAGGAGAAAGTGGAGGTGGACACCCAGTGGACACTCACTCGCTGAGGCGGTCGCTGGGTGACATCGCGCGCGCGTCAGGCCATTGCTCGAGTGGAATCAGGCCGAAAGGGAAGCGGTGAGTGGGAGGTCAGTGCAAGGGTGACATGGAGGAGATCGTGTGAAGAGGAGTTGAAACAGTTACTATAGACTAAGATGGATGTAGGTGAAAACTACAGCAGGAGATAGAAGCAAGTGGGGACTTGCAGTTGAAGCCCTATATTCCACTAGGAGCCCAAGGGAACGATGATAACAAAACTGGTTCGCTATTTCCTTTTTATTTATCCGCTGCTTGCCACTATTTTTATCTATGCATTTTAAATACTCTGTAATAATAGAGAAGATTTG
Source organism: Trichobilharzia regenti (assembly GCA_944472135.2). NCBI lineage: Eukaryota > Metazoa > Platyhelminthes > Trematoda > Strigeidida > Schistosomatidae > Trichobilharzia > Trichobilharzia regenti. Next base: position 120,564,383 of record OX235264.1, on the reverse strand, counting down.
TAGCTCAGGTGGATGATTTGCAATTAGTAGTGTTCTCTGAGGAGCTGGTTGGTTTAGTTGTGGAGCTTTCGTCGTCCCCCTTCTGGACGAGATCCCACTTCAGTGCAAGTTTTAGCATAAAGTCAACTGATTTAAATTTTTCATGAGTGATGTAACTGCGTCTCCCGGTAACCATCTTTACATCTGTATGGATCATTTTCTATTGACTTGAATTTTAAACTTTCTCGTCAGGTGTCATTTACTTTTTATTACTTGGTATATTTAGTCTATATTAACATGTTTGTTAATCGCTGGCTGATTCGTTTGATTAGCAAGCAGGCTTCTAGGAATTCCATGACTGCAATTTTGGTGTTTTCTCTTTATAAGATTTCGACATTATCCCACCAATCAAACTGATGTCCATAATTATCTACATGCATTGATTTGAAACAGGAATATATATTGTGTCTTTTCACAGCTGATTTGTGTTCCTGGATTCTAATTCGAAGGGGACGCTCACTTTGTTGACCGATGTAATGTCTGTTACAGTTCATACATGCAATTTATTTTGTGAATGGTGCTAATTTTATCTCCTTTTTCTGTTGGATCTTTCGGTTTGCACAATATCGAATGAAGTGATTGCGTTGTCTGGCTTGTGTGTTATATCTATTTCAAACGGCTTCAAGTATTCTAGCTGTTATTTCGGAGATATTTCTCATGTATGGTAGGATGAGTTTTCTTGTGATATTTCATGATGGTTTCTTGTTGTTGGTGTTGTGATTCCACTCTAAACACTTTTTTATGAAATTGTTAGGGGGGATAATTATAACAAGGATAATTATTCCAAAAACAGTACTTATAATACAGTATGGAATTCTCAGCATTTGTCGCAACACTTTACATCTGATTTACTCAAAATATAAATCAAATTATAAATTAAAAGAAAATTAACCAGAGGAATTTTTTCAACTTTAACGGTATAAAGTCAAAAATATTCGAAGTACGAAATGAGACCATTAAATATCATAATAATAATAACAGTGAGTTTGTTTCAAACAGTATTGTCGATTTAGTTTGAAAATTTTAGCATGTTATAGATTATTGAATCTAATGTTCTGTTGATATAGCAGCATGGTGAGGGGAAATACAAAATTAACAGTTATTCACACGGCTTAAATGATGTTCACACCTATGAAAAAATAAATAAAAACAAAACAATTGACAGGATTATAAGTAAAAGAAATACAATAACAATAAAGGTTGATGCTGTGAGGGTGGAGAAAATGGTTTGTTTAATAGTGCACAGAAGGTTAGTTAGTTACTTCGTGCCTCACACTATTTTCATCACATAAAGTACGTGCCAAATATGGTATGGTGGAATATATATACTCAGACGTACGTGTATAAAGTCTTGTGAAAGGACTTCTTGTTTTACCTGAGGAGGAGATACAAGGTTGGAGCTGCGAGTTAACTGGAGGGTGCTCACAGTCTGATAAAATTCCTCTAGCAAATTTGTTGCATGAAATCAAGTGCCTATCAGTGACAATGTCTACGATATGGCCTAATGAGATGGAATTCCACTCGCCCTACTGACGGTCAGTCTTTAAAGTTCAACGAAGTATGACATAGTCATTTCTAAGCGCTCCAGGAAAGAATGAGGGTGAACAGTAGGGAAGAATAGGTAAGAGGCACGAGTTGACATACTGTAAGATGAGGCATTGGTTGGGTTATGCCTGAGTGCCTTAACTTCTTAATGTAAAATATCAGACGAAATATTCTTTTAGAAATCTCTGAGACATGGGAAGACCTGGATAGGTCAGTAGAAAGAATTAATCCAAGATGCTTAACATCAGACTTGATTTTTATTTCAGTATCAACAATTTTACAACGGTCATAGGAACCAACAGCTTCATCATTTAACTTTCTTTTACATTGGAAACTGAAATTAACAATCTGATATTTGGAGGGATTTAGTTTAAAGCCGTTAGACGAAGACTATTTGCTAACTCCTGATAGGAAGCTAACAATGATGTCGGTTGATTGTCACCGCTAAAATCACAAACTGGTAGAACATAAAATCCACAGACTGACCACTGATTCTCATCCCAGTTAGCTGAATGATCCACGAAGCTGCCTTTTAACTCGAAGGTTATGGATTACAATCTCTGTGGTAGATTCATACTGCCAACGAGTCTTAAAATAAGAGTTACTTTTGGCTCAAGAATATACGGGAAAATTGACCATATAATAAAGTGGAACTAATGAAAATTTGAGAATTTCTAATTAACAGGTAAAATGCTTCATTCATATATGCGATTCGATGTGTGCAATCTGAAATGTTGCGTTCTCATCGTGATTTATTCAAACAGTTTGCCTAATTAAGTTGAATCAAATTTGAAATAGGCAACTTTCTTCAAAATGTTAATTTAGTTTTGTAAGTTTTTTTTAATGTAGCAATTTGATTTCCTTATCTTAAAATAACTGTTACATTTTGTGGAAAGGGAGCAGAAGTCACACACGCACACACGGGGAGGAACCCTATAAGAGTTTGCTAACTAAAAGTAGTAACGTTATGCAATATCGTTTGAAGAGAGCGAGAAAGACGCGGATAGAAATTCCAGTATAAGCTCTCTGTGCTTCTCCGTCACTGTATACCATATTTGTCAAGTGACTACTACTACTACCAAACACTGATGTGTCCCTGCCTTCGACTAGGTGAAAACCCTGTGGCTTGAAGCTTTCTCAGACTGGGATATCTGGAACTTCTTGTGAAATTTCGATGCCGCTGCTCGACTGGTGTACATCCAGCGTCAGGTAGTGGAGTTGGTATTTTCTGGGGACGCCATTTAGCAGTCTGGGAAGCCTGTCTTCGATAGTTCACAGTTGGCTGTTTCAGAGATGTCTTTGGATAGTGTGGAAGGCAGAAAAGTAGCGTTGTAAAAATTTGTTAGCCTGTGGCTTTGTACAGATAGGGATTAACAGGTGTCCGCAGCAATGATGATAAATCTTCCGCTGTACGTGTTACTGACCTTAGACGAAGATTCGAAAACTTAGTGTCTAGCTTCCTGATTTAGGGAATGCCTCCCTAACATTGTCACTCACCAGCTGCAGTTATTGAATGCGCCCTGATCTAAAGGCTTGAAAAAGCTTGTGAAAATCACAATTTACGCGTATTCTGTATTAGTTTGTTTATTAGATGGATATATCACACAGTCAGTGAAACAGTATTATTTACTGGGTGACAAAGTTTCGAACGAAATTTATTGTTCATACTCATGTCATCAATTATAATCACATTAATTAGAAACTTCAGTTTTATAGTTTTCTTTGTCTTCTCCTATTTATCGTCAATGGGTAGGAGGAGAATTTTCCAGTTATTCCGATGGACAGGTGTTGACTAATTCCTATTACACATATTTGCAGTTGATTCGATAAACACAGCTAGAGCTGTTATCAATCTCTCCCTCCCTCCATTTTATTACATTTGATTTTAAAACTGTCATCTCATCCTATCCCATCCTATTGTACGGTTGTGTGTAGTTGCATGCAGTGGTTGCAATGGCTGAACTATTCCCCAGATTTCTTGTCTTATTCGGATCAACTCACCTAGATTTTGCTAGGTATTTGTGTTGCTCCGCTAGTCTGATTGCACCCTTTCTACTACTTTGACCTATGTTTATAAAAAGCTAATGTATTCTGCTAATGGATACTTAGACTTTAATTCACCTCATCTGTCGTTATCTATCTGTGAAGGCAGGCTTAGTTAAGTGTCTAACACACCTAGCTGTAGCACTAAGTAGCACAAAAAAGACCTAAACGATGAAACGAAACAGACAGGAGAGGGGCTGGTGCTAAATAACTTAACTATTTTATAAAATTCATTAGGAAGATCAGAAAAGGTTAAATGCAAGATAAAAATAATGGAGAAACAAATAATGATAACATAAATAGTAGAGAACATAAGGCGCCTACAGGTGTTCTACCATATAGGGACGGGACATCTGAGACCCTCACCACGTAAGATTCTTAATAAAGTAGGAATTAGAGTGGTGGCATTCAAACCTACAAACTCACTCAGGTAGGATAAACTCTGTAGGTTAAAGGACCTTGTCGGTTGATCCAATTAGAGAAATAATATAATTTACAAAATACCTTACAATGACTGTGGGTTAAGTCGACTACATAAGCCAAACTTGTAGATCGTGGGTAGTCAGATTGTCGAAACATAAGAATTTAGCTAAGGTAAGAATGGTTGACCCCACTCGCGAAGATAAGTAATTTAGAAAAAAGCTCAGCACTATTCTGCACTGCATGTTTTAACTCACAACCACACTATCTGGTGGGAAGGAGAGATTTAAAATTCTAAAATGTAATAGAGGTAGGTGGAAAGCGAGAGAGATTGATTACTGAATCCCGGTTCATCGAGTCTACACATCCAACACATGCAACAGATATGATTCGATGCAAATACCAGAGATATGCATGGAAGATATTATTACCACCAGTCAGTCAGTCAAATCAGAGGAGGATAATAAATAATCTCAAAATCCTATTTCAATTCAATTCACTTACATCATAAAATTGTAACAAGTTACTTACTGATTTAGACTATAAAAACACTCGTCTTATTTCCCATCTGATTGTATTTGATCAATAACACTCATTAATAATTCTAAACGTACATTATCTTATAATGATTTTTTTCAAATGTCTAATCATTAATTTTCACTCATGTATATAAATGAAGCAAGAAGGTTGTGTGAGTGAGTGACCTGATATGATTAAGAGCAGTAATAAATTGGGCTTGAAGAGTGTGGTCATCAGTTAATATTACTGTATAACACTTCGAATCTCCAGCTGATGAATTGTGTTGAACCTAATAGCTGAGTCTCTGATGCAATTTCAGCTTTTAATACGAACTTTTCGGCAATACTTCAAGATGACGGTGGTATTGTGACTAACCCTCGAGTTCAGGATACGCATTTCGTTCTATTTGAACCTGAGACTGGCTAGAAAGCCGGTTGTTTTCTTGGCTTATTGTCTCAGCAAATATGACCATATCGTCTGAAATGATTGGCTCTCACTTCGAATCGCAATAGAAGCACCACCAACACCACTAGCACTTGCTGGGAGATATCCTGAACAAGATGAAATGTACGTCTTAGATTCCATCAGAGACTACCAACAATTAAGTAATAATTATTACTAATATGAACATGTTTTTTCTTTCACTTACATCAATTCTTCTGTCCAGTTGTCAACTTCACAGTGTCTGTTTCAGTCAATCATTTGCGTTGACAGACAAATAGTTTGGTATTCGTGTGTGTGTGTGTGCGTGCATGTGCACGTATGCCTGAACACTATTCTTCTGATTACATCAAATCACACAGTGTGATCTATTGACTTTTGTTAGAGCTTCCTATTCACAGTCTTAGTTCTGCTTCAAAAATGCGCATTATTAAAGCAATAAGGTAAAACAATCGATGTTTAAGTGGATATTAGAATGATTACCTACTTCCTGTTACCTTTTGTATCTGCGAAACTTGTACAAAAAAATAATAAAACATAGAGACAAAGTATTTTTGTTGATGAGGAAAGAAACCAATGATTCCACTGCAGTATATTTTGATGTGGTTGTGTTCACTGAGCTACCTGGATGGTTTATTTGCTAAGCTTTCATTGCCCCATCACTAGGTAACATCTTCCATCAGCGCATACTTCAATTTGAATTGAAGTGAGCTTTTCGATTTCTCCACGAGTTTATTAATCATCTCTCCTGATTACCACCTTGAATGTGACTCTTTAGCTGTTTTTGTGTGTTTCCACACCCTCTAGACTACTTGTATTAGAAATGATTGTTTCTTTGACTTCAAATTTGCCCCTTTGTGTGTGTGAGGTTTCCTTCTTATCGATTGATAAATTTTGTCTATCTCGATGTGTCTATTGATTGATGATCCACTGGAATACCAGGTTGGCTTCTAAATATTCTCTAGCATTCTTGGTGTTTCCTCTGTCCCAGTCGAATTCTTGTCCATGATTGTCTGTATGTAGGGAATGATATGAATGGGTGGATGTCATGTCTTTTGACGGCTAACTTATGTTCGTGGATACAAAGATGAATGGGACGTCAACTTTGACCTCATATCACTATATACAGACGACCAAGGACATCAATTCGACTAGGACAACGTTCAAATATTTGACAGAGAATATATATAAATGTAAAGAAGAAGAATAGATGGCATTACTTAACCAGGGTAGTCATAGGGATGACACCTAAACATTGGCATCCAAAGTATCCAATACAGTCAATCCTATTGGAGCCCAGTCGCTAGTCCGAATAGCTGCCTCATTGGTGACGTCTCTGACTTCAGGATTCACTGAATTACGCTCGTTAGAATCTTAGGAAGAGGGTCATGAATTCCTTCAACGTGGTCGCTGATACACCTTGCTGACTGATGAGTGCCAACTAGAAACGGAACTTAGGTGTCGAATGCTTACAGCCGGTCGCCTCCAACCATTTGATACCAACAATTCATAGTGCACCGTCATGGCAAGCCACCTAGTGGCATGTCGGCCACACTGCAAACTTGACTGATAGAATTCAGCCTGCAGGAAACAAAGAACAAATACCCATGTCCCGGTCAATCAATGAGCGCCCAATCAAAGTAAGCACTGGTATTCTCTAGCAGCCGAATGAATATTTACAGCATCAAGGATGATTATGCGATTCTTATATTATAATCCTAAGTGACTTTTCAATTGTTCTGAGTTTTCAAGTAAACTAACTAGTTGGAGAAATAACCCACCTACTAAACCTAATCTCTAAGTTTAAATATATTGATATATGGAATCTTTTTTTACGAGTTGATCACGGATTGATATCAGTTAGAGAACCATTGAAAACCAGGGAGTACTGAACAGCTGCTGTTTCATCCTAGTTTGGGAATCGTCGGCAGTACGCACCTACTGGGATTCAAACCCAGGACCTTCCGGTTACAAGGTAAGCTCGTATACTGCGTACTGCCGATGATTCCCAAACTAGGATGAAACAGCAGCTGTTCAGTACTCCCTGGTTTTCAATGGTTCTCTAACTGATATCAATCCATGATCAACTCGTAAAATCATAACTAACCCTTACAAACCAAACTATAGTAAATATATGGAATCGATAAATTTTGACTTGATCCTGATTTTCGCACTATCTTTCTTGTATGCCCAAAGACTGAAAAACCCAAAGAAGATTTCGCCATTTACGCAGTTTGTTGAGGTTGAAAATGTACCATAGTTCCTTTCCTTTAAAAAGTCAGAATTATTTAGATCAAAATATCTGATCTGCTATAGAAACTTCAAGCCTCTAGTGTAAAACTTGGGCACTGTGGTAGCAAGTAATTCCACATTAGTCTTTTCTATTAGATGTATCACACAATCAATGAAACAGTATTATTTAGTGGATGACGTTTCGAACAAAATTTATTGCTGTTCATAATCATATCAATTGTAATCACACGACTTCGAAACTTGAGTTTTATAGTTTTCTTTGTTCTCTCCTCATTGTCGTCATGGGGGTAGGAGAGTTTTCCAGATATTCTGGTGGACAACTGTTGAATCATTCCTATTACACGTATTCCCTCTCAGTTGATTCGATAAAAAAGCCTCTGTTATCAATCTCTCCTTCTACCCACCCTGTGACATTAGATTTTAAAACTGTCATCTCGTCCCATCCCATCCTATGCTGTATGGTTGTGTGTAATTGCATGTAGTGCTATAGCTGAACTATTCTCAAGATTTCTTCTCTTATTCGGATCAAACAATCTAGAGTTTGCTAGGTATTTGTGTTGTTCCGCTAGTCTGAGTGCCCCTGTTCTAATACTTTGACCTATGTATTTGATCTGACAGTCATTGGAGGTAGGGTAAATTATTTCATTAAATTGGCTCTACAAGATCCTTTAACGAACAAAATTTGGTTCTAATTGAGTTTGTGGGTTTGAATGCCAGCCACTTTTATTCTTACTTGCTTTGTTAGGAGTTCTGAGTAAGATTTCCGAGGTTTCTTCCTTGAATGGAATTACTACTGATGATTTAGAATCATTATTGTTGGTGTCGCCACTACCTTGCGCATGTTTAATATACATGCCGTCATTAATATTATTATTGTCAATATCACTACTATCATTATTTATTCTATTTTTACATTTCCCTACATACTTTCTGACTAATTTATCAGGGTGATTATTAAGTTTCAAAGCCTCTCTTATATGCCTGTCTTAGATTTACCTTCGTACTACTTAGTTTTTGTGCTCTATTATTTAAACATTTCACCAATCTTATTTTTACTGACCTAGGATGGGATGACCTGAAGTTCAAATATCTGTTTGAATGTGTGGGTTTCCTTTCAACACACTAATGTTTAACTTCCCATCTTCTTTCCTTTTTTACGCTGCAATCTAACATTGGAAGTTCCCCTTCCTGACTTTCCGATTCATCATAAGTGAATTGAATTGCCTCCACCTTTGAGTTGATATGTTCGAAAAATCTATACATACGCTGTGTTCTAAGTACAGTAAATGTGTCATCTACATACCATCACCATACTTTTGAAGTAGGGGTGAACGTTTCAATCGCTATGTTTTCCCACCTATCCATGAATATATCTGCCACAACCGGGGATATTGTTGATCCCATAGCAACTCTTTCAGTTTGTTTGTATATTTTCCCTTGGAATTTAAATACTGTGGAAGTCAGACATAGCTGCGCTCCCACTCAGCATTATATCCTCAGTCCTCCAGCTGGAAGCCCTATGTTCCACTGGGACAGTAAAGGAATAAAACAGAATACTACTAACTGATCGATACGAGTAGTTGAATACCACTCACACCAGCCAGCCAGTGATCTAAACAGCAGATAACGATTTCACTCTCTTGGGCCGAATTCGTCTTCGGTGTAATTGGGTTAACTCAACTCCGAGAGCCAAATCAGTTTAAATCACCTGGAATTTAGCTAGTTACCTGTGAGAACTGGCAATTTATGCAGATCAAGGTGAAACTTCCCCCAAAATACTTTCTTTTGGAAACATACTACGTGTAACCTGCTTCAAACTATAAATAGCAAACAAGAAATCAAACACTACCGATTGTTGATATCAGTGGTATCCACCTACTCATACCAAATTTTCAGTAGCATATAACATGCTACAAGTTATAATGTTGATGATAATAATCTAGGTAAGAGAATACAGTTGAAATTGTCGGTACACGTATGTAGAACATCAAAGACAATCTGTCGTTTGCTCTTTCCTTGTTGTGTATGTTTTGTTTCAAATTCATTTTACCGTGAGACAAACTAATTTCATTTATCTAACCTCGATTGCTTCGCCTTCCTAGTGGAACATTGAACTTTCACGGTTACACTTTGAAGTTTTGTCAGCCATTGCTGGCTTCAGGACCAATCTTCCCTGTTTACGGAGTTAATTACTGGGTGAATCAAAGGTTCCATAGTCCATTCAGAACTTTTTCCTCCAAGCTTTATTTAAGCTGCTGGGCTTCATTTCCAGTTGAGGAGAAAAGAGAAAAAATAAAGAGGGTGGCAACCAATAGGCATGGCATATTTTTTAATGATTCAGCTTGTTATGAGGAATGATTAAACGTTTCCATGGAAGAATAATTATTGCGTATCATAATTCTTTTTTTATTGTGTTCCGCCATTGTTCTGATGCAATTTAAGGTAGAAAGTGATAGAGAAGATTTGTAGCTCAGGTGGATGATTTTCATGTGGTTGTGTTCTCTGAGCTGGATAGTTAATTTGCAAAGCTTTCATCGCTCAACTAGACAACATCTTCAGCGAATACTTCTATTTGAAGTGAGCTTTTAGATTTTTCCACGAGTTTATTAATCATCTCTCCTGGTGACCACCATAGACGTAATCGGTTGTTTTTGTGTGTTTCTAGGCTGCTTGCATTATATACTACTTGCATTAATATGACTTGTTGCACAAGAGGTGGCTCTCGTGGTCCAAGTGGTCTAGTGGATAACTCTTTGGCGTTCGGAACTAAGGACATTGGGTTCGAGCATCGGTGGGGACATCATCACTCACTGAGAAATGCAGGTACATCCAACTGACAAGTCCCAAATAGGAAGAAATGCACGTTATCCTGGATTCCACTGCTAGTCACTATCCACTAATTAAATACTAATTAAATGCCCAGAAATTGTTGAAGCATCTGCACAAGAAGCCGACATGTCATCCTGAGACCGAGCACTCCGGTCCAATAATCAATCGACGGGAAAATCAAAAATTAAATTAAATTACTTGCATTGGAACTGATTGTTTCCTCGACTTCAAATTTGACCCTTTATGTGTGAGGTTTCCTTCTTATCGATTGATAAATTTTGTCTATCTCGATGTGTCTATTGATTGATGATCCACTGGAATACCAGGTTGGCTTCTAAAAATTCTCTAGCATTCTTATTATTTCCTCTGTCTAATATTTGAACTCTGGTTGTCCCAGTCGAATTGATGTCCGTGGTTGTCTGTATGTAGTGATATGATAGAATGGATGTCATGTCTTTTGACTGCTACTTTATGTTCATGGATACGAAGACGAAGGAGAAGTCCAATTTGGCCTCACGTCACTGCATACAGACAATCACGGATATCAATTCGACTGGGACAACCAGCGTTCAAATATTAGACAGAGGAAATAATAAGAATGCTAGAGAATATTTAGAAGCCAACCTGGTATTCCAGTGGATCATCAATCAATAGACACATCGAGATAGACAAAATTTATCAATCGATAAGAAGGAAACCTCACACACACAAAGGGGCAAATTTGAAGTCAAAGAAACAATCATTTCTAATACAAGTAGTCTAGAGGGTGTGGAAACACACAAAAACAGCTAAAGAGTCACATTCAAGGTGGTAATCAGGAGAGATGATTAATAAACTCGTGGAGAAATCGAAAAGCTCACTTCAATTCAAATTGAAGTATGCGCTGGAAGATGTTACCTAGTGGGGCAGTGATGAAAGCTTAGCAAATAAACCGTCCAGCTAGTGAAAGGGACAGTTTCAACTTCCAGAAAAGGTGAAGTAATCAACTCATCGCTTACTCTTAAATTTCATCTTGAGTGTAGAGCAGTTGTGTAGCATCCTCTTACAACTGATGTGAACAAATTTACGTGGAAGGCGTATATATTCTTTCGTTTGTTCAAGGTATTCATGAGACAACAGGCATATATATGTATTGCTATTATTATATTATTTTGCCCTTGGATTCCGAGTGAGAATTGGTCTATCTGTCCGTTTTCCACATAGAACTTTGCACCGATGTGCAGCAGTTCAAGTCGCCACACTCCACTCCTTCTAGCACACAAACCAAGAGAAGAAAATAGAAGAAATGCATAGAGAGAGACAATAAACAGAGGTGTGAGACAAAGGAATAGTAATAACGAAGAACAATATAGTTTCATTGGAAATCATAAGTCACAAGGAGTGGATGCATCTGTACCAGCCATTGAGAACGATTTTCAGCCATATCACTAATTGTTCCCAGCCGTTGGTTTTTACCGTCTCGAGGACCCCAACCAGTCAGGAAGTCTACACCTTCCCACGTGACTTAAACTAACTGTTGTGGATTTCATTGTCTGGTGCCATGTTTTGGTTTGACCTTGACTAGCTATTTTCCAACCTGACCCTACGTCAGCTAACATTTCCCATTGAGGAAAGCGATGATCAGGCAAACCTAACACATATCTTAACCATCTCAGTCGGTGTAATTTTACAGCCTTGTCGATTGACTCCCCTCCTTACCTAGCACTCAACGCCTAACCTCAATATTGCTCACCTTATCATACAACTTCATACGGGAGATAGAACGCATGCACCTATGATCGAAGACAGCTGACCAAGCTTTTCATGTCTTCCACTTTCAATGGCCGGGTCTCACAGCCATAAAGGAGGACGGAGCGGACTGCAGAGCAGTACACTCGCCCTTTTGTCGATGGTCAGCCAGATATCACGTCTATGCCAGAGACGGCGTAAATTGGCATATGCGAAGCTAGCCCTCTTTATCCGTACTGAAATTTCGTCAGAGATCAACCCGTTGGTACTAGCTGATGGTACTTCCCAAATAAGTGAAGCGGTCAACATGCTCTACCACTTCACTCCCTATTTCTAAACTAGGAGTCAGTGTGGTCCAGTCCTGTAGCATCAGATTATATTTGGCGGGAGCTAATCGCATGCCAAACATTCGTAGATTGCAGCTCAAGGTGTTCAGAAGACTCTGCATTTTGTCAGCGTCTTCGCCTAGAAGGACTATATCATCTGAGTAAGACGTGGGTCTTCAATAACGCATCTCCAGTTTGTTTCGTTTGATGCTGTCCTCTCTAGTTGCGCCCACAATTGCTCATCGTCTCTCATCTCCTCTAATTCACACGATCTCCTGTACGTCACACTCGCATCGATCACCCACTCGTCATCTTCCATCCAGGTCCCACTCCAGCGCTAACTTCGCATGCAGTGTCATTAGACAGTCTGCTCAGCGTGTGCTCAGTCCATCTGCATTTTATGTTAAATATTTGTTGACCAACGCGTTCTTTTCAGCCTGCTATCTGATCTCTAATACTAAGCCAACGAATTGGGACAGCTGTTGACAAAAGTCTGAAGTAACCTGTTAGAAACGCTTTTCGTGACATGCTAGCCAAGTTGCTGACCCATACAGACGAACTGACTTCGATAAGTGAAGGAAGTCACTCCCTTCCCATTAATACCATTGATGATGGTGATTGGTACTGGTTGTTGTTGTTGTCGATGCCGTTGGTGCGTGAGTATCTTCATCACCTCCGTCTTTTATGTGTTCACCTGGAGTCCTGTCTTCCCCGTTTGCTTGTCTCTTCACCCTGTTTTTTGGTTTTCACCTGCAAGTCTTCTAGTTTGTGTGGTATTAAACGTAAGTCATCTGTGAAATCCAGATCTTCTAGAGTCATCCTTCTGGTTCAACATATTCCTGTCTTCTCATTCCCAGTGCACAGTCTGATGCATAATATAGACCACAGCAACTAGGAATATCATCGGTGATAATAGGCAAGTGATCTTGTCTTACTCCTGTATTCTTTGCAGAAGGTTTGCTGAGTTTTCCGTTGTGGATCACCTGACACATGACATTATCGTATACCTGCTGAATGAGACTGATAAATATTCGGAGTAGTGCACTCCATAGTGTTGAAGCAGTTTCCAAATTACTTCTCGGTCAACACCGTTTGTCGAAGGTCTTTTCGAAGTCAATGAAGTTAAGGTACAAGTTTGACTGTGATTTTATCCCCTGTTCTGTGATGACAATGTGCAGAGTTGCGCTTCGATCAGCATATGATTTACTTTTCCTTAATCTAGCTTGTTCGAGCTATAGGGGTTCTGCATCCTGTGCATCTTTTATTCTCTGCAGGATGACGCAACTTAGTATTGCGCTTAGAGTAGACAACAGAATTACTCCACGCCGGTTCTTGCAGAGGGATAAGTAACCCTTCTTCTTTGGTAGCTTGATAGGGTTGTCTCTCTTCCAGTTCGTAAACACTTTTCCTTCCTTCTGAACTTTTTGCAATAATGGAATCAGCATGTCTACTGCAGTCTCTAGGTACATTTTCAGTGCATCGGGGGGGGGGCGGGGGATTCCGTCTAGCTTTGCTACCTTCCCAGATAGGCTTCAGTAGATTGATTGCATTCGGGATTTCTGTTTCCGTCGAAGGATTGGTGTCCATTGGTCAGCAGTTCTGAGTATGGTGTTGTTGTTGGTGGTATTTCTGGGCGAGTTGCCGGTGACGGTCGATTCAAGAGTCCTTTGAAGGGATCAGTCTATCTAAGAGGAATATATTGTCTACCTGAATGTAGTAATCGACGTATATCTATGACACTAAATAAATTGCTGGGATTTCAAAATCAAATATTGCTGTATCAAATGACACTGAAGACACTAAATATTTCTGATGGAAACCAATAACTATCATCTTTTTAGTATACAAATCTTCATTAATACTTTAAAGTCGCATGAATTCTAATTGAATTTCTTCAAAAGAAGTACATATTTTCCCGGAATTCTTTGCGCATCTAGACAGATCTAAAAGACCTCTCTATCGACAGCAGAGAACGCTTCTTTCACGTCGAAAACTATGCCAGCTCTGAACACCCTTTCATATATTTCTGTTCTAGAAACTGTTGAAAGGTGACGATTCAACCAATAACTTGCCGCTCAGGTTTGAATAAGATCGATGGTTGGAAGCGCTAGGGAGGGTCTTTTGAACCTTGGTTTCGTGCTTATCGAGACTTTATACCTCGAAGAAACTATTGTCATTCTCGCTGGTTGGAACTAATAATACCCAGTGGTACAGACAGAAACGCTTCACCTAAGCTGTTCAGACTGCGACCGACGTTTTGCGTAGACAGCTCACTACAACGGTGAATTGGTGTTAGATGATTGAACATCTCTCTAGTTTCTTCTTAGTTACAAATGAAGATAACTATATGAGTGTCTCACTACTTTTTTGTGTTTTTTTATTCCTTCACGTTCCCCCCTCCCAGTGGAACATAGGGAGCCTGGAGTTTCAGTAGCAATGGAATTTATTTTAATGGGACGAGGTTCCCAATGTCTCATGCCCAACTTATCTTCTTTACCAGTCTTTTTACTGGCTTAGCGAGGTAAAGGAGTGCGTAGTCTGGACCACATTAAGTGTGGTTGGAGAGCATTCAACCACTGTGCCACCGACGCACATGATTAGCACGAATCTTTGTATTATAACTAGACAAGGATAACCAAGTTAGTTTAGGGGTTACAAGAGGTCGTTTTTGTATGCACATAATGTGAGCCTTTTTTCAATGTTGCTATCGCCTCATCCTATTTTATTATGTACCCCTGACGATTTTTATGAATAATCTTGAAGGCTGTTTTGATATCATTATTATGTGTTTTCCAATAGGCGACACTGGTATTTTCTTGTGGTTTTTGTGTACGCATAACTGCTGGTAGTTTCATGTGAGTGTAGACATCTTCTACCGAGGTTTCAAGAATATCCATTTCTCATGAGGATGGTTTGAAATTCAGTCGGATATAGATACCAGTTAGGGAACTATTAAAACCAGCAGATAGTGCTGGGCAGTTGTCTCGGACTGATCTGCAGTACGCACCTACGACCGGAGTTGGAAAACAAGACCTCGCGGTTACAAGGCAAGTCAGATGGTAGACCATCCAGCCACGGGGACCTGACTCACTGGCCAGCCTATGAATCCTAATTTCTATCAATTCGTGATTTTCGCACAACTGGAACCAGTCAATGTTATCGGCGAGCATTTGTCTTCACCCCCTAGTAGGTGGACGTGTCATTAGAACCCCGGGCAAATTCATGGAGTCTGACAGCAGAGATTTGATTTAGCTTGCGACGGCGCTAAAATCACAAACCATTAGAGGTTAGAATTTATGCGTTAGCCAGTGAATCGGTTCCCACATGACTGAATGGTATGCGAGCCAGCTTGCCTTGTAACCGGAAGGTCTTGGGTTCGAACCCATCCACTGAGGTGAGTGCGTACTGCCAATGATTCCCAAACTAGGATAAAACATTACCCTCTGCTTTTTCTTCAATGGTTCTCTAACTGATATCAATCCGTGGTCAAACTCGTGAAAACAAAATTAATCCTTATAAACAAAACTCGTCAGAATTACAAATATTAGTCTACTTTTGTTCAACATTGTAAACAGTGTGTACTTTTACATCAGATTACGTTCGACTAAAAGTTCATGGTCGTAGGAAAATTGAATCTGAAAAACATATATTTGTATATGCGGTATACAATAGTATGTGGGTGTGTGTGTGTTTGTATGCTTGGGAAAACAATTGTAAATCATTTGGTAGCCTGTCTATAAGAAGACGTAGACAGTCGGGAATTTAGATGAAGTATGATTGATTAGTGATACATATCAGGACAAGCTAAAATCATATCTTTGTGTATATTCAAACTGTTGTGATTCACCGATTTATATAGGGCTTCTACAGCTGGTCTTTCTTTTTACCAACCGAAACCTTTGTGTCGAACCTTAGTCCTTTCAAAATCGATTTTGTGTCCCGTTTCTATCGAATGCAATGCAATCGGTGATCTGTTTTCTAGCATCTTTAAGTCTGCGAAGGTCGTTGGAACCACTTTTTCACATTGTTTATGCTCTTTCACTCTTATATTTACCTGTCTGAAAGTTTCTTCTACATTTACGGCGTCACAGTCCCCACAATTGATCCTTAACCTTCACCAGTCACGAGCGTAAGGTGTCCGTTTCAGGAAAATACACCTTTATGTCATGATCGTTAAGGATTCACTTTATCTTATCCGATGCTTCTTTTCAGTAAGGAATCACCACTATACTAACCCAAGCCTTAGCAACAGGTTTCGATTCATCCCTATCTTCACATTTCAAATATCTCTTTATGAAGGCTTTGGGATAATTATTTGATTTAAGAGTAGTCTGAACCAATTTTAGTTCCCTGCTGATCTCTTCCTCCTCAGTAACTAGACGTTTGTCTCTGTTAATCAGATTCGTGGCCACAGTTACTTTGGTGGTAAAGGGATGTCCTGAAAATTAATCTAAGTATCTGTCTGAATGTGTCGGCTTTCTGTAAATGTTTATTTAAAGTTTACCGTCTGGTTTTCTTTCCAGCAATGCCAAATCATTCTCGTCAGATTCAACCTCTTCGGAAAACTTAATGGTTTCTGACATACTGTTTATTAAATGAAAAAGTTCATTCAACAAGCTGCGTATGGTTATGACGAAGGTATCATCCAAGTACTTTAACCCCGTTCTTAGAGGAACATTTCATAATAGCATTTGATTCTAATGAGTGCATAAACAGATTGGCGACTAGCGGAGACAATGGTGATCCCATAGCACAATTAGGAATATCATTGGTGATAATAAGCACCCTTGTCTGAATCCTGTGTTTACTCCAAACGCCTCACTGAGTTTTCCGTTGTGGATCACTTGACATGTGCCGTTGTCGTACAGCTGTTGAATAAGGTTGATGAATATTTGAGGTACGCCGTAGTACTCGAGTAGTTTCCAAATTACTTCGCTGTCGAAGGCCTTCTAAAAGTCTATAAAGACAAAATACATAAACAGCATTATAATCCACTGCTGACTAACCTTCAGTTATCGTACACATAACAGTGATAAAAAACATACACATTATAACTTTTAAACCACTGTGTAGAGCTTAACTTCATGTTGATTTTCTCCATTTGTCAATATAACAGATAGTATGACGATATTATTCAGACTGGATGATATTTTGAACATGATTCGTCCAAAAGATTAGTCCTTGTATAAAAATTTGGATAGGGTTGGATTAGAAGACGGAGATTATCTGAAAAAGGTGTGATGTGACGTGGTGTATTTGCACCATCTACGTTTCCAACAGCAATCTGATCCACCACACATTTACTTATCAAGTCAATATATATATGAAAAAAATTAAGCGGACGTCTACATGTCTTATGCTGAGAACTTGTCCCTAGATTTAATTTTTAAATTGCCCTTCTATAGGAGATATGTAGATCATGTCATTTTGATGTGTGACGATCATGAAGATGCAAGTCGTCTATTAGACAGACTTAACTCCGTACTACAGAATCATGTAAGTCTTACATGCGAGGAAGAAAGTCTCAACCAACTGGCATTTCTAGACATACTTCTGAGTTGAAGAGATGATGGTTCAGTATGAAGATCAATTTACAGAAAGCCCACTTGGACAG
Source organism: Trichobilharzia regenti (assembly GCA_944472135.2). NCBI lineage: Eukaryota > Metazoa > Platyhelminthes > Trematoda > Strigeidida > Schistosomatidae > Trichobilharzia > Trichobilharzia regenti. The sequence continues at coordinate 120,546,626 of OX235264.1, read as the reverse complement.
GGCAATACCTTAATTTTCACAGTTTCTGTCCATTACAGTATAAGAGAGGCTTGGTGAAATGTCTATTTAAGAGGATTCAACGTATTTGCCCGGCTGATTTTATAGACAAAGAAAATGAAATACTGATGGATACTCTTGTTGAAAATGGATATCCTTTAAAATTTCTAAACAGGTGTAGAAGTTAATTAGTCTCTTTAAACCTACAATCCATACCGCCCCTAAGAAAAATGTCTCCATCAAATTACCATATAACGGGGAAATAAACAGTATGATTGTGAAACAAAGGTTGAATTCAGTCTTCCGTAGAACCTACTATGCAGCCCAGCTTGTAATTAACGAAAAAGCTAAAAATATGCTCCACTGCAAACCTGAAAAATGCACAAGTGATTATGTCACATCCCACACTATTTACCAATTTTCGTGTGTGTGTGGTGGTGGTGGGGGGAACACAGATATGCATAGGGAGGAGTAATTGTGCTTTGCATGTGAGGATGGGACAGCGAGCATATCCCGAAATGGTTAGAAAACCAAATAAATTGTGGAAAAACAATAGACGCAGGTGTCGGACTACCAACTTCGTCTATAGCTAAACATCTAATCGAGGTGAACCATAAGATTGATGTTAATTCATGGAGTATTTCATGATGAGGTGACATCAGCTAGAGAACCACCACATTCAGAAATATTGTCGGTTATACTAGGCAGACAGCCTTGTCTTACTCCTGCCTTCACTTCAAACGCCTCTCTAAGATATTTGTAAGAATTACATTTGTAAAATCTTAGCGAAATGGAAATGATTAATTCCAACTTTTCGTTCGGCAGGTAAATTAATCGCTGAGATTTTACAAATGTCTACTTTTCACTCAGCGCCCGAATATTTTGGAACTATTCGGTCAAATCCTGATCACAGTTCTCTAAGATGTAGGTTATGTGTCACTTGATATATGCGATCCTCATAAGTGTTGATCATAAAGTTTTGAAGTACACTGTCAGGGAAAATAAACCTTTCTCTAAATGTTTATAACAAAATATGGTGCACATTGTGAAGTTCTTTTAATCTAAGAGACACCTGTCAACCGCGAAACCCCTTCAAAATCTATTTATTCCTTATTATGTAATCAAATTTTACCGTTGGTTATTCTCGTCGCTTAGAAAGTAAATTACTTTTTCCTCCAAATGCTTTTGGCTTTTTATTCCACCTGTGTTAATTTTTTCGACAAAATATACTTCGTGAACTTGTTGATATGATTTCAGTTCGTTTAGAACGAATCTAGAATTCGTTCCAGTCCCGTCTCCTTTTTAAATGGTGGATGGTGGCTAGCAATGGAATCCAGGACAATGCGCATTTCGTCCCACTTGGGACTCGTCAGCTAGTGGATGTACCTGCATTCCACAGTGAGTGAACATGATGTTCCCACCGAGGCTCAGACCCAGTTCCCATAGTTTCAAACGCCGAAGCGTCGTTATCCACTAGACCACTTTGGCCACAAGAGAGCCACTTCTGGTGCAACGGGTCATATTAATTATTTAATTCAATTTTAGATTTTCCCGTCGATTGATTGGACTGAAGTGCTTGATCTAGCCGATAATGCTTTGGCATTTGAAACTATGGATACTGAGTTCTAGCCTCGGTGGGAAAATCATCACTGACTCACTGCGGAATGCAGGGACATCCAGATGACGAGTCTCAAATAGGACGAAATGCATATCATGGATTCCATCGATTAAATTCTAATCCTGCACAAGAAGCCGACATGTGCATCTGAGACCAAGCACTTCAGTCCAATCAATCGACGGGAAAACCTGTGTAATTTTGTTTCTAACCCCCTCGTAAATAATATCTAGTTGAAAATAATTGTGATTTTTTATTTGCCTTCATAATTATGTGGAATCAAGTAAAAATTGTATCTGTGTAGAATTATATATTTAAGTGCGATTGTACAGATGCTTTTGAAGATGAAATCGCCGAAAAGATCGTCATCTTCGCTGAACTTCGTGTTCTCTTCTTTCTAATGTCCTAATTGGTATTTTCCACGATCAGTTATAATGAGCTGTATAATTTTTTAAGTTGAAGTAATTTCGATGCATATATTCATCAAATTGATTGAAAATATGTTCATTATATTTTCTTGTGATCAACACCGTCTCATCCACGTGAACAATGACGCCAACTCCGCCTAATACTTGAGGCAAGCCTGTTCATTTTCCACGATGCTATCTCTCTGCAGTACTGGTACTATTATACTGAAGACACTTCTGAATTTTCTGATTCATACGCTGTTGCTGTTACTGGTCATTTAAGCACCCAGTTATGACACATCGTTAAGTTTTCGTTAGAGATAACTTAGAATTGGCGAAAAAAGTATCTACGAAATGTGTAAACTAAAAAAGAACGGCATAAATTCTCGAACTGACTTTCTGGTTCGGCACTCATCACACCTGTAAACAAATCCATCAACGCACACACCTAGTATACCTTTGTAAATAATACATGACACTTCCACATTCATAGATTTTCGACCTTCCTACCAGTCTGTTCTTCAAACAGTAATCAAAAGCAAGATCCGCAGTGAATTTACAACGCAAAAGATGTACAGCATCCATAAATACGCCTGGATAATGCGGAGTCACTTGATTGGTTGTTCAAGGTCATTTATCTGTTCGCTAGGTAGTTCCGGTTTGGGCTGGTATAGTTTAGAGTCACTGAATACCTATTGTAGCATTTGCTGTACAATGCGCGAAAACACCATGCAATTACTTACATCTTTACGCGTAAATATGCACTTTAAAGATTCAAGAGTATGTTTACTAAAACTCACTTAGTTTGTTGTTGTTGTTATTGTTGTTAATTTCTCCTAGAAAAACAATGTCCAGATAGGTGTTTTGCTGGTCAAACACTCTTAATTTATTCAAAAAAAATTCTGTCACCTGTTTAATCATTGAACCGATTCAATCTTTCAGTGATTCAGTAATCAATCTTTTTGGGTAATAATTATGACGCAAATAAATCTTTTCACAGTGTTAAACCCCATGAGACATCACAATTGTTGATACAATTTGTTTATGCCTTGAAATTTTGTTGACTGATTTCTTCATCTCGAACGCCTTACCGTGACAATGAATTTTGTTATTGTAAACAAAACTTGAGTTTGCTTCTTATTCAAAAGTACTCAGTACAACAGTTAGAAGTATGCATTTTGATCATTGAACATTGAATGTTCTGTAGAGAGAGAGAGAGATGATGATGATGAGTTTGAACATCACTAGCTCAGGTATTGAATTTAAAATACCTATTTTACCAGATTTATACTTATTTCAACAGTTATTAATTGACGATTATCGATTGTTTTTGATCGAGTTTTGTTCTCTGAGATAATTGGTTTAATTGGGAAGCTTATGTTGTCCTTCTAGGCTACATCTTCAACTCAGGCTTTAATATGAACTCAACTTTTTGATTGGACACTAGTAACTATTACGATGTGTCTAGTCATTTCTTTGGTCCAGACTGAATTGTGTCAGTCAGGTTCGCAATGTGGCCGCGATTCTAGGTTGCTGACCATCAAAGTGCACATTGATTTGATGATATTAGATAGTTGGAGGCAATCGGCCACAGAAAGGCTTGGACATAAGTTTCGTGCTAGTTGGCACTCACTAGTCAACAAGGCGTATCTGCAACCTTGAAGGAACTTATGCGCCTTCTATGGTTCGAACCCACATCACCCAGTGCTGTAGTCAATCGAATAGTTCAGTGATAACGCCTCTGACTGCAGCATTCACTGCATGACACGGGTTCGAATCCCAGAGGGGACATGAGTTCCTTCAAGTTTGTAGATACGCCTCGCTGGCTGTTGAGTTCCAACTAGCACGAAACCTAGGACATGCAAGGCTTTCTACCGATTGCCACCAACTATCTAATATCATCAAATAAACTGAACTTATTGAGATTCTCGATGAATGATGATATAATTGTGTCTCCTAGCAACTTTTTGGCAAGTTCACCAATTGCGTCCCAATGGATGCGAACGCACGGGTGACCCTCAGCCGACCAATCATTAAAGTGAGGCATTTTTACACAAAAAAGGACGTTTTTCAAGAAAATGCATTAAAACACATTAAACAGGTTAACCTTATCTGTCTGTCTGTCTATTTTCGACATAGAACTTTGCACAAATGTGCGGAAGTTCAAGTCGCCACATTCCGTGTAGCACGCAAAGCAAGAGAAGAAAGTACAAGAAAGGCATAATAGAAACAGTGAGCAGAGGTGTGAGACAAAGGAGGAGTATTGACGAAGAACAAAACAGTTTCATTGGAAATCATAAGTCACAAGGAGTGGATGCATCTGCGATAGCCACTGAGAACGATTTTGAGCCATGTCACCAATTGTTTCCAACCATTGGTTTTTACCGTCCCGAGGACCCCAGCCTGGAAGTCTACACCTTCCTACGTGGCTTAGACCAACTGTTGTGGATTTCATTGACTGGTTCGGCCAAGTTTTTGTTTGACCGCCGCTAGCTTTTTTCCAGCCTGACCCTAAATCCGCTAACATTGCTCGTCGAGGGAGGCGATGGCTTGGCATACGTAACACATGTCCTAACAATCTCAGTCGTTGTAACTTCACGACTTCGTCGATTGATTTCCCCTGTTTACCTAGCACTCGACGACTAACCTCAATGTTGCTCACCTTATTATGCCACTTTACACGGGAAATAGAGCGCAAGCACCTATGGTCAAAGACAGCTAGTCTTTTCATGTCTTCCACTCTGAGTGGCCAGGTCTCACAACCATAAAGGAGGACGGAGCGGATTAATGAGCAATACACCCGCCCTATGGTCGATAGTCAAACATCTCGTCTACGCCAGAGTCGGCGTAAACTGGCAAATGCGAAACGAGCCCCCTGTATTTGTGCTGAGATTTCGTCAGAGATCAACGCATTGGCACTAGCTGATGGTACTTCCCAAATAAGTGAAGCGGTCAACGTGCTCTACCACTTCACTTCCTATTTTTAAACTAGGCGTCGATGTAGTCCAGTCAGTCCTGTTTGAAAGGGAGTGCTTTTTTCACGTATTTCACGTTTTTGACAAATCGCTGTTTTGTTGTGTTATTCACTTCAAGAACATTTAAAAAAAACTTTAACTTGACTTTTGTCTGTTAAGTTTTGATTTTAACCACTTATATATTCTATATTGGGTAAATTGTCTTGGCTGTTTCCAGTAGAATTTCATGATGTCAAAAGTACCACATAAATGTAATAGGGCGGAGTGTTACTTTTTGGTAGATGATGGAATACAGTGTAATAACTGTGAAAAATGGTATCATAAGATGTGTACTGGATTACGTCCAGCTGCATACAAACGCTGTACTGCTCCAACATCCCACTGGATGTGCAGAATGTGTTGCTCCCCAAAGATGACCTTAATAAGGGAGGCTCACGAACTGCTGTCTAAAGCCATGGAACTTCCTGATGATAGCGTGGCTAGTAAGAGTGACACGGACTGCCCGTCTGAAGATGAAGCAGTAAGTGCCATCATGAATGTTATCACACCGGCGGTTACTATCCCAGTTACCCCGGAAGTAAAACCTACTAGGCGTTCGAAGCGTCTTAGTAAGCGAAAAGGTAAAAAAACGGAAGCTGTAAACAGCACCTCAGAACCAGAGAACACCGTAAGCGAAGTTCACCATGAAGGTGGCGCAGACACTGATCTTGATTGTACCATCAAAAACTGCAGCAGCCCTGAGAAGCAACTGCAGGCAGATGATAAATGGGTAACAAAAATAAGCAGTCGAAAGAAATATAGTAATATTGATGGTAGGCAAACGTCTGTCACCTGTAGCCAGGCTGCATCAATAGTGGTGAGAAAGGACGTAGCCACTGCTAAATACGACAAGCTCTCCTTAGACTCTAACATAATTGTTGGAAATTTGGAAGAGTCCAAAGAATCTGATCCCGTGAAAAGGCACGATCACGACCTTAAATTAGTGAGTAGTATTATAAGGAAGATGCTCCCAGCGAATTTCCCTGGAGTATCGATTAAAAAGCTGATTAGAATAGGCAAAAGAGATGATGAATGTTCTAATCAGCGTAGGTTGCTTAAAGTAGTTTTAGGTTCTCCTGATGAACGGAATCATCTACTGGCTAATGTACACAACCTTGCCGGGTCAGGAATTTCAGCCAGACCTGATTTATCTCTTGAAGACAGACTTAAACGAAAAGAAGTTTTGTCCCAGCTAGAAACAAGACGTAAAAATGGTGAGACTAACCTTAAACTGGTGGGTTTTCAAATAGTCAGGTCTTGGAAACGTATGCTTCCAAGACCTGTGTGGATAGGCCAGACCGCATAGGAAGCCTGAAGGTAGTGTACACTAATATACGTAGTATCGGGAACAAATTTCACGAGCTAGGTGTATTAGTAGAAGACCTTAGCCCAGGTATTGTGGCCATTACTGAAACATGGCTGGTTTCGGGATTAGATGACACACCTGAGCTATGCGGATTTAGTTGCTTGCGCAGCGACAGAGTTAAGGGTCGTAGAGGTGGCGGGGTTGCTCTGTACATCAACAACTCCCTACATGTTCGTTCCGTGAAATCTGAAGCTCATGACAGTGGGACAGGTGAGGTAATTAGCTGTGAAGTAAGCTTTGCAACCGGCACTCTACTCATTGGAGTTCTGTATAGAAGTCCCTATTGTCAGTGTGATGACTTCATTTTAGATCACCTCAAACAATGGAGTAAACACAGTAGCTGTCTTATTCTAGGTGATTTTAATGCACCTCATATAGACTGGGTAGCTGTCACATCTCCAGGATCCGCTGATAAGTTTGACAGCCGGTTACTCTTGACAACCATGGAAAATGCCCTGACACAACATGTCTTAGGTAGTACAAGATTCGGTTCTACCCAAGGATCTTCCTTGCTGGACTTAGTGCTTACTCATGACAACGACGACGTGGATGGTCTAGTTATTCATCCACCTCTAGCAAACAGTGATCATGGGGTGTTAGATTTTAACTTAAGGGCTGGCAATTTAGTCAGTTTTCAACCCAAATCCCGGCCTAGTGTTTGGCATGCTGACATAGTGGCTATAAAGGAGCGTGCTTCAACTGCCGACTGGTCAGTCAACATTGTCTCATCCATTGAAGATGAATGGGATAGATTTAAGAATACACTTGAGAGGGTTACCACTGATCTCATCCCCTGGAGGGTTCCTAAAAGGCCAACGAATCGGCCACCATGGATAAATAGACAAGCTATAACACTCCTGAGACGGAGAAAAAGGTTCTGGAATCTCTTTGTTTCTACTGGGCTACAGCAGTTCCGGCTGAAATACTGTGAAACCAGAAACCAGTGTAAAACTTTGATCCACCAGTCAAGGATAGCTTACGAAACCCAGTTAGTTAAAAGTTCACCAGGCTGCCCAAAAAGACTCTTCTCATATATCAAGAGAAGAACACGTAAGAGTGATGCTATCCCACCTCTTATGCTTGAAGATGACCAGACAAACATGGCTGAGGATAACTTGACCAAGGCTGAGGCTTTGTCCAGGCACTTTAGTCAAGTATTCTCTGATAAAATTGATACCAGCTTTGTAAATTTACCAGAAGGTAACTTGAAAATGGCACCCTTATACATTGGAAAGGATACTGTCCTAAAGTGGCTTCTAAGGCTCAATCCTGGTAAGTCCAGTGGCCCTGATGAACTCCACCCACGTATATTAACAGCATTGGCTGAAAGCATAGCCGAGCCATTGTCGGTAATCTTCAATATGTCTCTGGACCAGTCTAAATGTCCAAGAGACTGGAAAGATGCCATCATTAGTCCGGTCTTCAAAACCGGATCTAGAAACTTAGTTCAGAACTATCGTCCTGTTAGTTTGACCAGTATTGTTGTTAAACTACTAGAAAGAATAATTCGTGATGCTATCATTCAGTTCATTGAAGGGAACAAACTTTTCGCTGTGGAACAGCACGGTTTTAGAGCAGGTCATTCTTGCTTGACCAACCTTCTTTTGGCCAGAGAAAGTTGGGCAAGCTCAGCTGATGCTAATATACCGGTGGATGCCATATTCATAGACCTTAGCAAGGCGTTTGACAGGGTTTCTCATTCAGGTCTTCTAGTAAAGTTAGGTAGTCTGGGAATCAATAAAGTGGTTACCGACTGGATTCAAGACTTTCTAAAGGACAGAAGACAAAGAGTACGAGTTAACGGGGTTTTATCAACATGGGAATCGGTTAAGAGTGGCGTTCCTCAGGGTACAATTCTAGGCCCACTTCTTTTCCTGATTTATGTTAATGAGATTCCATCGGTAGTTAAGTCATCCTGCTTACTGTTTGCTGATGACATCAAGATATGGAGGGCTTTGCACGATGACAGTAATCAACTTGCTTTGCAGGAAGATTTAAACTTGTTAAGTGATTGGTGTAAGCGCTGGGCCTTGGAGATTAACTTAAGCAAGAGTGTAGTTATGCATGTATCCCATAGTCACGTGCACAATTACTCAATGAATGGCATTACTCTCCCAGTGGTCACTGAGTACAAGGACTTGGGAGTGGTTGTGCAGCATGACTTGAAAACAGCAACAAACTGTAGAACTGCAGCCACTAAGGGTTTTCGAATGTTATGGGCCATACGCAAGGCTTTTGCGAACTTTGACGCTGATATATTTCGTATATTATATCCGACTTATATCAGACCTCATTTGGAATATGGGATCCAGGCAGCGAGCCCGTGTTTCAAATACGAAATTGACTTATTAGAAAGGGTGCAAAGAGTAGGAACTAAGCTAATAAAGGGTTTCTCAACCCTGTCATATGAGGAGAGGTTAAGTCGACTGGGTTTATTTCCACTGTCATACAGACGACTTAGGGGTGACCTAATACTAGCATACCGTATCCTAAGAAATGATTTTGGAGCTAATTTATCTAAATTATTTCTTCCTTCTAGCACCAACCAATTGCGAGGACATCACCTCAAGGTTCAAAAACCACGGTCGAATCGTCTGCGTCTGGAAATCCGTTTTTCGCATCGAATTGTGAACCATTGGAACTCCCTACCGGAACATGTCGTATCAGCGCCATCCCTTGATTCATTCAAGGCGAGATTGGACCTCCTGTATGAAATAAATCGAAAGGATTAACACAGGCATATAGCCTACTATCCTAAATAAATTGTAAACTGTAAACTGTAAACTGTAAACTGTAACATCTTGCATTTGGCGGGAGCGAATCGCATGCCAAACATTCGTAGATTGCGGCTCGAGGTGTTTAAAAGACTCTGCATTTCGTCAGCATCTTCGCCTAGAAGGACTATATCGTCTGCATATTCCAAGTCAACAAGATTATTCCCCGGTAGCAAGTCAATTCCTGAGTCACTGAAGTCACCTAGGGTTAAGTCCATTAACACATCTATGATGAAGTTGAATAGAAAAGGGGATAATAGGCATCCTTGACGGACACCACTGGTCGTCATCAGTTCAGATGACAGCTCGCCGTAAGCCCTCACCTGACTGTATGAGTGCGAGTAGAGTGCCTTAATCAGTGCAATATATTTTCTCGGAATTCCCTTTACAGCCAAGCATCTCCAGAGAACATCTCGATCGACAGAGTCGAATGCTGCCTTTAGGTCAAGAAATATAATGACTGTTGGATGCCGGTAGGAATGCCTATGTTCTAGAATCTGCCGGAGGGTGAAGATATGATCAATACACCCTCTTCCTGGTCTAAAGCCTGCCTGGCTCTCTCGTGTTTGTGCCTCCCGAGCACCACTCAGTCTACGCATGATTATTGAGCCTGAGACTTTAGATACTATATTAGTCAAGCTAATCCCTCTGTGATTATCACAGGAAGACTTGTCTCCCTTCTTGTATATGGGGATAATCAGTGATATGACTTAAAAATACGTCCCATTTATGATGAGGAGTACCAATTACTAAGTTAGACTAGTTCCTGTACATGTATTCACCGAGGTGACTGAATATGAGCTGTTTCTTTGAATTGATCAGCTCACTTATCCTGTTGTGAAGTCTTCCCCAGACCTCTTGGTTGACTTCCTATGGTTTCCGGTAAGAGGACCGACGACTACTCACCAGGAATCTGTGGATAATAAAACAAATTAAAATAAATAACATCAACTATAAATCTATCCCTAATCGTAACCCTAACCTTAATCCAGACCCTAACACTAACCCTAACCTTAATCTTAACTCTAACCACAACCCTGATCCTAACCATAACGAGCTATCGACAAATTGTCGAAACTGTACTTAAAAATGTGATCTGCGTCAAATTCGCTCCCTAAGTTGGTGAATAGCGTTGACATTTCAGCTATGATAATGACAGATGCCGTCAGCCAATGACTAGCATGCCTTCAAGGTCACTGGAGCGTTCGCATTCCTCGAGGACACTATTGTTGAACTTCCCCCAGATTTTTTCTGAATTGATTGTTAATTTACCTCTCTGTTGGTCATTTTTATCGACTTGAAATTTGAACTTCTTTCTCATGGAACACATAATATTTTTCCTCATATCCAAGTTGGGGATCCCTATAGGAAACACCTTCTCAACAGAACTCCAAGCACACCATCAGATTAATTTTCATATGTCGACTTGTAGAGATTTAATTGATCACAGGTTAGACGACGAATCAATATCACCTTACATTTCATCTCGTAATAAGTTTCGGATAGTAAAGTTAAAATTGAAGTTAACATCTGTGTAGAACAACGAAACTGTATTACGTTGTATAGAATCTGAAGCAAGACCGCTTTGTACGACACATTTCATTCTGCATAATCATTCCAACTTGAATTTGTGTGAATTTTCATCAAATAAGATGCAATGACTTAACATTTCTGATTTTGTTTGGTTCACGTCTTGTTTTCAGAGATTCCTGCTAAGTATAATTCAAAACTGACATTCTGATATACCTTGAAGTTCTCGCCCCGACACAAAAACATCCTATGTACTGAAACTGTATTGAAAATTCATGATCAGATTTAATTTCAGCAGTGTAGTTGGCTCCAAACACTGATTGTCCATAACGGTGCACAGTGAGTTGAAGCTTTTTAGTGAATGGTGAATAGCATTTGAATCTAGGACGCGCATTTCGTCCTGTTTCGGACTCATCTGGGGTGTTAACGCTTTGGCGTTCGAAGTGGTAGGTAGTGGGTCTGAGCTTCAACGGGATGATGATCACTTACTGGGGAAAGCACGTTCATCCAGCTAGCTGATGACTCCTTAAAGGGACGAAATACACGTTAAACTGAATTCCTCTGGTAGTCACCATCCACTAAGTTACTTAAAATTAGCGCTCATACATTAGAAGGAGACAAATTGACATTGAACCAACTTTCAGTCCAATCTAGCAATCAAACTAAATTGAAAATTGGAGTACTTGAAATTAAAGTGTTAACTGTCCAAGTTTAATATTTCAAATATAAACTCTAGCTACTTATAAGTAGTTAGCAGAAAATATAGAAATTAAGTGGAGAATACTTGCGAAATGTCAAACTTTTATCTGTGCACGATAATTTGACTGCATAGTGGATACTACTATATCTGTATCAGTAATTAGAGTGAACACATTGCATAGGAAGTAGAATTTAAATCCCACTGGTTGTACTTTGAGTTGGGGACTAACTACACATTCATTTGTGGCCTGAAATGATGGCTACAAGATAAGAATCCGAGTGGGAAAATCATTACTCCAAGAGAATACGGATATATACATCTGATGAGTTCCAGTTAGGACGAAATAGGCAGTCACGAATTCCACTTCTAGTCGCCAGCAGCTGATATAAAGTGTAACACTTCCAGAATTAGAGCCATTCGCATACTGCTAGCCAACTAGATCCTAAACAAGCCGATCACCCCTCTGGTATTCAGATCATTTTCAATTGGACGTAATAGCTGCGGTACGTAGCATCATATTGTTTCCAGTGGTTAATTCATTGATCTCATTTTTATTCCAGTGAACGTTTACTGTAATATTTTATTACTTTTTTTATAACCGTTTCAGGTCCGTCGACTTCGTTAGCCTGTGCTCTGGCAACTGACAATCAATTCGGAGGGAAAGAACTACTCTCCTTTATATTTAGTACTGTGCTAACTTATATGGTCCCATGTATTCTACTTGTATTCATCAATTCAATCATTCCGATTAAATTAATTAGTATTAAAACACGTCGACGTATACTTTGTAAGAGAGAAGATACACATGCACATTTAATCAATTGGACTAGTAATGGAAAGTCAAGTATTACACCACATAATGATCCAACCTCACCAACTAAAGCATTAGCATCTGCACTGGCTACAATGTTGCTAAAGCGTAGACGACATACTATTCTAGAAGATCGTAAAGAACTTGGACGAGTTGTAGCCTTGTTATTATTATCATGCTTTTATTTATGCTTTACATTTCCAGTGAGTATAAGTTTAACAATACGTGCTAGTTTAAATGATCAACACGACAAATGTGTACATACACTATATGCACACTTATCAAGACTGTTGACGTCTATAAAAGATATTAATTATGCACTGAATGGTTATACATATGCACTATTTTTTCAATTTTATCGTCATAAATTACTACAAATTTTTACCTGTAAATTCACTACTTCTGCTAATAATAATACTCACTATACTCGTCGTGATGGAAATACAGCGACTTGTTCAAGGAATAATAGACGACAATCATCATCGACCACGTGAAAAATTAACGCCGGAAGATAGTGAGAATAAAAATGATAATATTAAGATGAAAAATTTAAGTTTTTACAATCCTATCAAGTAAAGAACAAATCACATCACTTTTGTTTCACATTGAACCCATTGAACACTGAAGACCATGCCAGCATACTCGCCGCGAAAATTGACCAATCAGTTGTTTGTATAAAAATGGAAATCTAAAATCTGTAGGCACAATAAAATCGTATGAACTTTTCTGTGATGTACTGACAGTGTACTTTAAATTGTATTGCATTAAACCCACTTTATGATTCTTCTTCTTCTTTCACATGATTTCGTTCAAAGACGAATTATCACACTTTTGTTGTGTGTTCTTTCTACCTCTAATAGTGTGCAATTTAGAAAATATTTATTTACTTATTTATATATGTGAATCTGTAAACGCATTTCTCCTCTTTTTTGTTTGATAATTATCAAATTAAACAAACATATTTTTGGGCAAAAATTTCTTTTCAAGAATTTTGACAGTTTTGTAAGAGACTTATACTAGAGTTCACTAACATTACAAATATAAGAATAATAATCCAAGTCAATAGAGTGTTAAATAACAATATATTGCCAAAAATGCAGTGACGAGTTATATCAACGAAAAGGATTACTTGGACATAAAGTCTAAGTCCTCTGCTACAAATTATTTATATAATCCACGGGTACGTTAATTGTTTGGGTTGCGTCTGCTGTAGCTGCTGTGTTCCGGTTGTAGAAATGTCTTCGGTTGAGAGTAGTAGACTGCTACAATAAATCTGAAGTATACAACACGGTGTGAGTTGAGCAAGTAAGCAGAAATAACCAGGGAGAAGACGAAGTCTCCAACAACAGAGTGTATTTTTCAATTGTCCTCGGAAGTTATGTATATTTCAACAAGAAGCGTTTTAAACAAAAATTATGTACAATATCTCGAATTTCTACAAATAACCAAAAAGTGTACAATCACATTGTTACGTACTCCACACGGCTCCCCCCCTAGAGGTCCGGAGAGACAACCGGAAAATGATAAGTAAAACTGTGAAGTAAATAATAATTGTAATAACAATTTTTGGATAAAAATAGGGATATATTACAACATGCATAAACGCGAGAAGGTATGTGAATCATGTAAAGTCTGAAAGCATATACAATGAGTTCAGCAATAAAAATTGAAATAGAAAGTCATTTCACTTAAATTTGCGCTAACCCTGAACATAGATTTTTAATGTATAAAGGAAAATATGTAAATACACAGTAATTAAGGAGGGGAAAGAAAACATCAAAAAAATATGGAATAAAGATCAATAGTTTCTGAATAGGACAATACCTGTTTTGTAGGTGAGGTACATATAAATAAATAATAGTGATAGTAACATCAAAGTTTACGACGAAATACTAACGGTCATGATAATAATGTCTAAACGAAAAAGATAATAATAATTTGTAATTATATTGTCTATGGCACCAACCTAACCTTGCCTGGACAGCTAGTCTCCTCAGCCGATTCCACAGACGTGAACATTGCCGACTTCACCAACCGATTAACTAGACAAATGCTTCAACTTCAACCAACAGCACCTCGACAATCTCCCTGACGAGATCAGATCAACAAACATCTCCAAACTTGCAACTTCGTCTACATTCGAGTCGACGCCATCAGAAAAGGATTGCAACCTCCATACGAAGGACCTTTTCAAGTTATTAAACGTTCAGACAAACACTTTACAGTGAACAAGAATGGAAAACGAGAGACTATTTCCATTGATCGAATCAAACCCGCATACACAGACAACGACTTTGAATCTACATCGGCAACTGCACAATCAAATAATCAAACATCCGATTCCACTCCATAGGCACCAAGTCTTATCCTCCCTCCATATCAAACACGTAGTGGTCGGCAAATCAGTAAACCGGCCCGCTAGTTCATTTTGAGGACTAATAAAAAAATATATAATTACAAATTATTATTATCTTTTTCGTTTAGACATTATTATCATGACCGTTAGTATTTCGTCGTAAACTTTGATGTTACTATCACTATTATTTATTTATATGTACCTCACCTACAAAACAGGTATTGTCCTATTCAGAAACTATTGATCTTTATTCCATATTTTTTTGATGTTTTCTTTCCCCTCCTTAATTACTGTGTATTTACATATTTTCCTTTATACATTAAAAATCTATGTTCAGGGTTAGCGCAAATTTAAGTGAAATGACTTTCTATTTCAATTTTTATTGCTGAACTCATTGTATATGCTTTCAGACTTTACATGATTCACATACCTTCTCGCGTTTATGCATGTTGTAATATATCCCTATTTTTATCCAAAAATTGTTATTACAATTATTATTTACTTCACAGTTTTACTTATCATTTTCCGGTTGTCTCTCCGGACCTCTAGGGGGGGAGCCGTGTGGAGTACGTAACAATGTGATTGTACACTTTTTGGTTATTTGTAGAAATTCGAGATATTGTACATAATTTTTGTTTAAAACGCTTCTTGTTGAAATATACATAACTTCCGAGGACAATTGAAAAATACACTCTGTTGTTGGAGACTTCGTCTTCTCCCTGGTTATTTCTGCTTACTTGCTCAACTCACACCGTGTTGTATACTTCAGATTTATTGTAGCAGTCTACTACTCTCAACCGAAGACATTTCTACAACCGGAACACAGCAGCTACAGCAGACGCAACCCAAACAATTAACGTACCCGTGGATTATATAAATAATTTGTAGCAGAGGACTTAGACTTTATGTCCAAGTAATCCTTTTCGTTGATATAACTCGTCACTGCATTTTTGGCAATATATTGTTATTTAACACTCTATTGACTTGGATTATTATTCTTATATTTGTAATGTTAGTGAACTCTAGTATAAGTCTCTTACAAAACTGTCAAAATTCTTGAAAAGAAATTTTTGCCCAAAAATATGTTTGTTTAATTTGATAATTATCAAACAAAAAAGAGGAGAAATGCGTTTACAGATTCACATATATAAATAAGTAAATAAATATTTTCTAAATTGCACACTATTAGAGGTAGAAAGAACACACAACAAAAGTGTGATAATTCGTCTTTGAACGAAATCATGTGAAAGAAGAAGAAGAATCATAAAGTGGGTTTAATGCAATACAATTTAAAGTACACTGTCAGTACATCACAGAAAAGTTCATACGATTTTATTGTGCCTACAGATTTTAGATTTCCATTTTTATACAAACAACTGATTGGTCAATTTTCGCGGCGAGTATGCTGGCATGGTCTTCAGTGTTCAATGGGTTCAATGTGAAACAAAAGTGATGTGATTTGTTCTTTACTTGATAGGATTGTAAAAACTTAAATTTTTCATCTTAATATTATCATTTTTATTCTCACTATCTTCCGGCGTTAATTTTTCACGTGGTCGATG
This sequence comes from Trichobilharzia regenti, assembly GCA_944472135.2. Classification (NCBI taxonomy): domain Eukaryota; kingdom Metazoa; phylum Platyhelminthes; class Trematoda; order Strigeidida; family Schistosomatidae; genus Trichobilharzia; species Trichobilharzia regenti. The sequence continues at coordinate 120,530,494 of OX235264.1, read as the reverse complement.
ATGATTGTCGTCTATTATTCCTTGAACAAGTCGCTGTATTTCCATCACGACGAGTATAGTGAGTATTATTATTAGCAGAAGTAGTGAATTTACAGGTAAAAATTTGTAGTAATTTATGACGATAAAATTGAAAAAATAGTGCATATGTATAACCATTCAGTGCATAATTAATATCTTTTATAGACGTCAACAGTCTTGATAAGTGTGCATATAGTGTATGTACACATTTGTCGTGTTGATCATTTAAACTAGCACGTATTGTTAAACTTATACTCACTGGAAATGTAAAGCATAAATAAAAGCATGATAATAATAACAAGGCTACAACTCGTCCAAGTTCTTTACGATCTTCTAGAATAGTATGTCGTCTACGCTTTAGCAACATTGTAGCCAGTGCAGATGCTAATGCTTTAGTTGGTGAGGTTGGATCATTATGTGGTGTAATACTTGACTTTCCATTACTAGTCCAATTGATTAAATGTGCATGTGTATCTTCTCTCTTACAAAGTATACGTCGACGTGTTTTAATACTAATTAATTTAATCGGAATGATTGAATTGATGAATACAAGTAGAATACATGGGACCATATAAGTTAGCACAGTACTAAATATAAAGGAGAGTAGTTCTTTCCCTCCGAATTGATTGTCAGTTGCCAGAGCACAGGCTAACGAAGTCGACGGACCTGAAACGGTTATAAAAAAAGTAATAAAATATTACAGTAAACGTTCACTGGAATAAAAATGAGATCAATGAATTAACCACTGGAAACAATATGATGCTACGTACCGCAGCTATTACGTCCAATTGAAAATGATCTGAATACCAGAGGGGTGATCGGCTTGTTTAGGATCTAGTTGGCTAGCAGTATGCGAATGGCTCTAATTCTGGAAGTGTTACACTTTATATCAGCTGCTGGCGACTAGAAGTGGAATTCGTGACTGCCTATTTCGTCCTAACTGGAACTCATCAGATGTATATATCCGTATTCTCTTGGAGTAATGATTTTCCCACTCGGATTCTTATCTTGTAGCCATCATTTCAGGCCACAAATGAATGTGTAGTTAGTCCTTAACTCAAAGTACAACCAGTGGGATTTAAATTCTACTTCCTATGCAATGTGTTCACTCTAATTACTGATACAGATATAGTAGTATCCACTATGCAGTCAAATTATCGTGCACAGATAAAAGTTTGACATTTCGCAAGTATTCTCCACTTAATTTCTATATTTTCTGCTAACTACTTATAAGTAGCTAGAGTTTATATTTGAAATATTAAACTTGGACAGTTAACACTTTAATTTCAAGTACTCCAATTTTCAATTTAGTTTGATTGCTAGATTGGACTGAAAGTTGGTTCAATGTCAATTTGTCTCCTTCTAATGTATGAGCGCTAATTTTAAGTAACTTAGTGGATGGTGACTACCAGAGGAATTCAGTTTAACGTGTATTTCGTCCCTTTAAGGAGTCATCAGCTAGCTGGATGAACGTGCTTTCCCCAGTAAGTGATCATCATCCCGTTGAAGCTCAGACCCACTACCTACCACTTCGAACGCCAAAGCGTTAACACCCCAGATGAGTCCGAAACAGGACGAAATGCGCGTCCTAGATTCAAATGCTATTCACCATTCACTAAAAAGCTTCAACTCACTGTGCACCGTTATGGACAATCAGTGTTTGGAGCCAACTACACTGCTGAAATTAAATCTGATCATGAATTTTCAATACAGTTTCAGTACATAGGATGTTTTTGTGTCGGGGCGAGAACTTCAAGGTATATCAGAATGTCAGTTTTGAATTATACTTAGCAGGAATCTCTGAAAACAAGACGTGAACCAAACAAAATCAGAAATGTTAAGTCATTGCATCTTATTTGATGAGAATTCACACAAATTCAAGTTGGAATGATTATGCAGAATGAAATGTGTCGTACAAAGCGGTCTTGCTTCAGATTCTATACAACGTAGTACAGTTTCGTTGTTCTACACAGATGTTAACTTCAATTTTAACTTTACTATCCGAAACTTATTACGAGATGAAATGTAAGGTGATATTGATTCGTCGTCTAACCTGTGATCAATTAAATCTCTACAAGTCGACATATGAAAATTAATCTGATGGTGTGCTTGGAGTTCTGTTGAGAAGGTGTTTCCTATAGGGATCCCCAACTTGGATATGAGGAAAAATATTATGTGTTCCATGAGAAAGAAGTTCAAATTTCAAGTCGATAAAAATGACCAACAGAGAGGTAAATTAACAATCAATTCAGAAAAAATCTGGGGGAAGTTCAACAATAGTGTCCTCGAGGAATGCGAACGCTCCAGTGACCTTGAAGGCATGCTAGTCATTGGCTGACGGCATCTGTCATTATCATAGCTGAAATGTCAACGCTATTCACCAACTTAGGGAGCGAATTTGACGCAGATCACATTTTTAAGTACAGTTTCGACAATTTGTCGATAGCTCGTTATGGTTAGGATCAGGGTTGTGGTTAGAGTTAAGATTAAGGTTAGGGTTAGTGTTAGGGTCTGGATTAAGGTTAGGGTTACGATTAGGGATAGATTTATAGTTGATGTTATTTATTTTAATTTGTTTTATTATCCACAGATTCCTGGTGAGTAGTCGTCGGTCCTCTTACCGGAAACCATAGGAAGTCAACCAAGAGGTCTGGGGAAGACTTCACAACAGGATAAGTGAGCTGATCAATTCAAAGAAACAGCTCATATTCAGTCACCTCGGTGAATACATGTACAGGAACTAGTCTAACTTAGTAATTGGTACTCCTCATCATAAATGGGACGTATTTTTAAGTCATATCACTGATTATCCCCATATACAAGAAGGGAGACAAGTCTTCCTGTGATAATCACAGAGGGATTAGCTTGACTAATATAGTATCTAAAGTCTCAGGCTCAATAATCATGCGTAGACTGAGTGGTGCTCGGGAGGCACAAACACGAGAGAGCCAGGCAGGCTTTAGACCAGGAAGAGGGTGTATTGATCATATCTTCACCCTCCGGCAGATTCTAGAACATAGGCATTCCTACCGGCATCCAACAGTCATTATATTTCTTGACCTAAAGGCAGCATTCGACTCTGTCGATCGAGATGTTCTCTGGAGATGCTTGGCTGTAAAGGGAATTCCGAGAAAATATATTGCACTGATTAAGGCACTCTACTCGCACTCATACAGTCAGGTGAGGGCTTACGGTGAGCTGTCATCTGAACTGATGACGACCAGTGGTGTCCGTCAAGGATGCCTATTATCCCCTTTTCTATTCAACTTCATCATAGATGTGTTAATGGACTTAACCCTAGGTGACTTCAGTGACTCAGGAATTGACTTGCTACCGGGGAATAATCTTGTTGACTTGGAATATGCAGACGATATAGTCCTTCTAGGCGAAGATGCTGACGAAATGCAGAGTCTTTTAAACACCTTGAGCCGCAATCTACGAATGTTTGGCATGCGATTCGCTCCCGCCAAATGCAAGATGATGTTACAGGACTGACTGGACTACATCGACGCCTAGTTTAAAAATAGGAAGTGAAGTGGTAGAGCACGTTGACCGCTTCACTTATTTGGGAAGTACCATCAGCTAGTGCCAATGCGTTGATCTCTGACGAAATCTCAGCACAAATACAGGGGGCTCGTTTCGCATTTGCCAGTTTACGCCGACTCTGGCGTAGACGAGATGTTTGACTATCGACCATAGGGCGGGTGTATTGCTCATCAGTCCGCTCCGTCCTCCTTTATGGTTGTGAGACCTGGCCACTCAGAGTGGAAGACATGAAAAGACTAGCTGTCTTTGATCATACGTGCCTGCGCTCTATTTCCCGTGTAAAGTGGCATAATAAGGTGAGCAACATGGAGGTTAGTCGTCGAGTGCTAGGTAAACAGGGGAAATCAATCGACGAAGTCGTGAAGTTACATCGACTGAGGTGGTTGGCACATGTGTTACGTATGCCAAGCCATCGCCTCCCTCGACGAGCAATGTTGGCTGATATTGGGTCAGGCTGGAAAATAGCTAGCGGCGGTCAAACAAAAACTTGGCCGAACCAGTCAATGAAATCCACAACAGTTGGTCTAAGCCACGTAGGAAGGTGTAGACTTCCAGGCTGGGGTCCTCGGGACGGTAAAAACCAATGGTTGGAAACAATTGGTGACATGGCTCAAAATCGTTCTCAGTGGCTATCGCAGATGCATCCACTCCTTGTGACTTATGATCTCCAATGAAACTGTTTTGTTCTTCGTTATTACTCCTCCTTTGTCTCACACCTCTGCTCACTGTTTCTATTATGCCTTTCTTGTACTTTCTTCTCTTGCTTTGCGTGCTACACGGAGTGTGGCGACTTGAACTTCCGCACATTTGTGCAAAGTTCTATGTCGAAAATAGACAGACAGACAGATAAGGATAACCTGTTTAATGTGTTTTAATGCATTTTCTTGAAAAACGTCCTTTTTTGTGTAAAAATTCCTCACTTTAATGATTGGTCGGCTGAGGGTCACCCGTGCGTTCGCATCCATTGGGACGCAATTGGTGAACTTGCCAAAAAGTTGCTAGGAGACACAATTATATCATCATTCATCGAGAATCTCAATAAGTTCAGTTTATTTGATGATATTAGATAGTTGGTGGCAATCGGTAGAAAGCCTTGCATGTCCTAGGTTTCGTGCTAGTTGGAACTCAACAGCCAGCGAGGCGTATCTACAAACTTGAAGGAACTCATGTCCCCTCTGGGATTCGAACCCGTGTCATGCAGTGAATGCTGCAGTCAGAGGCGTTATCACTGAACTATTCGATTGACTACAGCACTGGGTGATGTGGGTTCGAACCATAGAAGGCGCATAAGTTCCTTCAAGGTTGCAGATACGCCTTGTTGACTAGTGAGTGCCAACTAGCACGAAACTTATGTCCAAGCCTTTCTGTGGCCGATTGCCTCCAACTATCTAATATCATCAAATCAATGTGCACTTTGATGGTCAGCAACCTAGAATCGCGGCCACATTGCGAACCTGACTGACACAATTCAGTCTGGACCAAAGAAATGACTAGACACATCGTAATAGTTACTAGTGTCCAATCAAAAAGTTGAGTTCATATTAAAGCCTGAGTTGAAGATGTAGCCTAGAAGGACAACATAAGCTTCCCAATTAAACCAATTATCTCAGAGAACAAAACTCGATCAAAAACAATCGATAATCGTCAATTAATAACTGTTGAAATAAGTATAAATCTGGTAAAATAGGTATTTTAAATTCAATACCTGAGCTAGTGATGTTCAAACTCATCATCATCTCTCTCTCTCTCTCTACAGAACATTCAATGTTCAATGATCAAAATGCATACTTCTAACTGTTGTACTGAGTACTTTTGAATAAGAAGCAAACTCAAGTTTTGTTTACAATAACAAAATTCATTGTCACGGTAAGGCGTTCGAGATGAAGAAATCAGTCAACAAAATTTCAAGGCATAAACAAATTGTATCAACAATTGTGATGTCTCATGGGGTTTAACACTGTGAAAAGATTTATTTGCGTCATAATTATTACCCAAAAAGATTGATTACTGAATCACTGAAAGATTGAATCGGTTCAGTGATTAAACAGGTAAGAATTTTTTTTGAATAAATTAAGAGTGTTTGACCAGCAAAACACTTATCTGGACATTGTTTTTCTAGGAGAAATTAACAACAATAACAACAACAACAAACTAAGTGAGTTTTAGTAAACATACTCTTGAATCTTTAAAGTGCATATTTACGCGTAAAGATGTAAGTAATTGCATGGTGTTTTCGCGCATTGTATAGCAAATGCTACAATAGGTATTCGGTGACTCTAAACTATACCAGCCCAAACAGGAACTACCTAGCGAACAGATAAATGACCTTGAACAACCAATCAAGTGACTCCGCATTATCCAGGCGTATTTATGGATGCTGTACATCTTTTGCGTTGTAAATTCACTGCGGATCTTGCTTTTGATTACTGTTTGAAGAACAGACTGGTAGGAAGGTCGAAAATCTATGAATGTGGAAGTGTCATGTATTATTTACAAAGGTATACTAGGTGTGTGCGTTGATGGATTTGTTTACAGGTGTGATGAGTGCCGAACCAGAAAGTCAGTTCGAGAATTTATGCCGTTCTTTTTTAGTTTACACATTTCGTAGATACTTTTTTCGCCAATTCTAAGTTATCTCTAACGAAAACTTAACGATGTGTCATAACTGGGTGCTTAAATGACCAGTAACAGCAACAGCGTATGAATCAGAAAATTCAGAAGTGTCTTCAGTATAATAGTACCAGTACTGCAGAGAGATAGCATCGTGGAAAATGAACAGGCTTGCCTCAAGTATTAGGCGGAGTTGGCGTCATTGTTCACGTGGATGAGACGGTGTTGATCACAAGAAAATATAATGAACATATTTTCAATCAATTTGATGAATATATGCATCGAAATTACTTCAACTTAAAAAATTATACAGCTCATTATAACTGATCGTGGAAAATACCAATTAGGACATTAGAAAGAAGAGAACACGAAGTTCAGCGAAGATGACGATCTTTTCGGCGATTTCATCTTCAAAAGCATCTGTACAATCGCACTTAAATATATAATTCTACACAGATACAATTTTTACTTGATTCCACATAATTATGAAGGCAAATAAAAAATCACAATTATTTTCAACTAGATATTATTTACGAGGGGGTTAGAAACAAAATTACACAGGTTTTCCCGTCGATTGATTGGACTGAAGTGCTTGGTCTCAGATGCACATGTCGGCTTCTTGTGCAGGATTAGAATTTAATCGATGGAATCCATGATATGCATTTCGTCCTATTTGAGACTCGTCATCTGGATGTCCCTGCATTCCGCAGTGAGTCAGTGATGATTTTCCCACCGAGGCTAGAACTCAGTATCCATAGTTTCAAATGCCAAAGCATTATCGGCTAGATCAAGCACTTCAGTCCAATCAATCGACGGGAAAATCTAAAATTGAATTAAATAATTAATATGACCCGTTGCACCAGAAGTGGCTCTCTTGTGGCCAAAGTGGTCTAGTGGATAACGACGCTTCGGCGTTTGAAACTATGGGAACTGGGTCTGAGCCTCGGTGGGAACATCATGTTCACTCACTGTGGAATGCAGGTACATCCACTAGCTGACGAGTCCCAAGTGGGACGAAATGCGCATTGTCCTGGATTCCATTGCTAGCCACCATCCACCATTTAAAAAGGAGACGGGACTGGAACGAATTCTAGATTCGTTCTAAACGAACTGAAATCATATCAACAAGTTCACGAAGTATATTTTGTCGAAAAAATTAACACAGGTGGAATAAAAAGCCAAAAGCATTTGGAGGAAAAAGTAATTTACTTTCTAAGCGACGAGAATAACCAACGGTAAAATTTGATTACATAATAAGGAATAAATAGATTTTGAAGGGGTTTCGCGGTTGACAGGTGTCTCTTAGATTAAAAGAACTTCACAATGTGCACCATATTTTGTTATAAACATTTAGAGAGGAAGGTTTATTTTCCCTGACAGTGTACTTCAAAACTTTATGATCAACATCTATATGAGGATCGCATATATCAAGTGACACATAACCTACATCTTAGAGAAGCATTCATATGAACTGTGATCAGGATTTGACCGAATAGTTCCAAAATATTCCGGCGCTGAGTGAAAAGTAGACATTTGTAAAAAAAATCTCAGCGATTAATTTACCTGCCGAACGAAAAGTTGGAATTAATCATTTCCATTTCGCTAAGATTTTACAAATGTAATTCTTACAAATATCTTAGAGAGGCGTTTGAAGTGAAGGCAGGAGTAAGACAAGGCTGTCTGCCTAGTATAACCGATGATATTTCTGAATGTGGTGGCTCTCTGACTGATGTCACCTCATAATGAAATCCTTCATCCAGTCAAACTGAATCCCTACAAAAACCAATACTTGAAAATTAATCTGATGCTCACTAGCAACTGGCCCTATTCAGGCAGTTAACCTGGGGTTCTAGTGGGAAGCCGTGACTAGCAGGGTACAGCAGTTTGAAGATAAGGCAGTAACTCATCGAAAAAGACATTGCCAAATGGTCGTGCTATATCGTGAGTTGGCAGGGGTTAGAATTCATTGGCTGGTCATTAGATCGGGTCCCAGTGGCTCAATGTTCTACGAGCCAGCTCGCCTTGTAACCAGAAGGTTATGGGTTCGAACTCAGGTGGGTGCGTACTGACGAAGAGTCTCAAACTACAGCGAAACAACTGTCCAGTACTCCCAGGTTCTCCAATGGTTCTGTAACCAATGCCAGCTCATGATGAAATCCTCCGTGCAATCAAACAAAAGCCCTACAAAACCAATACTCGAGAATGGATTGTGCAAAAAACGATGAGAAGTGAGAAGACAGACATATGTTGGACTGACAGGAAGTGTCTAAAAGATCTGGAATTTCACAGATGAATATTGAACATCATAAAAACTCGAAAACCTACAGGCAAAGATCAATGAGTTGTGAGAAGAAGCATCAAAGACAAGATTTTATGTGAACATAAAGAAGACACATGTGATGCAGATACTTGACCATCAACAACAAGCAGCGGTCACCATCGATGGGAGAAAATTGAAGGAAGTCACCGCCTTCATTCACATTTTGGGGTAGCACTATCTCAACTGCATATAGTACAGATGAGGACACCAAAGTGAATAATAATAATAACAGTGAGTTTGTTTCAAACAGTACTATCGATTCAGTTTAGAAATTTTAGCATGTTATAGATTATTGACTATAATGTTCTGTTAATATAACGGCATAGTGAGGGGAAATACAAAATTAACACTTATAACAGCTATGGTCACACTTATGAAAAAAATAAACAAAAACAAAAAAATTGAGAGTATTGTAAATATAAGAAGTACAATAACAATGAAGGTTGTTGTTAAAAGGGTGAAGGAAATGGTTTATTTAATAGTGCAAAGAAGGTCAGTTAGTTCATGCCTGACACTATTTTCATCACACAAAGTACGTGCCAAATATGGTATAGTGGGATTTTTATACTTAAACGTAGGTGTATAAAGTATTCTGAAAAGACTTCTTGTTTTATCTGAGGAGGAGACACAAGGTTGGAGCTGTGGTCTCGGCAGTGGATGCTCACAGTCTGACGAAATTCCTTTGGCAAATTTGTTGCATAAAATGAAGTGCCAGTCAATGACAATGTCAACGATATGGTCCATTAAGACAGAATTCCACTCGCCCTACTGACAGTCGTCAGAGTTCTACGGAATGTGTGTGACATACTGTTTATTAAGCTATCCAGGAAAGAATAGGTGAGATGCACGAGTTGACAGACTGTAAGAGGAGACGTTGGTTAAGTTATGCCTTGTAACCAGAAGGTCCTGGGTTCGAACCCCGGTGGGTGCGTACTGTTGAAAAGTCCCAAACTAGGATGAAGCAGCTGTCCAGTACTTTCAGGTTTTCTAGTGGTTCTCTAGCTGATGTCACCTCATCATGAAATACTCCATGAATTAACATCAATCTTATGGTTCACCTCGATTAGATGTTTAGCTATAGACGAAGTTGGTAGTCCGACACCTGCGTCTATTGTTTTTCCACAATTTATTTGGTTTTCTAACCATTTCGGGATATGCTCGCTGTCCCATCCTCACATGCAAAGCACAATTACTCCTCCCTATGCATATCTGTGTTCCCCCCACCACCACCACACACACACGAAAATTGGTAAATAGTGTGGGATGTGACATAATCACTTGTGCATTTTTCAGGTTTGCAGTGGAGCATATTTTTAGCTTTTTCGTTAATTACAAGCTGGGCTGCATAGTAGGTTCTACGGAAGACTGAATTCAACCTTTGTTTCACAATCATACTGTTTATTTCCCCGTTATATGGTAATTTGATGGAGACATTTTTCTTAGGGGCGGTATGGATTGTAGGTTTAAAGAGACTAATTAACTTCTACACCTGTTTAGAAATTTTAAAGGATATCCATTTTCAACAAGAGTATCCATCAGTATTTCATTTTCTTTGTCTATAAAATCAGCCGGGCAAATACGTTGAATCCTCTTAAATAGACATTTCACCAAGCCTCTCTTATACTGTAATGGACAGAAACTGTGAAAATTAAGGTATTGCCCTGTCCAAGTGGGCTTTCTGTAAATTGATCTTCATACTGAACCATCATCTCTTCAACTCAGAAGTATGTCTAGAAATGCCAGTTGGTTGAGACTTTCTTCCTCGCATGTAAGACTTACATGATTCTGTAGTACGGAGTTAAGTCTGTCTAATAGACGACTTGCATCTTCATGATCGTCACACATCAAAATGACATGATCTACATATCTCCTATAGAAGGGCAATTTAAAAATTAAATCTAGGGACAAGTTCTCAGCATAAGACATGTAGACGTCCGCTTAATTTTTTTCATATATATATTGACTTGATAAGTAAATGTGTGGTGGATCAGATTGCGGTTGGAAACGCAGATGGTGCAAATACACCACGTCACATCACACCTTTTTCAGATAATCTCCGTCTTCTAATCCAACCCTATCCAAATTTTTATACAACGGACTAATCGTTTTGGACGAATCATGTTCAAAATATCATCCAGTCTGAATAATATCGTCATACTATCTGTTATATTGACAAATGGAGAAAATCAACATGAAGTTAAGCTCTACACAGTGGTTTAAAAGTTATAATGTGTATGTTTTTTATCACTGTTATGTGTACGATAACTGAAGGTTAGTCAGCGGTGGATTATAATGCTGTTTATGTATTTTGTCTTTATAGACTTTTAGAAGGCCTTCGACAGCGAAGTAATTTGGAAACTACTCGAGTACTACGGCGTACCTCAAATATTCATCAACCTTATTCAACAGCTGTACGACAACGGCACATGTCAAGTGATCCACAACGGAAAACTCAGTGAGGCGTTTGGAGTAAACACAGGATTCAGACAAGGGTGCTTATTATCACCAATGATATTCCTAATTGTGCTATGGGATCACCATTGTCTCCGCTAGTCGCCAATCTGTTTATGCACTCATTAGAATCAAATGCTATTATGAAATGTTCCTCTAAGAACGGGGTTAAAGTACTTGGATGATACCTTCGTCATAACCATACGCAGCTTGTTGAATGAACTTTTTCATTTAATAAACAGTATGTCAGAAACCATTAAGTTTTCCGAAGAGGTTGAATCTGACGAGAATGATTTGGCATTGCTGGAAAGAAAACCAGACGGTAAACTTTAAATAAACATTTACAGAAAGCCGACACATTCAGACAGATACTTAGATTAATTTTCAGGACATCCCTTTACCACCAAAGTAACTGTGGCCACGAATCTGATTAACAGAGACAAACGTCTAGTTACTGAGGAGGAAGAGATCAGCAGGGAACTAAAATTGGTTCAGACTACTCTTAAATCAAATAATTATCCCAAAGCCTTCATAAAGAGATATTTGAAATGGGAAGATAGGGATGAATCGAAACCTGTTGCTAAGGCTTGGGTTAGTATAGTGGTGATTCCTTACTGAAAAGAAGCATCGGATAAGATAAAGTGAATCCTTAACGATCATGACATAAAGGTGTATTTTCCTGAAACGGACACCTTACGCTCGTGACTGGTGAAGGTTAAGGATCAATTGTGGGGACTGTGACGCCGTAAATGTAGAAGAAACTTTCAGACAGGTAAATATAAGAGTGAAAGAGCATAAACAATGTGAAAAAGTGGTTCCAACGACCTTCGCAGACTTAAAGATGCTAGAAAACAGATCACCGATTGCATTGCATTCGATAGAAACGGGACACAAAATCGATTTTGAAAGGACTAAGGTTCGACACAAAGGTTTCGGTTGGTAAAAAGAAAGACCAGCTGTAGAAGCCCTATATAAATCGGTGAATCACAACAGTTTGAATATACACAAAGATATGATTTTAGCTTGTCCTGATATGTATCACTAATCAATCATACTTCATCTAAATTCCCGACTGTCTACGTCTTCTTATAGACAGGCTACCAAATGATTTACAATTGTTTTCCCAAGCATACAAACACACACACACCCACATACTATTGTATACCGCATATACAAATATATGTTTTTCAGATTCAATTTTCCTACGACCATGAACTTTTAGTCGAACGTAATCTGATGTAAAAGTACACACTGTTTACAATGTTGAACAAAAGTAGACTAATATTTGTAATTCTGACGAGTTTTGTTTATAAGGATTAATTTTGTTTTCACGAGTTTGACCACGGATTGATATCAGTTAGAGAACCATTGAAGAAAAAGCAGAGGGTAATGTTTTATCCTAGTTTGGGAATCATTGGCAGTACGCACTCACCTCAGTGGATGGGTTCGAACCCAAGACCTTCCGGTTACAAGGCAAGCTGGCTCGCATACCATTCAGTCATGTGGGAACCGATTCACTGGCTAACGCATAAATTCTAACCTCTAATGGTTTGTGATTTTAGCGCCGTCGCAAGCTAAATCAAATCTCTGCTGTCAGACTCCATGAATTTGCCCGGGGTTCTAATGACACGTCCACCTACTAGGGGGTGAAGACAAATGCTCGCCGATAACATTGACTGGTTCCAGTTGTGCGAAAATCACGAATTGATAGAAATTAGGATTCATAGGCTGGCCAGTGAGTCAGGTCCCCGTGGCTGGATGGTCTACCATCTGACTTGCCTTGTAACCGCGAGGTCTTGTTTTCCAACTCCGGTCGTAGGTGCGTACTGCAGATCAGTCCGAGACAACTGCCCAGCACTATCTGCTGGTTTTAATAGTTCCCTAACTGGTATCTATATCCGACTGAATTTCAAACCATCCTCATGAGAAATGGATATTCTTGAAACCTCGGTAGAAGATGTCTACACTCATATGAAACTACCAGCAGTTATGCGTACACAAAAACCACAAGAAAATACCAGTGTCGCCTATTGGAAAACACATAATAATGATATCAAAACAGCCTTCAAGATTATTCATAAAAATCGTCAGGGGTACATAATAAAATAGGATGAGGCGATAGCAACATTGAAAAAAGGCTCACATTATGTGCATACAAAAACGACCTCTTGTAACCCCTAAACTAACTTGGTTATCCTTGTCTAGTTATAATACAAAGATTCGTGCTAATCATGTGCGTCGGTGGCACAGTGGTTGAATGCTCTCCAACCACACTTAATGTGGTCCAGACTACGCACTCCTTTACCTCGCTAAGCCAGTAAAAAGACTGGTAAAGAAGATAAGTTGGGCATGAGACATTGGGAACCTCGTCCCATTAAAATAAATTCCATTGCTACTGAAACTCCAGGCTCCCTATGTTCCACTGGGAGGGGGGAACGTGAAGGAATAAAAAAACACAAAAAAGTAGTGAGACACTCATATAGTTATCTTCATTTGTAACTAAGAAGAAACTAGAGAGATGTTCAATCATCTAACACCAATTCACCGTTGTAGTGAGCTGTCTACGCAAAACGTCGGTCGCAGTCTGAACAGCTTAGGTGAAGCGTTTCTGTCTGTACCACTGGGTATTATTAGTTCCAACCAGCGAGAATGACAATAGTTTCTTCGAGGTATAAAGTCTCGATAAGCACGAAACCAAGGTTCAAAAGACCCTCCCTAGCGCTTCCAACCATCGATCTTATTCAAACCTGAGCGGCAAGTTATTGGTTGAATCGTCACCTTTCAACAGTTTCTAGAACAGAAATATATGAAAGGGTGTTCAGAGCTGGCATAGTTTTCGACGTGAAAGAAGCGTTCTCTGCTGTCGATAGAGAGGTCTTTTAGATCTGTCTAGATGCGCAAAGAATTCCGGGAAAATATGTACTTCTTTTGAAGAAATTCAATTAGAATTCATGCGACTTTAAAGTATTAATGAAGATTTGTATACTAAAAAGATGATAGTTATTGGTTTCCATCAGAAATATTTAGTGTCTTCAGTGTCATTTGATACAGCAATATTTGATTTTGAAATCCCAGCAATTTATTTAGTGTCATAGATATACGTCGATTACTACATTCAGGTAGACAATATATTCCTCTTAGATAGACTGATCCCTTCAAAGGACTCTTGAATCGACCGTCACCGGCAACTCGCCCAGAAATACCACCAACAACAACACCATACTCAGAACTGCTGACCAATGGACACCAATCCTTCGACGGAAACAGAAATCCCGAATGCAATCAATCTACTGAAGCCTATCTGGGAAGGTAGAAAAGCTAGGCGGAATCCCCCGCCCCCCCCCGATGCACTGAAAACGTACCTAGAGACTGCAGTAGACATGCTGATTCCATTATTGCAAAAAGTTCAGAAGGAAGGAAAAGTGTTTACGAACTGGAAGAGAGACAACCCTATCAAGCTACCAAAGAAGAAGGGTTACTTATCCCTCTGCAAGAACCGGCGTGGAGTAATTCTGTTGTCTACTCTAAGCGCAATACTAAGTTGCGTCATCCTGCAGAGAATAAAAGATGCACAGGATGCAGAACCCCTATAGCTCGAACAAGCTAGATTAAGGAAAAGTAAATCATATGCTGATCGAAGCGCAACTCTGCACATTGTCATCACAGAACAGGGGATAAAATCACAGTCAAACTTGTACCTTAACTTCATTGACTTCGAAAAGACCTTCGACAAACGGTGTTGACCGAGAAGTAATTTGGAAACTGCTTCAACACTATGGAGTGCACTACTCCGAATATTTATCAGTCTCATTCAGCAGGTATACGATAATGTCATGTGTCAGGTGATCCACAACGGAAAACTCAGCAAACCTTCTGCAAAGAATACAGGAGTAAGACAAGATCACTTGCCTATTATCACCGATGATATTCCTAGTTGCTGTGGTCTATATTATGCATCAGACTGTGCACTGGGAATGAGAAGACAGGAATATGTTGAACCAGAAGGATGACTCTAGAAGATCTGGATTTCACAGATGACTTACGTTTAATACCACACAAACTAGAAGACTTGCAGGTGAAAACCAAAAAAACAGGGTGAAGAGACAAGCAAACGGGGAAGACAGGACTCCAGGTGAACACATAAAAGACGGAGGTGATGAAGATACTCACGCACCAACGGCATCGACAACAACAACAACCAGTACCAATCACCATCATCAATGGTATTAATGGGAAGGGAGTGACTTCCTTCACTTATCGCAGTCAGTTCGTCTGTATGGGTCAGCAACTTGGCTAGCATGTCACGAAAAGCGTTTCTAACAGGTTACTTCAGACTTTTGTCAACAGCTGTCCCAATTCGTTGGCTTAGTATCGGAGATCAGATAGCAGGCTGAAAAGAACGCGTTGGTCAACAAATATTTAACATAAAATGCAGATGGACTGAGCACACGCTGAGCAGACTGTCTAATGACACTGCATGCGAAGTTAGCGCTGGAGTGGGACCTGGATGGAAGATGACGAGTGGGTGATCGATGCGAGTGTGACGTACAGGAGATCGTGTGAATTAGAGGAGATGAGAGACGATGAGCAATTGTGGGCGCAACTAGAGAGGACAGCATCAAACGAAACAAACTGGAGATGCGTTATTGAAGACCCACGTTGTCAGCTATCGTCTCATAAACCGTTAATGCCCAGCTCTCGCTACGCTCGGGCCCACGCTGTTAGAAGATTTCTCAGAAACGCTTAGTAACAACGGACGAAAAAACCAAAACACCAATTGTTGACTTGAGTATTATGTATTGTTACACCAGCATATAGATCAAGTATCACTAAGCAAACTAAGAAAACTAAGGTCTGTAAACAAATATTACAATAATAAATCGTTATGTTACTTCTGACGATATTTAACTCTTCTTTCTGAACAGCGACCGATGAGACGATGACTGTCGTATTGATGCCTCCGCGAAAATCGAGGAAGTTGATTTTGAGCAAACAACCAAGAATTGATCGTTCAATCTTCAACTCCATTGACACTCCCCGGCAAAAAAGGGATCCAACCCTTTTTTCCTTCACGACCAATGCACGTTGACTTGGATGCCATTGCGAGAACCTGGGTCACACGGACAGAGCTGAAATGGAAAACAAACAGAAAAGCCAACACACCACAAGCATACCCACAGCACAATCTCACACATCAATAACAACCTGCGCCTCCAGACAGAGACCTCCTCTTGACATCTTGCAACACAATCGCCACTTGCTAGAATGACTCTTGCAGAATGCAACGTGACCATAGCAGCACCTCATGATACTCTACGCACATCGTCTTATCTACTCACTACCAATTACTACTGCAGTCGCTTGTCACTCATTCTGCCTCAGTTCTAGTAGCGGTGACGCATGCGAGCCTCAGTCGTTCACACTCTTTCTCCCCGGCGTGTGGGATCGCAGCTAACAATTATCTCCGTGTGCATTTCATTCTCAGCAATAGCCTAGCCTCCCCGGCGTATACGACCCATCTGCTGTCTCTAACATCAATCAATTCATTCACGGATGAAGAAGACTCGAAACAACTTCAGAAGTAATCACGACGAAAATTTTAACAAAATTATGCAATAAAACCAAGGTACGAAAACAACGAGTAAACACAATGGATCCAAAAACACCAATTGATATGACACACCACACGTATATACAAACAGTACAAACAAACTCGCAGATTGTGTCTCGATGGAATTCCTTTGAAGAATTGCAGGACTTACACCAGTACACCTGCAAACCATCTCAGGTTGACGATTGTAAGTTGTGGAATGTCCAGACACAAACAAGATTAACCAACAATTACATCAATTGGAACTCACACAACTATTTAACACAAACATATGTACAATCAACACATCAAATGTTGTGGATTCTGACACGACAAACTACCCTTGAAGAACTGTAGGACTTACAGCAGTACGCCTACATTCCCTCTCAGGTTGATGATACAAGTGGAAGTCGTCCGGACACAAACAGAATTACCAACAGCTAGATGATAAATGATATCAATTCAGTATATACAATATGAACATATGTACAAAATCATACACCAAGCACATTGGACTGCTCACTGATGCGCTACCCTTTGAAGAATTGTAGGACTTACACCAGTACGCCTACAACCCTTCTCAGGTTGACGCTCTAGGTTGGAAAATCGTTGCAGAGTTCATTTGCTGACTTCCTTCTATGAGCTAAATCCTCAAATCTGAACGGTAACCCGCTCATGTCATTGTATCGTAGAATATACATGACCAACATACACACATCATATCTCATCAACCAAGTATAGAAACAGAGTAATTTACACCAAAGATAATAACATTCAAATAGTAACTTGAAACTAGAAATGCCTTTATTCGTGCAGGTCAATTTAACAATAACTCTCTCCTTTACACTTGGCTTATCCACACTAAACTGACCATTGATATTCGTCCTTTCAAACGAACTGATACTACCATAGTCATTGCACAAGATACTTGAGTTGATGGGTGTCTGTTTCATTGTGGATGACAGCACCAACGATGACTGATTGACACAAGGTGATGAACTTAGTGGTGGATCAGAAGCTGTTCTTGTTCGGCTCTCAGATAGTTGTCCAACTGCAAGATCACCACCACTGCTGTCTTTCACTACTATTTCGGGTTTAGCACTATCATCTGATGATAGGTAGGCTACAGGCTGATCAATTACACTGACTGTGTCACAAGTATGCACACCTTTTGGGACTGCATCTGCGTTCAATTCTACTTCACGTTGTAGTTGTACAGAACCTTTATTTAACTTAGCAGTAGTAGGCATTCCCTCCATTTCATCATGATCAACCAAAGACAAATCTGCACTATCATGATCATTATCACAAATATCCAATTTACCGTCATCTGCATCATTTTCAAACTCTTTAATAACAGAAGTAGACAATTTTGGTTCCTCCTCAAAAATCATTAAAGGTTTTATAAATTCACTCTGACTAGATATACTTTGTAAACTTGTGGAGTCAGAACTGCACTCTGAAGCAGTAACTCTATTCTGTGACACTCTATTCAACAACGGCTTACCAGTTGCAACTACAGACTTCTTCACAACACCGTTATCGTCACACAATTCGGAGTCAGGCCTGGAGTTTACATTTAGCTTATCACTGAACTTGCTCACTGGTTCACAGTTCACTTCTGTATGCACCTCTTGCACACGTGTCAAGCACAACCGTGTTTGTCTTGCATCTTGTGACTTATCTGTTGAGGATGTACTACGAAACCTGTTACACTCACTAGGTCTATTTGCATTACTAGACATCAGGAAGCCTTCTCGATATCCACCTCTCTGAGGCCTACTCGTCATCAATGAGTGCGTTTTACCTTCAGACTGCTCTATTCTAGGGGTGAGATCTAACAGACTGGCGAACTTGCTCATAGATTGATTGACACTAGTATTTACCAGTTTCAGGATATCATCAAACTTTGGCTCGATACCCTCATCCTCCATACGGGAGCTTATCTTCACCCACTTCCTTTGCAGTCGAGTAGGTAGACGTCTTGCTATTACTTCTAGTATAAAACTCGAGTTGAGGTCACTCATTCGATTCATCGAAATCATTCCATTCTTGTAAATTAGCAAATTATCTAAAAACTCAGTGAGTGCCTTGGAGTCATCCTGTAACTGACCACCATTACCCTCAACAGCCTCGAATAATTTCCCTGCAATCATCGAGGGTCTTCCAAACCTTTGGCGTAATATGCTCATAGCCTCATCGTAGCCCTCTTTTGGCTTCATAAACTTACAACACTGTATAGCTCTTGAAGCATCTCCAGTGCAATATCTCATCAAATACATCAATTTCAATTCATCATTTAATAAAAAACCACTCAACATGATCTCAAACTCCTTTACAAATTGTAAATAATCGGCCGGGTTTCCATCAAAACATCGTGGTTCTAATTTAGGGAGTTTGATGTTCCTATTATCCCTGACCGGCGAAACAGTAACATCAACCATATCATGTTTAACATCAGACACATCGTTACAATTAACAGACAAGTCACCATGACTTACTTTCCTGTTTGCATCCAAGACACTCTGTCCCTTCTTTGACCCAGGCATTGTTGAACTTGACCCAATTCGAAAAAGTTCCAGATATTGCTTGTTCAAAGAGGACTTGACCAGCACCAGGAAAGATGAACGGTGACTATCCAAACTTTCACCAACTGTTTGAACCCGCCAGATCTGTTTCTATCGTCAGAAACTGTCAGCTACCGTCTCATAAACCGTTAATGCCCAGCTCTCGCTACGCTCGGGCCCACGCTTTTAGAAGATTTCTCAGAAACGCTTAGTAACAACGGACGAAAAAACCGAAACACCAATTGTTGACTTGAGTATTATGTATTGTTACACCAGCATATAGATCAAGTATCACTAAGCAAACTAAGAAAACTAAGGTCTGTAAACAAATATTACAATAATAAATCGTTATGTTACTTCTGACGATATTTAACTCTTCTTTCTGAACAGCGACCGATGAGACGATGACTGTCGTATTGATGCCTCCGCGAAAATCGAGGAAGTTGATTTTGAGCAAACAACCAAGAATTGATCGTTCAATCTTCAACTCCATTGACACACGTCTTACTCAGATGATATAGTCCTTCTAGGCGAAGACGCTGACAAAATGCAGAGTCTTCTGAACACCTTGAGCTGCAATCTACGAATGTTTGGCATGCGATTAGCTCCCGCCAAATATAATCTGATGCTACAGGACTGGACCACACTGACTCCTAGTTTAGAAATAGGGAGTGAAGTGGTAGAGCATGTTGACCGCTTCACTTATTTGGGAAGTACCATCAGCTAGTACCAACGGGTTGATCTCTGACGAAATTTCAGTACGGATAAAGAGGGCTAGCTTCGCATATGCCAATTTACGCCGTCTCTGGCATAGACGTGATATCTGGCTGACCATCGACAAAAGGGCGAGTGTACTGCTCTGCAGTCCGCTCCGTCCTCCTTTATGGCTGTGAGACCCGGCCATTGAAAGTGGAAGACATGAAAAGCTTGGTCAGCTGTCTTCGATCATAGGTGCATGCGTTCTATCTCCCGTATGAAGTTGTATGATAAGGTGAGCAATATTGAGGTTAGGCGTTGAGTGCTAGGTAAGGAGGGGAGTCAATCGACGAGGCTGTAAAATTACACCGACTGAGATGGTTAAGATATGTGTTAGGTTTGCCTGATCATCGCTTTCCTCAATGGGAAATGTTAGCTGACGTAGGGTCAGGTTGGAAAATAGCTAGTCAAGGTCAAACCAAAACATGGCACCAGACAATGAAATCCACAACAGTTAGTTTAAGTCACGTGGGAAGGTGTAGACTTCCTGACTGGTTGGGGTCCTCGAGACGGTAAAAACCAACGGCTGGGAACAATTAGTGATATGGCTGAAAATCGTTCTCAATGGCTGGTACAGATGCATCCACTCCTTGTGACTTATGATTTCCAATGAAACTATATTGTTCTTCGTTATTACTATTCCTTTGTCTCACACCTCTGTTTATTGTCTCTCTCATGCATTTCTTCTATTTTCTTCTCTGGGTTTGTGTGCTAGAAGGAGTGGAGTGTGGCGACTTGAACTGCTGCACATCGGTGCAAAGTTCTATGTGGAAAACGGACAGACAGACCAATTCTCACTCGGAATCCAAGGGCAAAATAATATAATAATAGCAATACATATATATGCCTGTTGTCTCATGAATACCTTGAACAAACGAAAGAATATATACGCCTTCCACGTAAATTTGTTCACATCAGTTGTAAGAGGATGCTACACAACTGCTCTACACTCAAGATGAAATTTAAGAGTAAGCGATGAGTTGATTACTTCACCTTTTCTGGAAGTTGAAACTGTCCCTTTCACTAGCTGGACGGTTTATTTGCTAAGCTTTCATCACTGCCCCACTAGGTAACATCTATCAGCGCATACTTCAATTTGAATTGAAGTGAGCTTTTCGATTTCTCCACGAGTTTATCAATCATCTCTCCTGATTACCACCTTGAATGTGACTCTTTAGCTGTTTTTGTGTGTTTCCACACCCTCTAGACTACTTGTATTAGAAATGATTGTTTCTTTGACTTCAAATTTGCCCCTTTGTGTGTGAGGTTTCCTTCTTATCGATTGATAAATTTTGTCTATCTCGATGTGTCTATTGATTGATGATCCACTGGAATACCAGGTTGGCTTCTAAATATTCTCTAGCATTCTTATTATTTCCTCTGTCTAATATTTGAACGCTGGTTGTCCCAGTCGAATTGATATCCGTGATTGTCTGTATGCAGTGACGTGAGGCCAAATTGGACTTCTCCTTCGTCTTCGTATCCATGAACATAAAGTAGCAGTCAAAAGACATGACATCCATTCTATCATATCACTACATACAGACAACCACGGACATCAATTCGACTGGGACAACCAGAGTTCAAATATTAGACAGAGGAAATAATAAGAATGCTAGAGAATTTTTAGAAGCCAACCTGGTATTCCAGTGGATCATCAATCAATAGACACATCGAGATAGACAAAATTTATCAATCGATAAGAAGGAAACCTCACACATAAAGGGTCAAATTTGAAGTCGAGGAAACAATCAGTTCCAATGCAAGTAATTTAATTTAATTTTTGATTTTCCCGTCGATTGATTTATTGGACCGGAGTGCTCGGTCTCAGGATGACATGTCGGCTTCTTGTGCAGATGCTTCAACAATTTCTGGGCATTTAATTAGTATTTAATTAGTGGATAGTGACTAGCAGTGGAATCCAGGATAACGTGCATTTCTTCCTATTTGGGACTCGTCAGTTGGATGTACCTGCATTTCTCAGTGAGTGATGATGTCCCCACCGATGCTCGAACCCAATGTCCTTAGTTCCGAACGCCAAAGCGTTATCCACTAGACCACTTGGGCAACGAGAGCCACCTCTTGTGCAACAAGTCATATTAATGCAAGTAGTATATAATGCAAGCAGCCTAGAAACACACAAAAACAACCGATTACGTCTATGGTGGTCACCAGGAGAGATGATTAATAAATTCGCGGAAAAATCTAAAAGCTCACTTCAAATAGAAGTATTCGCTGAAGATGTTGTCTAGTTGAGCGATGAAAGCTTTGCAAATTAACTATCCAGCTCAGAGAACACAACCACATGAAAATCATCCACCTGAGCTACAAATCTTCTCTATCACTTTCTACCTTAAATTACATCAGAACAGTGGCGGAACACAATAAAAAAAGAATTATGATACGCAATAATTATTCTTCCATGGAAACGTTTAATCATTCCTCATAACAAGCTGAATCATAAAAAAATACGCCATGCCTATTGGTTGCCACCCTCTTTATTTTTTCTCTTTTCTCCTCAACTGGAAATGAAGCCCAGCAGCTTAAATAAAGCTTGGAGGAAAAAGTTCTGAATAGACTATGGAACCTTTGATTCACCCAGTAATTAACTCCGTAAACACGGAAGATTGGTCCTGAAGCCAGCAATGGCTGACAAAACTTCAAAGTTTAACCGTGAAAGTTCAATGTTCCACTAGGAAGGCGAAGCAATCGAGGTTAGATAAATGAAATTAGTTTGTCTCACGGTAAAATGAATTTGAAAAAAAACACACACAACAAGGAAAGAGCAAACGACAGATTGTCTTTGATGTTCTACATACTTTTACCGACAATTTCAATTGTATTCTCTTACCTAGATTATTATCATCAACATTATAACTTGTAGCATGTTATATGCTACTGAAAATTTGGTATGAGTAGGTGGATACCACTGATACCAACAATCGGTAGTGTTTGATTTCTTGTTTGCTATTTATAGTTTGAAGCAGGTTACACGTAGTATGTTTCCAAAAGAAAGTATTTTGGGGGAAGTTTCACCTTGATCTGCATAAATTGCCAGTTCTCACAGGTAACTAGCTAAACTCCAGGTGATTTAAACTGATTTGGCTCTCGGAGTTGAGTTAACCCAATTACACCGAAGACGAATTCGGCCCAAGAGAGTGAAATCGTTATCTGCTGTTTAGATCACTGGCTGGCTGGTGTGAGTGGTATTCAACTACTCGTATCGATCAGTTAGTAGTATTCTGTTTTATTCCTTTACTTTCCCAGTGGAACATAGGGCTTCCAGCTGGAGGACTGAGGATATAATGCTGAGTGGGAGTGAAGCTATGTCTGACTTCCACAGTATTTAAATTCCATTGGAAAATATACAAACAAACTGAAAGAGTTGCTATGGGGTCATCAGTATCTCCGGTTGTGGCAGATATATTCATGGATAGGTGGGAAAACATAGCGATTGAAACGTTCACCCCTACTTCAAAAGTATGGTGATGGTATGTAGATGACACATTTACTGTACTTAGAACACAGCGTATGGATAGATTTTTCGAACATATCAACTCAATGGTGGAGGCAATTCAATTCACTTATGATAAATTGGAAAGTCAGGAAGGGGAACTTCCAATGTTAGATTGCAGAGTAAAAAAGGAAAGAAGATAGGAAGTTAAACATTAGTGTGTTGAAAGGAAACCCACACATTCAAACAGATATTTGAACTTCAGGTCATCCCATCCTAGGTCAGTAAAAATAAGATTGGTGAAATGTTTAAATAATAGAGCACAAAAACTAAGTAGTACGAAGGTAAATCTAAGACAGGCATATAAGAGAGGCTTTGAAACTTAATAATCACCCTGATAAATTAGTCAGAAAGTATGTAGGGAAATGTAAAAATAGAATAAATAATGATAGTAGTGATATTGACAATAATAATATTAATGACGGCATGCATATTAAACATGCGCAAGGTAGTGGCGACACCAACAATAATGAATCTAAATCATCAGTAGTAATTCCATTCAAGGAAGAAACCTCGGAAATCTTACTCAGAATTCTTAACAAAGCAAGTAAGAATAAAAGTGGCTGGCATTCAAACCCACAAACTCAATTAGAACCAAATTTTGTTCGTTAAAGGATCTTGTAGAGCCAATTTAACGAAATAGTTCACCCTACCTCCAATGACTGTCAGATCAAATACATAGGTCAAAATATTAGAACAGGGGCACTCAGACTAGCGGAACAACACAAATACCTAGCAAACTCTAGATTGTTTGATCCGAATAAGAGAAGAAATCTTGAGAATAGTTCAGCTATAGCACTACATGCAATTACACACAACCATACAGCATAGGATGGGATGGGACGAGATGACAGTTTTAAAATTTAATGTCACAGAGTGGGTAGAAGGAGAGATTGATAACAGAGGCTTTTTTATCGAATCAACTGAGAGGGAATACGTGTAATAGGAATGATTCAACAGTTGTCCACCCGAATATCTGGAAAACTCTCCTGCCCCCATGACGACAATGAGGAGAGAACAAAGAAAACTATAAAACTCAAGTTTCGAAGTCGTGTGATTATAACTGATATGATTATGAACAGCAATAAATTTTGTTCGAAACGTCATCCACTAAATAATACTGTTTCATTGATTGTGTGATACATCTAATAGAAAAGACTAATGTGGAATTACTTGCTACCACAGTGCCCAAGTTTTACACTAGAGGCTTGAAGTTTCTATAGCTGATCAGATATTTTGATCTAAATAATTCTGACTTTTTAAAGGAAAGGAACTATGGTACATTTTCAACCTCAACAAACTGCGTAAATGGCGAAATCTTCTTTGGGTTTTTCAGTCTTTGGGCATACAAGAAAGATAGTGCGAAAATCAGGATCAAGTCAAAATTTATCGATTCCATATATTTACTATAGTTTGGTTTGTAAGGGTTAGTTATGTTTTTACGAGTTGATCATGGATTGATATCAGTAAGAGAACCATTGAAAACCAGGGAGTACTGAACAGCTGCTGTTTCATCCTAGTTTGGCAATCATCGGCAGTACGCAGTATACGAGCTTACCTTGTAACCGGAAGGTCCTGGGTTTGAATCCCAGTAGGTGCGTACTGCCGACGATTCTCAAACTAGGATGAAACAGCAGCTGTTCAGTACTCCCTGGTTTTCAATGGTTCTCTAACTGATATCAATCCGTGATCAACTCGTAAAAAAAGATTCCATATATCAATATATTTAAACTTAGAGATTAGGTTTAGTAGGTGGGTTATTTCTCCAACTAGTTAGTTTACTTGAAAACTCAGAACAATTGAAAAGTCACTTAGGATTATAATATAAGAATCGCATAATCATCCTTGATGCTGTAAATATTCATTCGGTTGCTAGAGAATACCAGTGCTTACTTTGATTGGTCACTCATTGATTGACCGGGGACATGGGTATTTGTTCTTTGTTTCCTGCAGGCTGAATTCTATCAGTCAAGTTTGCAGTGTGGCCACCATGCCACTAGGTGGCTTGCCATGACGGTGCACTATGAATAGTTGGTATCAAATGGTTGGAGGCGACCGGCTGTAAGCATTCGACACCTAAGTTCCGTTTCTAGTTGGCACTCATCAGTCAGCAAGGTGTATCAGCAACCACGTTGAAGGAATTCATGACCCTCTTCCTAAGATTCTAACGAGCGTAATTCAGTGAATCCTGAAGTCAGAGACGTCACCAATGAGGCAGCTATTCAGAATAGCGACTGAGCTCCAATAGGATTGACTGTATTGGATACTTTGAATGCCAATGTTTAGGTGTCATCCCTATGACTACCCTGGTTACGTTATGCCATCTATTCTTCTTCTTTACATTTATATATATTCTCTGTCAAATATTTGAACGTTGTCCTAGTCGAATTGATGTCCGTGGTCGTCTGTATATAGTAATATGAGGTCAAAGTTGACGTCCCATTCATCTTTGTATCCACGAACATAAGTTAGCCGTCAAAAGACATGACATCCACCCATTCATATCACTCCCTACATACAGACAATCATGGACAAGAATTCGACTGGGACAGAGGAAACATCAAGAATGCTAGAAAATATTTAGAAGCCAACCTGGTATTCCAGTGGATCATCAATCAATAGACACATCGAGATAGACAAAATTTATCAATCGATAAGAAGGAAACCTCACACACACAAAGGGTCAAATTTGAAGTCAAAGAAACAATCATTTCTAATACAAGTAGTCTAGAGGGTGTGGAAACACACAAAAACAGCTAAAGAGTCACATTCAAGGTGGTAATCAGGAGAAATGATTAATAAACTCGTGGAGAAATCGAAAAGCTCACTTCAATTCAAATTGAAGTATGCGCTGATGGAAGATGTTACCTAGTGATGGGGCAATGAAAGCTTAGCAAATAAACCATCCAGGTAGCTCAGTGAACACAACCACATCAAAATATACTGCAGTGGAATCATTGGTTTCTTTCCTCATCAACAAAAATACTTTATCTCTATGTTTTATTATTTTTTTGTACAAGTTGCGCAGATACAAAAGGTAACAGGAAGTAGGTAATCATTCTAATATCCACTTAAACATCGATTGTTTTACTTTATTGCTTTAATAATGCGCATTTTTGAAGCAGAACTAAGACTGTGAATAGGAAGCTCTAACAAAAGTCAATAGATCACACTGTGTGATTTGATGTAATCAGAAGAAAAGTGTTCAGGCATACGTGCACATGCACGCACACACACACACGAATACCAAACTATTTGTCTGTCAACGCAAATGATTGACTGAAACAGACACTGTGAAGTTGACAGCTGGACAGAAGAATTGATGTAAGTGAACGAAAAAACATGTTCATATTAGTAATAATTATTACTTAATTGTTTGTAGTCTCTGATGGAATCTAAGATGTACATTTCATCCTGTTCAGGATATCTACCAGTAAGTGCTAGTGGTGTTGGTGGTGCTTCTATTGCGATTCGAAGTGAGCGCCAATCATTTCAGACGATAAAGTCATATCTGCTGAGACAACAAGCCAAGAAAACAACCGGCTTTCTAGTCATTCTCAGGTTCAAATAGAACGAAATGCGTATCCTGAACTCGAGGGTTAGTCACAATACCACCGTCATCTTGAAGTATTGCCGAAAAGTTCGTATTAAAAGCTGAAATTGCATCAGAGACTCAGCTATTAGGTTCAACACAATTCATCAGCTGGAGATTCGAAGTGTTATACAGTAATATTAACTGATGACCACACTCTTCAAGCCCAATTGATTACTTCTCTTAGTCATATCAGGTCACTCACTCACACAACCTTCTTGCTTCATTTATATACATGAGTGAAAATTAATGATTAGACATTTGAAAAAAATCATTATAAGATAATGTACGTTTAGAATTATTAATGAGTGTTATTGATTAAATACAATCAGATGGGAAATAAGACGAGTGTTTTTATAGTCTAAATCAGTAAGTAACTTGTTACAATTTTATGATGTAAGTGAATTGAATTGAAATAGGATTTTGAGATTATTTATTATCCTCCTCTGATTTGACTGACTGACTGGTGGTAATAATATCTTCCATGCATATCTCTGGTATTTGCATCGAATCATATCTGTTGCATGTGTTGGATGTGTAGACTCGATGAACCGGGATTCAGTAATCAATCTCTCTCGCTCTCCACCTACCTCTATTACATTTTAGAATTTTAAATCTCTCCTTCCCACCAGATAGTGTGGTTGTGAGTTAATACATGCAGTGCAGAATAGTGCTGAGCTTTTTTCTAAATTACTTATCTTCGCGAGTGGGGTCAACCATTCTTACCTTAGCTAAATTCTTATGTTTCGACAATCTGATTACCCTCGATCTACTAGTTTGGCTTATGTAGTCGACTTAACCCACAGTCATTGTAAGGTATTTTGTAAATTATATTATTTCTCTAATTGGATCAACCGACAAGGTCCTTTAACCTACAGAGTTTATCCTACCTGAGTGAGTTTGTAGGTTTGAATGCCACCACTCTAATTCCTACTTTATTAAGAATCTTACGTGGTGAGGGTCTCAGGCGTCCCGTCCCTATATGGTAGAACACCTGTAGGCGCCTTATGTTCTCTACTATTTATGTTATCATTATTTGTTTCTCCATTATTTTTATCTTGCATTTAACCTTTTCTGATCTTCCTAATGAATTTTATAAAATAGTTAAGTTATTTAGCACCAACGCCTCTTCTGTCTGTTTCGTTTCATCGTTTAGGTCTTTTTTGTGCTACTTAGTGCTACTGCTAGGTGTGTTAGACACTTAACTAAGCCTGCCTTCACAGATAGATAACGACAGATGTGGTGAATTAAAGTCTAAGTATCCATTAGCGGAATACATTAGCTTTTTATAAACATAGGTCAAAGTAGTAGAAAGGGTGCAATCAGACTAACGGAGCAACACAAATACCTAGCAAAATCTAGGTGAGTTGATCTGAATAAGACAAGAAATCTGGAGAATAGTTCAGCCATTGCAACCACTACATGCAACTACACACAACCGTACAATAGGATGGGATAGGATGAGATGACATTTTTAAAATCAAATGTAATAAAATGGAGGGAGGGAGAGATTGATAACACCGGAAGCTGTGTTTATCGAATCAACTGCAAATATGCGTAATAGGAATTAGTCAACACCTGTCCATCGGAATAACTGGAAAATTCTCCTCCTATCCCATTGACGATAAATAGGAGAAGACAAAGAAAACTATAAAACTGAAGTTTCGGAGTAATGTGATTATAATTGATGATATGAGTATGAACAACAAATTTCGTTCGAAACTTTGTCACCCAGTAAATAATACTGTTTCACTGACTGTGTGATATATCCATCTAATAAACAAACTAATACAGAATACGCGTAAATTCTGATTTTCACAAGCTTTTTCAAGCCTTTAGATCAGGGCGCATTCACTAACTGCAGCTGGTGAGTGACAATGTTAGGGAGGCATTCCCTAAATAAGGAAGCTAGACACTAAGTTTTCGAATCTTCGTCTAAGGTCAGTAACACGTACAGCGGAAGATTTATCATCATTGCTGCGGACACCTGTTAATCCCTATCTGTACAAAGCCACAGGCTAACAAATTTTTACAACGCTACTTTTCTGCCTTCCACACTATCCAAAGACATCTCTGAAACAGCCAACTGTGAACTATCGAAGACAGGCTTCCCAGACTGCTAAATGGCGTCCCCAGAAAATACCAACTCCACTACCTGACGCTGAATGTACACCAGTCGAGCAGCGGCATCGAAATTTCACAAGAAGTTCCAGATATCCCAGTCTGAGAAAGCTTCAAGCCACAGGGTTTTCACCTAGTCGAAGGCAGGGACACATCAGTGTTTGGTAGTAGTAGTAGTCACTTGACAAATATGGTATACAGTGACGGAGAAGCACAGAGAGCCTATACTGGAATTTCTATCCGCGTCTTTCTCTCTCTCTTCAAACGATATTGCATAACGTTACTACTTTTAGTTAGCAAACTCTTATAGGGTTCCTCCCCGTGTGTGCTGGTGTGTGTGTGTGACTTCTGCTCCCTTTCCACAAAATGTATCAGTTATTTTTAGATAAGGAAATCAAATCGCTACATTAAAAAAAACTTACAAAACTAAATTAACATTTTGAAGAAAGTTGCCTATTTCAAATTTGATTCAACTTAATTAGGCAAACTGTTTGAATAAATCACGATGAGAACGCAACATTTCAGATTGCACACATCGAATCGCATATATGAATGAAGCATTTTACCTGTTAATTAGAAATTCTCAAATTTTAATTAGTTCCACTTTGTTATATGGTCAATTTTCCCGTATATTCTTGAGCCAAAAGTAACTCTTATTTTAAGACTCGTTGGCAGTATGAATCTACCACAGAGATTGTAATCCATAACCTTCGAGTTAAAAGGCAGCTTCGTGGATCATTCAGCTAACTGGGATGAGAATCAGTGGCCAGTCTGTGGATTTTATGTTCTACCAGTTTGTGATTTTAGCGGTGACAATCAACCGACATCATTGTTAGCTTCCTATCAGGAGTTAGCAAATAGTCTTCGTCTAACGGCTTTAAACTAAATCCCTCCAAATGTCAGATTGTTAATTTCAGTTTCCAATGTAAAAGAAAGTTAAATGATGAAGCTGTTGGTTCCTATGACCGTTGTAAAATTGTTGATACTGAAATAAAAATCAAGTCTGATGTTAAGCATCTTGGATTAATTCTTTCTACTGACCTATCCAGGTCTTCCCATGTCTCAGAGATTTCTAAAAGAATATTTCGTCTGATATTTTACATTAAGAAGTTAAGGCACTCAGGCTTAACCCAACCAATGCCTCATCTTACAGTATGTCAACTCGTGCCTCTTACCTATTCTTCCCTACCGTTCACCCTCATTCTTTCCTGGAGCGCTTAGAAATGACTATGTCATACTTCGCAGAACTTTAAAGACTGACCGTCAGTAGGGCGAGTGGAATTCCATCTCATTAGGCCATATCGTAGACATTGTCACTGATAGGCACTTGATTTCATGCAACAAATTTGCTAGAGGAATTTTATCAGACTGTGAGCACCCTCCAGTTAACTCGCAGCTCCAACCTTGTATCTCCTCCTCAGGTAAAACAAGAAGTCCTTTCACAAGACTTTATACACGTACGTCTGAGTATATATATTCCACCATACCATATTTGGCACGTACTTTATGTGATGAAAATAGTGTGAGGCACGAAGTAACTAACTAACCTTCTGTGCACTATTAAACAAACCATTTTCTCCACCCTTACAGCATCAACCTTTATTGTTATTGTATTTCTTTTATTTATAATCCTGTCAATTGTTTTGTTTTTATTTATTTATTTCTTCATAAGTGTGAACATCATTTAAGCTGTGTGAATAACTGTTAATTTTGTATTTCCCCTCACCATGCTGCTATATCAACAGAACATTAGATTCAATAATCTATAACATGCTAAAATTTTCAAACTAAATCGACAATACTGTTTGAAACAAACTCACTGTTATTATTATTATGATATTTAATGGTCTCATTTCGTACTTCGAATATTTTTGACTTTATACCGTTAAAGTTGAAAAAATTCCTCTGGTTAATTTTCTTTTAATTTATAATTTGATTTATATTTTGAGTAAATCAGATGTAAAGTGTTGCGACAAATGCTGAGAATTCCATACTGTATTATAAGTACTGTTTTTGGAATAATTATCCTTGTTATAATTATCCCCCCTAACAATTTCATAAAAAAGTGTTTAAAGTGGAATCACAACACCAACAACAAGAAACCATCATGAAATATCACAAGAAAACTCATCCTACTATAAATGAGAAATATCTCCGAAATAACAGCTAGAATACTTGAAGCCGTTTAAAATAGATATAACACACAAGCCAGACAACGCAATCACTTCATTCGATATTGTGCAAACCGAAAGATCCAACAGAAAAAGGAGATAAAATTAGCACCATTCACAAAATAAATTGCATGTATGAACTGTAACAGACATTACATCGGTCAACAAAGTGAGCGTCCCCTTCGAATTAGAATCCAGGAACACAAATCAGCTGTGAAAAGACACAATATGTATTCCTGTTTCAAATCAATGCATGTAGATAATTATGGACATCAGTTTGATTGGTGGGATAATGTCGAAATCTTATAAAGAGAAAACACCAAAATTGCAGTCATGGAATTCCTAGAAGCCTGCTTGCTAATCAAACGAATCAGCCAGCGATTAACAAACATGTTAATATAGACTAAATATACCAAGTAATAAAAAGTAAATGACACCTGACGAGAAAGTTTAAAATTCAAGTCAATAGAAAATGATCCATACAGATGTAAAGATGGTTACCGGGAGACGCAGTTACATCACTCATGAAAAATTTAAATCAGTTGACTTTATGCTAAAACTTGCACTGAAGTGGGATCTCGTCCAGAAGGGGGACGACGAAAGCTCCACAACTAAACCAACCAGCTCCTCAGAGAACACTACTAATTGCAAATCATCCACCTGAGCTACAAATCTTCTCTATTATTACAGAGTATTTAAAATGCATAGATAAAAATAGTGGCAAGCAGCGGATAAATAAAAAGGAAATAGCGAACCAGTTTTGCTATCATCGTTCCCTTGGGCTCCTAGTGGAATATAGGGCTTCAACTGCACGTCCCCACTTGCTTCTATCTCCTGCTGTAGTTTTCACCTGCATCCATGTTAGTCCATAGTAACTGTTTCAACTCCTCTTCACACGATCTCCTCCATGTCACCCTTGCACTGACGTCCCACTCACCGCTTCCCTTTCGGTCTGATTCCACTCGAGCAATGGCCTGACGCGCGCGCGATGTCACCCAGCGGCCTCCTCAGCGAGTGAGTGTCCACTGGATCCATCTCCACTTTCTCCTGCATATTTGCTGGTTGGCGATTGGTTCTTGTTTTGTTTCTTCCCATAGTTTCCCATGGTTGGTGATTCTTTCCGGCTCGGCCATCTGATCTTCAGTATAGAGCCAGTGAAGACAGTTGTTGATTGATAAAGGTCTGCAACAGGCTGTTGGAAATGTTCTTTGTGACCCACCCGCTGGTCAAGTTTCTGATCCGTATAGAACAGCTGACTGACTTGACGTGTTTGTATTGCAAATTCCGACCGAATTTTATTGTTGATGCTGAGTGACAGCGGAAGATTTCCAGATTGGTTTCAGGTTGATGATGAATGGGTTTCTCGCCTTCCCGATTCTCGCCCGATTTGACATCCTCGTGCGTTCCGACTGCCTGTAGTTGAGACAATGCTCCCTAGATCAGTGAGTGAATGAAGTAACCTCATTCAAATCCCTCCCGTTGATGGTGATTGGGACTGTTGTTGTCTGTTGTTGTTGGTTGGTCGGTTATTTTCATCACCTCCGTCTTGTCTATGTTCACCTGGAGTCCTGTCTTCGCCGGCTGCTTCTTCGACCAGTTTGTCGGTTTTCGCTTGTAAGCCTCCGATTTCAGTGTGACATCAAACATAAATCGTCCACGCGCGAAATCTAGGTGTTCTAGGTTCTTCATGTCGGTGCAGGATATCCTTGTGTGCTCGTTTCCCACTCACTTTCTGACGCATAATTCAGTCAGTCCACCACAATTAGGAATATCATTGGTGATAGATAATAATAATAACCGTTGTCTTTATTGTTAATTTACTAACTGGATGCAATACTGTAGTAAAATGCTGAGAATTCTATTCTGTATCTCAAGTACTGTTTTGAAATAAAGCTATAATTACTATTGTCTGACTCCTGTGTTTACTCCAAACACCTCACTGAGTTTTCCGTTGTGGATCACTTGACATGTGCCGTTGTCGTACAGCTGCTGAATAAGATTGATGAATATTTGGGGTAAGCCGTAGTACTCGAGTAGTTTCCAAATTATTTCGCGGTCAACGCTGTCGAAAGCCGTTTTTGGAATAAAGTAGATTTATGTTATTATTTGTCTTTACTTTCGACCAAGTGGATCCCACTGGTGATGAACTTTTCATTAGAACTCCAGGCAACTTGGTTATACAGCCAGTCAATGGCAAGCATCAAATGATATTGATCCATGATCAAGTTTGAAAAAAAGTCAAATCCTTGCAAACAGACACTTGAAAAGTTCATTTTTAATTAGGTGCTCATTTATGGCCCTATTATGATATGTGTGTATCGTTCTATAATCTATAATGGTTTGATTTTCTCCTCATACTATCTCCTCTCTGTGTCACCCTCGGACTCATGCAAAACTCGTTGTTTCGCATTCAGGATCTACACAAGAGCTTGGCTGATGTGTAATGTCACTTAACGGTTCCTTCAACATTTATAGAAATCATCCTTAATTACTTTTGCCTATTTGTTGGTGAAAAGTTTCTTGGTTGATTTGTTGCATTGCAAGTGTTATTAATGGTTTATTCTGTTGATGAAAGTCTGCGGTGGTCTGTTAGAAATTCTTTTTGTGATGCATAGAATTACTTGACTGTCTTGAAATATGGTCCACCGACAGAGACAGGGCTCTCGAGTGATTGCACCACAGTATGATACTGCATGCCAGTCTCATCTCACAACAGTCAGGGATAAGTGTGATCGGTTCTCCTGAAGACCAATACCCAATCAATGGGTTTACCATTATGTGATTTTATAGGAAGATGCAGACTTCCTGGTTGGAGTCCTCGAGACGATTAACACCAATGAAGTCTGGAGACAAATGAGTATAGTTCGTTATTTGTGTAATATCAAATTAACAGAAGTTATGATTCGTAGGTCATTAAAGTCCAATCAATAGGGTAACTGTTCAACAGACTAACCTCGTGACCCTGGCGAAATCAGCTGAAAAGTCTAAAACATGGATAAAACAGCTATGTAGTATTCCATGGTGGTTTCAAGTGATTCTCTAACCCAACTCAATTCTTCACTTTAGACTAAATCTTTTAAAAAACCCTGTGAAAGAGCACATGCTTTTAATTTGAAATTGTTGAAGGTTTCAACTTCCATTCCTTCATGATACCGGTTGAATTTTTTGAGTAGTTTGTGGGGTCGTGAATGCGAGTGTCTCATTCAACTTTAATCATACATTTAATAAAGCCAACTATTCGTCGGGTATTAAGACAGATTACATCCATTGCAGGTGTAGTGATTGAACGAACTTCTTCTGTGTGTTTATTATATTTGAGTCATATGAAAAAGAGAAGACGTTCTATGAAGAGACTCTTTTCGGCGAATTCATTCACTTAGCTGTAAAATCGCATTTATATGTAATTATTTTGTGTGTGTGTGTGTACATGAGGTCTGTCAAGTTTAGATAATTGATCAGGTAATAAAAGAATGATCTATTAAAGCAACAAGGTTAATTAGACAGCAACTAAGGTAAGATTGAGTTAGTAAGTTAGATGACGTAATATAAAACCTCGCCTAGATTACTAGCTCGCTAGTTTTCTAGCCGGTCCCAAGCCCGGATAAAGAAGGAGGGTTGGGGCGTGGTGCTAGCAACTCCACCCCCAAAACTTAATCAAATCGCTAAAGAAACTTCATTGCACAAATATATTAAAAATTCTAAAAATATAAACAGTAACCTTATTTTTAGCTGGAATCGGGGAAGTGAAATGAGGCAGGCTGGTGAAAGCCTTCGGGAAGCCAGCCAGCCGATGTAGCTTCTTTCGATGAAAGCAAAAATAAGGATGGGAACGTGAAATGTTCGTATAATGTACGAAAGTGGAAAGGCTGCTCAGGTAGCCGCAGAAATGAGAAGATTTAGAATAGAAGTGTTGGGAATCTGCGAGAGCAGTATGGAACGGATCTGGAAGGTGCCAACTACCAACTGGAGAGACAGTAATCTATTCCGGTCACCCAGAGGATAATCACGAGCACACCGAGAGAGTGGTCATCATGATGTCACCAACAGCTGCCAAAGCCCTCATGCAGTTGGAACCAACATCCTCCAGGATAATGACAGCTAGGTTCAACTCAAAAGGAAGGAAAGTTACAGTCATTCAATGCTATGAGCTTACAAACATCTCAGAACAAGAGAAGAAGGAGGATTTCAACAGACAATAATCAAACAGTAATGGAAAACTTCCCAAACGGTGATATCAAAATCCTGATGGGTGATATGAATGCGAAGCTGGGAGGAGACAACACAGGAAGAGAACTCACCATGGGTCGCGAGGCTCTTGATGAAATGAACGACAACGGTGAACTCTTCTCAGACTTCTGCGCCTTCAATGATTTGGTGATTGGTAGGAGTGTGTTCAGAAACAGGGATATACACAAAGTGACATGGATTTCACCAGATGGACACACCAAAAATCAGATAGACTTCATTTCAATTTCAAGAAAGTGGAGACGGAGCCTACTGGACACAAGATCGAGGAGAGGGGCAGATGTGGGTTCAGACCACTATCTAGTACTAGGGACTTTCAAGGTGAAGCTAAAAGACTTGAGGATAGCTGACGATAGGCCACAATGCAAGTTCAACACTCAAAAACTGAAGGACACAACCACAAAGGACACTTTCACTGCAACTATCAGAGCAAAGCAGGAAACACTACGTGACATCACGAAAGAATCAAGTGTGGAGGACCATTGGAACTCTCTGAAGGTGATTTTCAACGAAACGTGTTCAATGGTTCTAGGAAGAAAGAAGAGACAAGACAAGAAATGGCTCTCAACGGACACTTGGAAGCTAATAGAGGAGAGGAGAATGGTGAAAGAGAAAATGATTCAATGCAAGGACGGACAAGAGAAAAAGACGCTGAGCTCAACTTACACAGCACTGGACAAAGAAGTGAAGAAGAGTGCTACGAAGGACAAAAGACGATTCTACGACAACCTGGACACTGAAGCTGAGAAATCAGCAGGCAAAAGGGACCTGAGGACACTATATCAGATAACCAAATCTCTATCCAGGATGAGATCAACACAATCGAAACCAAAAAGACAGCCAAGGGAACCCAATTACCAAGGAAGAAAAACAGATTAAACAATGGGCGGATCACTTCAAAGGACTCTTGAACCGACCATCACCTGCAACCCGCCCAGAAATACCAACAACAGCGCGCACACAACTGCAAGTTGACACCAATCCTCCAACGAGAGCTGAAGTCTTGAACGCAATCAAGCTTCTGAAAGCTGGAAAAGCAGCCGGACCAGATGGAATACCCCCTGAAACACTGAAAGCGGACCCAGAGACTACAGCAGACATGCTGACTCCATTATTGCAAAAGGTCTGGAAGGAGGGAAAGGTGCCTACTGACTGGAGGAAAGGTTACTTCGTGAAACTACCAAAGAAGGGCGACTTACGCCTCACTCTGCAAGAACTGGCGAGGAATCATGCTACTATCGACGCCAAGCAAAATCCTGAGTCGCATCATCCTGGAGAGATTAAAGGACGCACTGGAGACAGAACTCCGACCAGAACAAGCTGGATTCAGGAAAGGCAAATCATGTACTGACCAAATTGCAACTCTACGCATCATCATCACAGAACAAAGCATGGAAAGGCGATCAAACCTCTACCTCAACTTTATAGACTTTGAGAAGGCCTTCGACAGCGTTGACCGTGAAGTAATTTGGAAATTACTCGAGTACTATGGCGTACCCCAAATATTCATCAACCTTATTCAGCAGCTGTACGACAACGGCACATGTCAAGTGATCCACAACGGAAAACTCAGCAAGGCATTTGAAGTAAACACAGGAGTCAGACAAGGGTGCTTACTATCACCAATGATATTCCTAATTGTGGTGGACTGGATCATGCGTCAGACAGTGGGAAACGAGAAGAGAAACAGTTATATATATCGTGGACCGACGTCAAGAACCTAGAAGACCTGGATTTCGCGCGTGGATAATTTATGTTTGATGTCACACTTAGTCGAAGAATTACAAGCGAAAATCGACAAACTGGTCGAAGGAGCAGCAAAGACAGGACTCCAGGTAAACATAGTCAAGACGGAGGTTATGAAAATAACCAACCAACAACAGCAACAGCATCCAACGTCAATCACCATCAACGGGAGGGATTTGAAAGAGGTTACTTCATTCACTCACTGATCTAGGGAGCATTGTCTCAACTACAGGCAGTCGGAACGCACGAGGATGTCAAATCAAGAAGGCGAGAAACACATTCATCAACTTGAAACCAATCTGGAAATCTTCGTCACTCAACATCACAACAAAATTCGGATTTTCAATACAAACGTAAAGTCAGTTCTTCTATACGGATCAGAAACTTGGCGGGTCACAAAGAATATTTCCAAAAGGCTGCAGACCTTTATTAACAACTGTCTTCGCTCTATACTGAAGATCAGATGGCCGGGCCGGAAAGAATCACCAACAAAGAACTATGGGAACAAACAAAACAAGAACCGATCGCCCAACAAATATGCAGGAGAAAGTGGAGATGAATCGGACACTCGCTGAGGAGACCGCTGGGTGACATCGCGCATCAAGCCCTCGAGTGGAACCCGAAAGGGAAGCGGCGTGTGGGACGTCCAAGGGTGACATGGAGGAGATCGTGTGAAGAGGAGTTGAAAGAGTATGAACTAACATGGATGCAGGCGAAAAGTACAGCAGAAGACAGAAGCAAATGGAGACGTGCAGTTGAAGCCCTATGTTCCACTAGGAACCCAAGGGAGCAATAATAATAATAATTAATTTATATGCTATCGAACTATGAAAAAGAAGAAAGAGAAGGAGAGTGAGAGAAGACAGTGTTAGCTTGTACGTCAACATGGAAACTCAAGAAGGTTAGAGTTCATCAAACTGATAACTTACACAGTGAGCTGAGTTCACTAGTGTGCATAACTCATCAGTGTAATGAAAGTAATACGGTTACCAAGGCAGTAAGTGATTGACTACACTCTCTCTGTCTGTGTGCAGAAGTTTGGTCTGAGACGTTTGATTGCAATTGCTTCAACAGCAAATCATAGTAAATTCGCTGTCCTTTGTATGCTGAATATTTTGAAAGATTTGGAAATCTCGACAAAATGACCCGTATCCACATGGTTGGTTTATGGTAATTTCACTTTGTAAAATCTACTTCCTTTTAAGAGTAAGTTTCTTGGAATATGCTCTGAAAATCGGAGAGAAGCCTTACCTTCTTTCTGTCCCTCTAATGTACTTGCTGATGCAGGTGCATGTGAATTTATAACTGCAGTTGGAGGTAACATCAGCAGGCTACTTATTCAGTTTCGTTTGGCTTATAGAACATGTAGTGCTGCTGTATGGTGTCACCAGGTTAGCTGCAGTTGGGAAGCATCTTTTTATTCCTCCTTTCATCTTCTTGTCAATCTTTTGTGATACTGCTTCTCCTTTGATTGGGGTTAGGGGAGGCAAATGAACTATTGGATACTTCGCTTTCTCACCTCTTTCTTTGCTGTACTTTAGTATAAATCCTTTTGGATACCTATTTTCCTTAAGACATTTTTCAACAAAGCTTGATTCTTCTTCTACCTTGTTGGGCGAAAATAACTTCCTGGCTGTGTCGTGCAATGTCCTTACTAATCCCCGTTTATAGCTTAATGCACAGAAGGTGTTGTAGTGAAGGTATTGTCCAGTCCAGGTTTCTTTTCTGAAGATGGATTTTTCAACCGTTCCATCGTCTCTTCTTTTTACATTTAGGTCCAGGAAAATGGACTCATCGTTGTGTTCATATTCCATAGTGAATTTAATGTTTGGATGGATCTCATTAAGGTGGTCAAATATTACGGGTGCCTGACTCATTTCGTTACCAACAACAAACGTATCATCGACATATCGACGATAGCGTCACTCAGTCATAGTTTGACAGTATATAAATTGATGGTGACTTAAACTAAAAATTCTAATGCTTATATTCTGGATGCGTTCATCTTATAATGTTTTCTCTATTACCTTTCAAACATTGAAGTATGAAATGTTATTATTTATATAACCATTATAATTTCAGGTAGTTTGCACTTAGCTGATGACGGAAACCTGTAAAATAGGATGATGATATCACATTTTATACTGCAAATCTAGTCTTTCTTTCTCTATCGAAATTTATCAAGGGTACCAAATGTATGAAGGTGCTTAACTCTTGAAAAAAATATTTCGTCGAAGAGAATATTTTCCTTGCCGCTATATATATTTCTTCTTTCGTGTACGACTTTCATGTTTCCATGCCTTACAGACGTAATATGACAATATGTATGGATAGTAATCAAAGCAATTGGATCTACATTGTTAAAACAGGCCAATGTCGTATTCTTAAAGGTATTGAATTAAAGGCTAAGTGTGGAAACTCAACTAGCGGTAAGGGAGGTAGACCGGAAACTCGTGTTCAGTATTATTACTGCAAATCAAATAATATTAGGAGTAAAAGGTCGAAGGTAAGTTGAACACTGTTTTTGGAAAGGATTTTTCATTCATTTATTGTTTTTTATTATTATTACTATTATTATATCCTTTAATTCCTAGAGGAACAACGGCTTCAGCCGCGCGTCTCCATTGCCTTCGCTTTTCTGACAACTTTCCCACCTCGCTACAAGTCTGCCCACATGCTTTCATCTCCTCTTCACATAACCACCTCCAAGTCACCCTCACACTGATGACCAACTCGCCGCTTCCTTTTCGGGTTCCACTCGAGCGATGGCTTGTCTAGTGATGTCACTCACTAGATGGTTTCCTCAGCATATGGCCAATCCATCTCCATTTCTTCCTGCCTATTTGTTGGAAAGTCGGTTTCTCATTGCCAGAGATCCCTGTTGCTGATCTTTTCTGGCTGGTCATCTGATCTTGAGTATTGAGTGGAGACAGCTGTTAATGAAGGTCTGCAGTTTGTTTGAGATAAACGTCACTTATACACCCCTTAATTAATTTGAATAAAGCAAGAACAACAGTGGCTTTGGTAGAATAAAATGGAACCATCAGTGTTTATTCCATTGGCTTCTCATCAGCTGCTGTTTACGGGCCAAAGTCATTATTAAGTATATCTACAAAAACAATTTTAGCATACTCAACAATACTCAGGATAAGATGACCAGAAAAGATCAGAAACAGGGATCTCTGGGAGCGAACCAACCAGGAACCAATTGTGCAACAAATCTGCGGGAAGAAATGGAGATGGATTGGTCATACTCTGAGAAAACCATCAAGTGACATCACACACTAGGCCGTCGCTTGACTGGAACCCAAACGGAAAGCGGCGAGTTGGTCTTGAGTGTGAGGGTGAAATGGAGGAGGTCATGTGGAGAGGAGATGAAAGCATGTGGGTAGACGTGGAGCCAAGTGAAAACGTTGCCATTGAACTGGACGTAATGGAGATGTGAGGCTGAAGCCGTATGTTCCTCCACGAACTAAACGAAACAATAATAATATATGTAATAATAAGAAACACTTTATCCCGAACAACAATAATAATCATACACAATGGAAACTTTCAACATTACGTTATCAGATGAAAGAGAGGGTGAAAATATCCAGTTATCAGGTTGGCAACGAAAGACTGATAACCGCTTTTTTCTGAACATATAAACAAGGTTTCAGGAGCTTCATGGAGATCTCTTCAGAAAACTTGAGGAGAATTGAACTCTTTTGTCTGTTGATAATTTTTTAACGATCTTATGACCTCCACCTCATGACCCGTGTCAGGGAGAAACCTAGCGATGGTACTGGTGAAAGCATTTGTTCCCCTTAGACATGGGCTTCTTGGTACATGTTCAGAAAATCGTAGATATGCCCTTCTTCTTTCTGTTCTTCCAATGTAACTGCTCCCACAGATTCACGTAAATTTGCATATACAGTTGGAGTTAACATGAGAAGGATATCTGTCGACTTTTGACTGAAAACAAAACACGTAGATCAGCGAAGAGTCTCTTTTCGGTGAATTCATTTTCTTAGCTGTACAATCGCAAATGTATATGCATTGTTCTGTATGCATGTGTACATTAAGTTTGTCAAACAAAATTACAATTGGTTAAGGTAACTTTTAACTAAACAGGTGAAGGTTGGTAATACAAGTCAAGAAAATTAAGTGTTAATGAAACTAGGATAGTAACAAAGACGATGAGTTGTCACAAACAGTTGTTAAAAGAAGTTATGTAATAATAATATGAATAGTTTGATTGAGTGAGTTTTACTCAGGATGCACATAGAAACAAACTTTTGACTGCACCAGATAGCATATTGTTCGATGGAAGCGAACCAACTTAACTGTAGGATACGCTCCGGCTAGTGACATTCTCAATCTTCTGTTGACCATTTCTGCAATGTTTTCACCCTTAAAATCAAGTTGAATGAATAAAAACTTTTTCTTCACTATGATTTGCTTAATATTTGAGCCTTCAGATCTTCCGTACATGTTAATGAACCTCTGAGTTTAACTGTTGCCTTTCAACATCTTTCCGAGAATCATAAATGCTTCCTCTAATATCTATGTAAAGCCTAATCTCCTAGCTCTATAGTACAGAGGTTTGACTAGTCCACGTTTAAAGCTATTTGGACAAAAACTATTAAAATTTAAGTATTGTCCATTGCATGTAAGCATCCAGTCAATTAACCTCTGGAGGTTACCATCTTCTAGGCTTTTCATGGCAGTGTCGAGGAAATGGAACTTTCGATCATTTTCATGTTCCATAGTAAATTCAGTATTGGTATGTGTTGTCTTTGAATAATCTGAGTAGGTTGGTAGGAAACATGACTTTTATTGTTGCACACTGCAAATGTGTCATCAGCATCGATGTCATGTGATTATAATTGATGCAATGATTATGAACAGCAATAAATTGTGTTTGAAACTTTGTCATCCAGTAAATACTGATACTGTTTCACTGTGTGATATATCTAATAAACAAACTAATATGGAATTATTTACTGTCACAGTGCCCAAGTTTTACACATATATGAATATGTCTCTTCTTTCTATGATTTCAGTGGAACTCAGTACATTGTTACCCAATCTAATAGTCATTCAGCATCTTGTGCATCTTACGCACCTCTCTTTTCTATTACGCAACTCCTTTACCATACGTTTACTTTGTTTAAACTGGAATTGCCTGTGAAAAATCTATATAAGCATAATTTTCCGAGCACTGTTCACTAATTATGCAATCTCCTGTGAATTGATATCACGTGAAATTTACAAATATGTTAAAACGTCTCTGTACATGAAGTCAATGATTTATTCAGGCTATAGGCGGCTAATGAGAAGTCAGAGAAATAAGCGGTGGTAGCAGATTATTCTGCAAAAGCTGTTGTTCTTGCTGTAATGCATTTGGCGCGAGGTGTCATTCGACTGTTTCCTGAATATATATGCCCAATTTATCTCCATTTTCTCCTGTATTTTTGTTGAACACTTGTTTCCTGATTGGTTTGTACCAGCCAGAGTTTCAAACTGCTAATTCTTTTGACCAGCTGGCCATTCGATCTTCAGTGTGGAGCTATAGAAGGTGGTACCTGTTGGTGAAAGTCTTCAACAGGCTGTTGGAAATCCTTTTCGTGACGGGTGCGCAGTGCAAGTTTCTGAAGGACACGTATAGAAGGACCAACTTGACACTGGTTTTGAGGATTGTAATCTTGCTGTTTATACTGAGGTGGAGTGCAGACGATTTCCAAACTGGTTACAGGTTGATGAAGGTGTATCTTGCCTTTCAGATTCCGACTGGCTTTCACATTTTCATCTTCTCCGCTTGTAGCTGAAACGATGCTTGCTGTCTAGAAGAGTGGGCAACCTCAGTTAAATATCTCCCGTTGATGGTGATTGGTGCTGGTTGTTGTTGTTGCAGTTGGTTGTTTGGTTATCTTCATCACCTCCCTTCGTCTTCTCTGTGTTCGCCTACAGTCCTGTTTTCACTGCCTGCCTGCATCTTCAGTCAGTTTGTGTTGGTTTTGGCTTGCAAGTCTTCGAGTTTGTGTGACATCATCCACGCGCAAAATCCAAATCTAGAGTCTTATTATCGATGGTTCAACGTATTCCTGTCTTCTCACTCCTACCCACAGTCTGAAGCATAATCCAGTTTATCAAAATTAAGAATATCATCAGTGATAATAGGCAGACAGCCAGCTTGTCTTACTCCTGTATGTACTTCAAACGCCTCGCTAAGAGTTTTCCGTTGTGGATCACTTGACACATGCCACTTTTATATAGCAAACTGTTTACATGAGGTTAATAAAGACTTGGGTACTGCACGTCGTTGTATTGCAGTAGTTTCCAAATTACTTCTTTTGTATTGAATTCTAATTATTTTATTCTTCTTTCTTGTGTTTGATTTTCTTATGTTACTACCTAGAGCACGACTATTCAAAATTCACGCAAACAATCAAATAGCAAAGATAATAAGATATTCATTGAATTGAAAACATTGGAACCGAATAGTGTTTTTGTAAGTTCCTCTAACATATTTTAAATGTAAATCAAATTATCTAATTAATTGATTAATTAATTAATCACCAATGCTCATTCTGGTTGTAGTGAACTGGATCACACGGAAGACCCTACGAAGTGGGAAAGATAGGCACACGTTGGGTCCTATTATGGGTAAAATTTATTTTGATAAAGTCTCATAGTATGCTATACAGTAATACTTACACCGACGACTATTTCATTATCGTCAACAATGAAGAAAATGCAAGAACTACAGTTTTAGCAGAATAAAATGGTACCATCTTTTATTTCGTTGCCTTCTCGTCAGCTGCTTACATGGCAAAGACATTATTAACTATATCTACAACAACAATTTTAACATACTTGC
Source organism: Trichobilharzia regenti (assembly GCA_944472135.2). Classification (NCBI taxonomy): domain Eukaryota; kingdom Metazoa; phylum Platyhelminthes; class Trematoda; order Strigeidida; family Schistosomatidae; genus Trichobilharzia; species Trichobilharzia regenti. Next base: position 120,486,382 of record OX235264.1, on the reverse strand, counting down.
ACAGAGTTCAGTTTAAACAAAAATCAATCGATCAATATACTCATACACTAAAAATATATACATATATAAATATGCAATATTAACCACTATTCCGAACAATAATAATCAAACACAATGGAAAGTTTTAGCATTTCACATTCGGAGGAAAGAGAGGTGAAATTATCCAGTTACCAGGGCAAAGAAAGGCTAATAACCGCTTCTTTCTGGACGCATAAATCAGGTTTCATGCGCTTGATGGAAATGGCTTCAGCAAACTTAAGGAGAATTGAGGTATTTTGCTTATTGATAATTTTGAACGACTTTTCAACGTCCACCTCATGACCCGTGTCGAGAAGATGCCTGGTGATGGCACTATTTAAAGCATTTGTTCCCTTTAGACGTAAGCTTTTTGGTACATGTTCAGAAAATCGTAGATATGCCCTTCTTTCTGTCCTTCCAATGTAACTGCTCCCGCAGATACATGTAAATTTGTATACACAATTGGAGGTAACATGAGAAGGATATCTATCGATTTTCGATTGCACCAAAGAGTAAGTTGTTCGATAGACGGGAACGAGCTTAGCTGCAGGATACGCTATGGCTAGTGATGTACTCAGCCTTCTGTTGATCATCGCTGCAATATTTTCACCTTTGTAATCAAGCTGAAGGTAGACTGGCTTTTTTTCCACTGTGATTTGATTTACATGTATCTGCGGGAGCAGTTACATTGGAAGGACAGAAAGAAGGGCATATCTACGATTTCCTGAACATGTACCAAAAAGCTTACGTCTAAAGGGAACAAATGCTTTAAATAGTGCCATCACCAGGCATCTTCTCGACACGGGTCATGAGGTGGACGTTGAAAAGTCGTTCAAAATTATCAATAAGCAAAATACCTCAATTCTCCTTAAGTTTGCTGAAGCCATTTCCATCAAGCGCATGAAACCTGATTTATGCGTCCAGAAAGAAGCGTTTATTAGCCTTTCTTTGCCCTGGTAACTGGATAATTTCACCTCTCTTTCCTCCGAATGTGAAATGCTAAAACTTTCCATTGTGTTTGATTATTATTGTTCGGAATAGTGGTTAATATTGCATATTTATATATGTATATATTTTTAGTGTATGCGTATATTGATCGATTGATTTTTGTTTAAACTGAACTCTGTGCAAGTATGTTAAAATTGTTGTTGTAGATATAGTTAATAATGTCTTTGCCATGTAAGCAGCTGACGAGAAGGCAACGAAATAAAAGATGGTACCATTTTATTCTGCTAAAACTGTAGTTCTTGCATTGTTCAAATTCATTAAGGGGAATAAATGTATGAAATGAAGAAAATCTAGACGACGTCTTAAATTCCTTTAACAACTGCCACCCTGCAATTCAGTTCACGTTAAAGAAAGAGCCTAACTCCAAAATATCCTTTCTTGACGTTCAACTAACAAGACGACAACAGGAAGGAACACTGAGAAAATCCATTTACAGAAAGTCGACGCAGAACGGAAAGCTTACTAACTTTCACAGTTGGGTACCTATATACACGAAACTAAAATTGATCCGTTCACTCAGCTATAGGGTTGGCAGAATTTGCACCCCTGATACCATGGAAGATGAACCAGACAATCTGAAGAGAATCCTCGTCGACAATTGTTATCCAAGACGGTTTGTTGCAGATTCCATGAGTCCTAGACCGCGAAAGCCGCCCATGCTTGGCGTCCTGAAAAAAGCTCCTCTGCATGAATCTTCAATTCGACGGAGACACATCTGCAGAAACATTGAAAAATCGACTGTCGCGTTCAATTAAGAAGACCTTCTTCGCAGCTGAACAAAGACTAACCTTCTCCACGAAACCTGTTATTCGTACTAACGTGAAGGATAAGCTACCACTGTTGACTGGTCTCATCAGTGTCTATCGGCCAATTCACCTGCTCATGTTGAGCCAGGTATGTCAGCCGTACCGAGCGTTTTCTTTCCAAATGTATCACCGAACACTTACCTGCATGGTTTCACGAAGCAGAAAAACGATGCCCCCACAGCTCTATCTTAGAACATCTGATAGATTCTGGACACCGAGCTACACCCCAAACAAACTTCAAAGTCGTCTATAGAAAACAAAGCAGTCTTCCTAAACGCGTACGAGTCAAGCTTCTCCAAACCACAGTAATATTTACTGATGACGTTTTGAGCACAATTTATTGCTCATAATCATATCAAGTTACTCACTCAACTTCCTAACTTCGTTTATATAATTCCATCACTACTTTCCATCACTTGATTTGATTGGTACAAGTGTTTTCTATATTTCCGGTATGAGTAATGAGTCATTGCATCCTGTTGCATTAGTTGCATAAGTAGACTCGATGAACAAGGATTAAGTAATCAACCTCTCTCTCTCTCCACCTAGATACCACCTACCTGTATTACTTACTGCTTAGAATTTTAGCCCTCTCCTTCCCAATCCATTGTCTGTGATTGTGCGTTATTAATGCCTGCAGTGCAATATAATGCTGAGCTTTTTTATAAATTACTTATCCCCGCGAGAGGCGTCAACCAGTCTAACCCCAGCTAAATTCTTATGTTCCGACAATCTGATTACCCCCGATCTACTAGTCTGATCTATGTAGTTGATCTCTCAGTCATTGCAAGGTATTTTGTGAATTATTTTATTTTATTCGGTCAACAGGGTCTTTTAACCTACAGATCTTGTCTCTGAATGAGTTTGTAGGTTTGAATACCACCGTAATTCCTGCTCTATTGATAATCCTACGTAGGGCTGCAGATGTCCCTATCTGATTGTATTTGATCAATAACACTCATATTATTTGTGAATGTACTTTATCTTATATTGATTTTTATTCAAATGTCTAATCGCATCAATTTTCACTCATGTATATAAATGAAGGAAAAAAGTTGTGTGAATGAGTGACTTGATATTATTATGAGCAGTAATAATTTGTGCTCGAAGCGTTATCATCACTTAATATTACTGTACAACAAACACTGTGTGATTTTATCAAAATAAAATCTTATCTATTATGAAGTTATACTCTCCCACCACAGTGCTTAAGTTTTATACTTATATCAATAAAAAGACGGTGAAATTTTAGAACGTTTTTCAGAAAAGGACCAACAAATGTCCAGAGTTAGTGAGATCTTTGATACTGTGCACACATATGAACTACCTAAAAATTCATCATTCGACAGTCTACTGATGCGCGATTCGACAACTTGTCAACATTATCAACATTGTCAGGATTATCTTATCAGCCTTATTTAATCAAATCTCAAAGTGGTAACATTTGTGTTTTTGTCTTTTCCCATTCCCATCAGGGACTGGAATCTATTGTCTTTGAACCATTCGGTGGGACAACTTCAGTTTCATTAGTCTCAGATGGTGCAGAATGTGTAGCGATAAGTAAAAAATTTTTTATTGAACACTGTCCAACAAACTTTATGAATTGGTTAAGATCTAAGGTAAGTAAGCATATTCATGGAAATTAATTTTTGAACTAATTGGTTTTTAAAAGAATGGATACTGAACAAAGAATACTCTTTTCTATAACCTGCTCTTCTTCATCAGGTTCTCTAGTTGTATATCCATCCATCATAGTGAATGAATGAATGAATTAGTGTTATGAACAACATTAATGTTGCTGTTTAAATAACATAGAATCAATAATATTGACAAATTACAGTCCAACAGCATCAACATAACAATACACACGGAATGTCAGAAAAATTAGGAAGGATAATATTAAAAGTTTATATACGAAGACTGTAATGGTTACTTTCAGTGGTCACCAGTGGCTGAGTGGCCTAATAACTAGCCGCATACCTTGAAGATTTCAGGTTCGAATCCTGGTTGGGTCACAGATGCGTACGTCAGAATAGTCTAAGACAAGGAAGAAATGGTCGTCCAATACTTCCGGGATTCCAGTGGCTCTCTAGATGAAGTCAATTCGTGATCAATCTTGAAAATTAGTCAGTCAGTATATAAATCAGTAAAACAGTTAGCCGATTAACCGATAAGTAAACAGTTTCAAGTCCTTTTTATCACTCACAGATTATTCAACTATTTAAGAAATTATTTTGGTATAAGGAATAGAATTTAGACATTATGGTAAAAATATAATTTAATATTACGCAAGTTTATTCGATGTAACACAGTGATGTTACAACACTAAGTGATAACTGGATGATATTTTGAGTATAGTTTATTGATCATTATGATGTCACAAGTTGCTTACATGACTTTCTAACTAGCTTTACAAATCCTTAATCCCTCTTGTTTTGCAGCACAGTTCGCCATATATCCGAGAGGTAGGTAGAGAGGGAAAATCAGTTGGCGAGGTTGTCTAGTTAAATCGATTGAGATAATTAGGACATGTGTCACGAATGTCTAGCCATCAATCGCCTTCCTTGACGGGTCGGGTGGGTAGTGTTAGCTGCTGACATATAATGAATGAAGTTGAAAAAGAGGCAGTGACGGCCAGACGAGAGAATATGTCTTCATCAGTCAATGAAATCCATAACCGTTAGTTTGAGCTAGCCAACTAGCCAGTCACGTAGGGATGTGTTGACAGCTGTCTGGTTGGTGTCCTCAGGATAACAGGAACCAATAATGGATGGAGGCAATTGGTGGTATGGCCCATAATCTTCTTCGCTCAGTGATGGCTAGCGCAGATGCATTCACTCTTTGTGATTTGTCATATCGAACAAAACTGTATTGTTCAATAGTAATATTATTCATTTCACCTAGCTTACATTTCTGTTTAACATCCGTCTTCTGATGAGTCTCTCTTTACTTTCTTGTCTTGGTTTGTGTGTTAAATGGAGAGGAAGAGTGGCAACTTTCACTGGTGTATATCTGTGCATAGTTTTATGTCGAAAACAATCAATAAATCAAGCATATGCTTTCAGTAATTTCGACTACAGATGTCTGGTATTGATTCAGTTAACAAAGTTTCAGTGATTAACCTATCTCTCCACCTAACCATATCACTTCCTAATAATTTCACCCTGTTCCACCATACTGTGATCGCTTGATCTTTTCTGATCTTACCACAATTATATTTATTTGTAGAAAGATGTTTCTTCCAACCTTCCATATAAAGAGGTTCAGACAATTGGTGACACTCAATGTCCACTTGCTAAGTTTGTTAATTCTTGTATCCTACCCACTCTTCTTTATTGTTCCTCCACCCCACCTACCTTATTCTTTCCTGGAATGCCGATGAATGACTTTGTTATACTGAGACGAGCAGTTAAAAAAGCTGTCAACATGATAAGTGCAGGTGTCTCTAAACAAACACTTAAACTTATACTCTCTTCGGACTCTCAACACCCTCTTTATTTATAACTATATTCTTGCATTTAATCAGGTAGGACAAAAGAAGTACCTAGACTAGCCACTTCTGATTGTATCTGCCAATTCAACTGCACCTGTGGAGCAACGAGTTATATTAGCCTTTGCTCGAGAAACTTGACTTTTCGTGCTCCTCGGGAACATCTGCCAGTGAGGCTAAGCAAAGGTGTATTAAAAGCCATCAACAGGTCGACATTAGACCATCTGGTGCAAACCGGACACAAATCAGGCCAGCGTTGAAGAATCCTTCTCTATTATCTACCGGGTACAAAATATATTGTTTGGAGGATTTCATGAGTTAGACAGCCATTGAAAAACCTGGGAGTACTGGACAGCTGTTTCGTCCTAGTTTGGGACTCCTCATCAGTACGCATGCATCGCTGGGTTTCGAACCCAGGACCTTTTGATTGCAAGGCGAGCTCGTGGACTTGCGGCCCTAGTGGGAAGCTGTGACCAGCAGGGAGCAGCATGTTGAAGGTGAAGCAGAAACTCATCGAAGAAGACATTGCGAAGTGATCACGCTATGTCATGAATTAGCAGAAGTTAGAATTCATGGGCCCTTGGATCTGCTCCAAGTGGCTCAATGGTTTACAATCTCACCTTATAACCAGAAGGTCCTGGGTTCGACGCCCCGTGGAGGTGCGTACTGCTGAGGAGTCCTGATGAGCTAGAATGAAACAGCTGTCCAGTACTCCCAGGTTTTCCAATGGCTGTCTAACTGATGTCACCTCATAATGAAATCCTTCAACCAATCAAACTAAATCCCTACAAAAACCAAAACTTGAAAATTACAAAATATATTGTCAATAACATCAAGGTACCACATACTCCAGACAGCAGTGGCTATCTCGATTCGCGTGAAGTATCCATTGCTTTGTGAGCAGAAGAAGCAAGTTCAGCCATTACTACTGCCCTTGCCTTTAGTCGAGACTGCAAATTCATGAATTTGTAATATTATCTTTCGTAATGTGTTTCCTGACATTCAGTGTATTGTTATGTTGATCTTATTGAACTGTAATCCATTGATATTATTATTGATTGATTCGATGTTATTTGAACAACATTAATGTTGTTGTTAAAACAGCTAATTCATTCACTATTATGGATGCATAACTGCAGAACCTGATGAAGTAGAGCTTATCGAAAAGAGTATTTTTTGCTCAGTAACCATTCTTTTGAAAGAAAATTTGATATCTTTATGTAGAGAAATTATGTACACCTTATATAAAAATTGTCATTCTCACAGATCTCCCGTGTTGCGAGCTACTTCTGTCCTTCGTGATTTGTGTCTTGTTTTTGTGCCTCGCATGTTTTGTTACAATACTGGTTGGTTCATTTGCTCTCTCTCTCTCTTTCTCTCTGTGACGTCAAATCCATCTCTGTGCTAATAGATATTTTTTGTCTGGAGATAAACGTCTCTTTTCACTACTACTGATAAATCTCTCAGTAGCACATGCCAAACAGATAAATTTTTCGTCCCTTACAATATAATGTGAAGAGAACATTAAATGCAACGTTGTACTGTGGTGAGAGATGTCTGCAAGATGTCCCGAATTGAAGTCATGAGAAAAAAACAAGAATAAAGCCTAACCTTGACGAACTCAACAATCAATCACAGCACACTTAACTTGTACAAATACGATTCGCAGATATATGGCTTAACATTCTGAGAAACGGTTACGAGCAGTACGGAATAACCTTGAGCAAGAAAACAAACCATCAGAAGACCCTATTTCCCTGCAAGTAATAACGAATAATAATGTACATAAAAATATATAAATACCTCTTGATTTTCTCAATAAAGGATCTGTTGCTTGGCCCTTGTCTTCTGTCGTTACAGTAGTACATGCTGATAACTGCACACTGATTCAGTAAAAGTTATATTTAGGATAATGTCATTTCCATCATTATTAAAAAAATTATTTGATTGTCTCAGAGAATTCATAAGCAACAATGTTAAGAAAACCTCGTGAGAAAAGATATATGGTACTACCATACAACTGCCTTGGTGGATCCATTGCAGAATGCTCGCTAGCTATGCGGAAGGTCAGGGTTCGATACCCAGCCGACACACACCTAAAACCCCTCCTAGACAATAATAAGATCGGTATTGAGGGGAGTTGTGGCGTGAGGCTAGGAAACCTACAGCACAAAAACAACATTCCCAGCTACTGAAACTTTGAAGCTTTATGTTTCATTCGGATCGCAGAAGAATGGAATAAAAGAATTCATCAAATTTCGGTAGAACTCGTCAGCTGAATACTCTACATACACGAATATATATACTTTTGAATAAAAGAAGACTGAGAAAGGTTTTCACCAAAAAGCTGTAGAGTGCTTATACAGGTTTAACACAATGTATCTACAATGACTGTACAAACCGTTTTGCATGCAGGATTTAGACAAGAATAATGTGGTTTCAGATCGGTCTAAGTCCTCCAACTCTTCCAGGTGTAGAATTGTATTTTATTGATCTACACAGTCGACTTCCACTGAGGTTTGGACCGCCAATCAGTATCATTAATCTTTACACACAATACGTGTGTGAAATGGAAGCGGTTGATTATAGAGCAACTTTATCCTTTGCTTGTTTTTCAAATGATTTACGGTTTATATTCATTGATGAAAATAATGAATCCCAATCACTTGACAAATGGATGTGTTGTTTGCACGAAACTATATACTACTGATTGACTGAGGTGAGTAGTTCTCTACTACTCATACTGTGGTGACGAGATTTAGACAGTGTGTTCCAATGGAATATTATTCTCACGTATTCCCACAGTTCAATACAGCTTTAGCAACATAATACTATATATGCATTTGAACATTCTATTTCATATTGTTTATTTTACGCCCAAATCACACGCTCAATGATTGATTAGAGAATACAAAACTGTACTTTGATTGGACACTAGTACCTAGTGTGATGTGTCTAGTCCTTGTTTGGTGTAGACTGCTTCCTATCAGTCAGGTTTGCAATGTGGTCACCATTCTAGGTAGGCAGCCAGAAAGGACATGTGTGCCTTCAAAGTTGCAGATACGCCTTATTGACTGGTGAGCGCCAACTAGCACGAAACCTAAGTAGTCCACGGCTTCCTGCCGATAGCGCCTCCAATTATCCAATGCCATCAAATCAATGTGTGCACCGTGATGGTGAGCTACCTAGAATGGTGGCCACATTGCAGACATGACTGATAGAATTCAGTCTGCAGCAAAGAAATGACTAAACACATCACATTAGTTACTAGTGTTCAGTCAAAGTATCCACTACATCCCTAGAGGAGGTGAATCACGAGAGCGAACAGCTCAGTGGGAACGTCTGTGACTGCAGCACTGGGTGACGCGGGTTCGAATTTCAGAAAAGACATGGGTCCCTTCAAGTTTGATGATACGCTTTGCTGCTGAGTGCCCACTAGCACAAAACCTAGGTCGGAAGCTTCTTTCCGATTGCCTCCAACCATCTAATATCATCAAATATAAACTGTATATGTATAAATATCGGTTTGGTCACTTGAAAATACACCCTGGCTTCCATGTCCTGCCTTCTGTTGTTACAATATCTTCCAGAAGTGTTCGTTGGCCAGCCATATTGAAGTGATCTGAATACCATTAGGCTGGCTTTTTCGCTCGTTTTGCGACTGAGCATATCAACGGTGTACCCGGTTTGACAACTCAGCTCAGAGGAATAGACGAATCAGTTCAAACCAAGCGATTTCTGGCTGGCTAGTTAGCTACTTGGTCGAACTGGTAGTACCGTAAATCAAATTCACAGTTGAAGTAGCTTAAAAATCTCCATTGAGTCTCATAAAAAAGAGAAGACGTTCAATGACCAGACTCTTTTCGTTGAATTCATTCACATAAAATTATTTTCTGTGTATGTGTGTGTACATGAGATTTGTCAAGTTTAGATAATTAATCAAGTAATACAAGAATGATCTAATATAGAAACAAGGTTAATTAGACAGTAACTAAAGTAAGATTGAGCTAGTAAATTAGATGACGTAATATAATTCACTAAAATGCTTCAACTCAGGTTAGGATAGAACCAGAGGTAATTAACTCGAGTACAAGTGATTATTGATTGACAATCAAATATTGGTACTTATCTCTGATATGACATAATGCGAAAGTCATGAAAAGGCTGTGTATAACCGCATAAGTTGCATCTTGTTAATTTAAAGCGAAGCAATTAAAAACAAGATGACAAGATTCAATATTCTGAGGGTACACCTAGACATTTCTACAATCACTATCAGCTATTTCAGTCAAAAACGTTTCTGAATCGAAAAATATCAAATAATTATGAATGTATATAGGCGGAAATGCAATAAGCGGGATTTTGTCAGTTTTATCCTTCATCAACGATGGCCTACCTGCTTGTTTAGGATTTCAGTAAACATGTGAAAACTAGAGTAATCTCGCGATCATGAATACCTACTGTAGGTAACAAGAAAACATCACTTACTACTGCAGTAGGAAGAAGTTACGCAATAAGAAAGCTATCTTATCTATTATATACAGAATAAACAGTTCATAGAAGAGTCTCTTTTCAACTTATTCATTCACTTAACTGTACAATCGCAGTTATATATAATTAATTCTCGTACGTCAGTGTACATTAGGTTTGTCAGACAAGAATAAGAAAATGGTTAGGATTATTGTTTACATCATCAAAATATTTCAGAAAATGTGATGAATGATCAAATTGTAATAGGGTGTGGGGATAAAGATTAGTAAGTGCTGGCCACTCAGAGTGGAAGACATGAAAAGACTAGCTGTCTTTGATCATACGTGCCTGCGCTCTATTTCCCGTGTAAAGTGGCATAATAAGGTGAGCAACATTGAGGTTAGTCGTCGAGTGCTAGGTAAACAGGGGAAATCAATCGACGAAGTCGTGAAGTTACATCGACTGAGGTGGTTAGGACATGTGTTACGTATGCCAAGCCATCGCCTCCCTCGACGAGCAATGTTGGCTGATATAGGGTCAGACTGGAAAAAAGCTAGCGGCGGTCAAACAAAAACTTGGCCGAACCAGTCAATGAAATCCACAACAGTTGGTCTAAGCCACGTAGGAAGGTGTAGACTTCCAGGCTGGGGTCCTCGGGACGGTAAAAATCTATGGTTGGAAACAATTGGTGACATGGCTCAAAATCGTTCTCAGTGGCTATCGCAGATGCATCCACTCCTTGTGACTTATGATCTCCAATGAAACTGTTTTGTTCTTCGTTATTACTCCTCCTTTGTCTCACACCTCTGCTCACTGTTTCTATTATGCTTTTCTTGTACTTTCTTCTCTTGCTTCGCGTGCTACACGGAGTGTGGCGACTTGAACTTCCGCACATTTGTGCAAAGTTCTATGTCGAAAACAGACAGACAGACAGAATAGAATATTACTCCACTAGTGATCTTAACTGCTACACGTCATTTCTCCACATTGAATTATAAATGTTTCCAACGACTGCCTTTATGAGTTACATTTGACAGATGACGACTGATAACAATAACCAGTTCCCTAGGCTAAAATTTGCAGAGCGAGCTTCCGACCCTCTCATCCATTAACTTAACGCTACATACCTAACACAATCAGCCATACATCAACGCGCATCAAGCAGGATGGGAATAATCTAATCGATCGTGAAGCAGGATAAAACGAAGAAATAGATGATTTAAATATAGATATAAGCTGTTATAACAAGGATTGGCACAAACCATGAATTCACCCCTATCATTCCTACGATCATTTCTGAACATTTTTACCAGGAATTTCCAGCCATAGGTTCTGATCGGCGTGCGGCTGGTTCGCTTAAGCGCTCCATTTTCAGTCCATCGGTTCGCGGAATTCAAATCCTGTAAAATCAAATTCAGCCTGCCCAACTTGGTAGCAACATTAGTCTTTACAAAATATTTGTGGCTTACGGTCCGATACACGAGATATCTGCTCTGGGCAACTCAGTCACTTTATGCTGCTGATACCTTGAATATTTCAAGCATACTCCCACATCAATATCTTACTTTCCCTCTGTGCTATTGGTTCACATTCCCATCCTTTACATTCTCTATTCCTACTCAAAAAGATACAATTTACGAAAAGACGAATCAACACAACTGTCATGCAGAAACAGCTCAAGTTGAATTCCCGTAATTGGTACGACATCAACAATTCTGAGTCCTTAATTTCAAAACTTTCAAGTTAAACTTAAGCAAAAAACAGTCACAGTAAGTATTCCTTACCTGCTCGCCAACGTTTTAATTCACTCTCCAGATGACTTACAATAGTGTGTGATTTACCAACCTTCTCTTTTTCTTGCTCATACCTCCTACGCCATTCATCAGCCGTAATTTCTTCGTTCACCGTTACCAGATTCTTGATGGTCTTGGCTCGCATACCGAACATTAGGGTGGACTTCGTTTCGGCTTCATTATAACCAGCAGGAGAACAACAGATCACCATAGTTGTTCGTGCATTCCCTCCAAGAGATTCTTGAAGAATGCGAGTTAGTTTAGAGTCACGATAAGGGACGTGAGACTAAAACAGGAAATCATTTAACAGATCAATAGCTTGATAAGGTAGTGGCAGTCATCTTCAAATAAGCACAACATATGCAGACAAGAGATTCTAGTCGTAGTAGAAGCTAAATATATGAGTTAGTGTGATGGGTTCTTCTGCCTCAGAAACACACAGTACAGAACTCTGCTAACAAGCGAGCACATACAAATAGGCGTGATCAACACAGAACAATTCAATATCTTATGCGTCTTAATCACATGGAAATTCAAAGTCAACACTGGCTACAATACCACCACCACAACCTGAGAGCATAAACTTACGCTTCCTTCCACAAGTGCATTGATCACATTACCAAGAGCAGAAAGTGATTTGTTAATATTTTTGGCTTCGTCCAACACAGTACCCTCAGCGCCTGTCTTCGCAACTTTCTCACTACCAGCCAAGTCAACAAGATAAAGTTTCCCATGTAGTTTCTTTTGAGTTTCCAAGTTCTCTTGTCGAACATTGATCAGGAGGACTGAGTGACTTCGAGAACTGTGCTCATTCATGTCTATAAATGGATAAGAAGTCAAACATTAGCGTCACATAAACCCCCAAGATAACTTGAATTTCATGCACAAAAAAGCAATATTTCAGTCAAACCACCACGCCTAGCTAACACTCAGGTACGACATATACTAAGAATACTTACTCGTCACGGCTACATGACGGTTAGCCTTCCCCTCGTCAATCGCTTTAAAAACCTCTTCTGGAGTGGATACAAACTTTTCTGTGACATCCTCAAAGATTCTTGTTAGGGAGGAATTATATCTTATTAATATGATACTGATATGATTATGAACGATAAATTGTGTTCGAGACGTCATCTAGTATATAATACTGTTTCACTGTGGTACATTTAATAAACAAACTAATATGGAATTATATCTTACTTTCACGTAATGAACTCGGTCTTTATCTTCTCGGTCTTTGTCCTCATGCACCGGTAGGTTTGTCTTCGAGACTGAATCAAGATATAAATTAAATTAAAAAACTTACCATCAAGGAGGTCACGGATTTTTTCCATGTATATTTCAAAGTAAGAAACCTGAAGATAAGAAGAGCAGCACCACAAAAATTACCTTAATGTGGAACTCCAAGTTCTCGTCCATTTGGTATATATGGTTGAATATATCATCAACTATCCGTGGGATTACACCTTGAAAAACTGGGTCACCTAAAATACCCTGAGGAGAAACTATCAGAAAACAGAATGTCATACCTCCATAGTATAAGTCTTTCCACTCGATGTTTGACCATTGGCGAATATTGTTCCATTATATCCATTCCAAACATCTGCAACAATAGGCTTGGCCACAACTTTGTACACCTCTAACTGAGATGCCTTCGGCTGAACTACATTATCAAAGCTAAAGATTTTACCCTAGATAGAAGAGTTGTCACAAGTTTGAAAACCACCTCTTGGGGTATGTTTGATGGTTTTCAAACTTGTGACAACTCTTCTATCTAGGGTAAAATCTGTAGCTTTGATCATGTAGTTCAGCCGAAGGCATCTCAGTTAGAGGTGTACAAAGTTGTGGCCAAGCCTATTGTTGCAGATGTGTTGAATGGATATAATGGAACAATATTCGCCTATGGTCAAACATCGAGTGGAAAGACTTATACTATGGAGGTATGACATTCTGTTTTCTGATAGTTTCTCCTCAGGGTATTTTAGGTGACATACCCCAACATACCCCAAGAGTCCATCAGACTGGGGTAAGTCACTCATTATACCGATATTCAAGAAGGGAAATAAGTCCTCGTGTGATAATCATAGGGGGATCAGCCTAACGAACATAGTCTCTAAAATCCTAGGCTCAGTAATCATGCATAGACTAAGCAGAACTCGGGAGGAACAGACAAGGGAAAATCAAGCAGGCTTTAGACCAGGTAGAGGGTGCATAGATCATATCTTCACTCTTCGACAGATTCTAGAACATAGACACACTTTTCGGCGTCCAACAATTGCCATATTTCTTGACTTGAAGGCGGCCTTCGACTCCGTGGATCGAAAGGTACTATGGCAATGTCTGACTGTGAAGGGAGTGCCAAGAAAGTACATTGCACTAATCAAGGCACTCTATTCAAACTACTCACGTAGTCGTGTAAGGGCTTATGGGGAATTGTCATCTGAATTGGTAACAACCAGTGGTGTCCGACAGGGATGTCCACTTTCCCCATTTCTGTTTAACTTCATCATAGATATGCTAATGGAAGTATCCTTAACGGGACGTAATGACTTAGGAATCGACTTGTTACCAGGGAATAGTCTTCTGGACTTAGAATATGCAGATGACATAATCCTGTTAGGGGAGGATGCTGAAAAAATGCAGTCTCCTGAACACCTTGAGCAGCAATCTTCGTATGTTTGGCATGCGATTCGCCCCTGTAAAATGTAAGATGTTGCTACAGGACTGGACTACGTCAACTCCTAGCTTAGTGATAGGGAGTGAAGTGATAGAACATGTTGACCACTTCACCTACTTGGGAAGTTGTATTAGCACCAACGGACTGATTGGCGATGAAATCTCAGCACGGATCCGGAAAGCTTGAGCTGCTTTTGCTGACTTACACCATCTCTGGCGTAGGCGTGACATCCGGCTATCAACCAAAGGACGTGTGTACTGCTCATCAGTTCGCTCCGTCCTTCTCTATGGCTCTGAAACATGGCCAATACGCGTTGAAGACATGAAAAGGTTGACTGCTTTCGATCATAGATGTCTGCGATCTCTGTCTCACGTTAGGTGGTTTCACAAGATAAGTAATGTTGATGTTAGGCGTAGAGTGTTGGGCAAAGAGGGAAAATCAATCGACGAGGCTATAAAGTTACATAGACTAAGATGGCTAGGTCACGTGGTGCGCATGCCTAACCACCGCCTCCCCCGACGGGCTTTGCTAGCTGATATAGGTTCAGGTTGGAAAAGAGCCAGTGGTGGCCAAACAAAAACATGGCCTCATCAATCCATGAAATCCTTGACAGTTAAACTGAGTCAGGTAGGGAGATGAAGACTCCCGGGTTGGGGCCCTCGGGACTCTAGGAATCAATGGCTGGAAACAAAAGGTGACATGGCTCAAAATCGTTGTCAATGGTCAGCGCAGATGTATTCAGTCTCTGTAATCTTTCATATTCCTTTCTACCATTACCTATTCTGTTTCACTCTTATACTTCTCAAACTCTATTAATTCTCTTCACTCATCTTCTTGTCTACCTCTGTGGGCTATTTGGAACGTGGCAACTCGAACTGCTGCACTTCGGTGCCAAGTTCTATGTTGAATCCAGACAGACAGACAGAGATACCCCAAGAGATACAGTTGTGTCTCCATCATCGGGGAATGACACCACAAACTTGCTGTCGTTTGCTTTCTCTTGCTCGTTAAG
This sequence comes from Trichobilharzia regenti, assembly GCA_944472135.2. Taxonomy (NCBI): domain Eukaryota; kingdom Metazoa; phylum Platyhelminthes; class Trematoda; order Strigeidida; family Schistosomatidae; genus Trichobilharzia; species Trichobilharzia regenti. Next base: position 120,471,108 of record OX235264.1, on the reverse strand, counting down.
TGGCCTCACACGGCACACAACTTTTATGCTCTCACTCATAGTAACCAATAAATCTGAGTCTGAAAAGCTGAGTGGATTCTCAGGAGCCCGCCAATGTTTTTAGACAATCGGATGAGCAGACAGATAAACAAAGCAGAACACATATTGAACAGCATGCGTGAAGTTAGCCTGCATCAAACTGAAAGAGTGGGAGTGAATCCCTTGCAATCTATACAGTCTCCCTTCGTTTCTCTGTCTCCTCTCCTCAGTGTCAAGTTTAAGAGACTTGATAATCTGTTCATCAAGCTGCTAGTTTGTAGAATTTGGGAAGGTTGTATTGATAGAATGCACGGTAGGGTCCCAGCTGACTACAGTGAGCAGCAACAGTGACAATCTTTCATGAAACACGTATTTAGGTGTTGTGCATGCGTGATTGCATGTGGCCTCTGAGATGAGGAGTAGAATTTTCACCTTCATCCTGATGGGCAGCAGAAATGAAAATAAATGCCAATTGAGTGAAAAAAAATCCACAAGTAGGAAGACCGTATGTGTTTCTACACCGATAGCTAGATGACACATCTCTAGTGCATGCCCTATCATAGGTTATTGCCAATCAATTACGCGATTCTCGAACCTAGCTGAGCAAAGGATAGGACTGGTGTTTGAACCTCAACTATGGGATGTGATTCGTGAGTAAACAGAAGTGGAGTAGGAGAAATGTCCATGGATGGATGAACGGAGGAGTGGTCGGGGAGTGGGGGAAGGGATATTACATTATACGAGGTATTTATCGTCAATCGACAGAGAGAATGGCGGAGAATGGCGCTAATTGTCCGATTAGTGCTCTCCAGTAAACCACTCAGCTCTCGGTGGCTTAACGGTAGAAAACCCGCCAGCCATGCTTGTGTTCCAGGGTCCTATATCTGGCCTATGCACTCCCTTGCCCCACTAAGCCAGTAATACGGCTAGTAAAGAGGGAAGGTTGGGTATTAGGCTAGTAACTCCACCCCATAAAACAAATGCCACTGCTACCGAAACTTCAAAGCCCTAGCTTGAAGCCCTGCCCCACTGAGAACGTAAATGAATCAAAAATGATTCAAAGTTATAATCCCGGAGTAAGGACAAGTTGTTCATAAGATGAGGAGGACATTATTTTTCAGTTTATTTGTATATATACTACTGTCCATCGAGTTGCACTGAGTTCTTAGTGCAACTGTATGTAACTGCATTTACATAAGTAAAACATTACAAATGCTCCTGTTTTTAGAATGAAAAACATGACTCTTCTCATTCAGTTTAGTAATGAAGAATGGAATTTCTTCCACGTAGGTACTGACGTGTCATTTAATTGAGGTTTTAAAGGAATGAATTCGGTACGGAGAACCACTGTGGAAACCGAAAGTACCTTTAGTTCACTAAATCTTTCTGACTTTCTGAATAAATTTGATTACTTTCTCCATGATCCTTGATATGACAGGTGTTATAGTGATAGGCCTATGATTACATGCACTAATTTTAGGCCCTCCTTTATGCTTAGGTAATATGTATGTATTTTTCCAAGTTTCAGAGTAGGTCCCGGTCATCAGTGAGAGAGTAAATATTCTAAGTAATAATACTATCATATCCATACCACCGTTTTTTATATGTCATATGGTATGTCATCTATCCCACAACTACCGTTAGCTTTTAACGTCCTTACCGCCGATGCTATATTTTGTATATTAAAGTTGATTTCACCTAACTTGTAGTTATTTTTGCAGGTTATGTCGAGAATTGGGGACGGATGCGCTTTGGTGTTATTGGAGAACCACTCACTCAGGAGTTCACTAATGATCTGGGGATCATCATAAATTATACCTTCATGTTCTAGGCGGCTATTGTTGTTGTCTTCCCCCATCTTCAGTAGTTTTTGCAAGATCTTGCAGAGTTCCTGAGTTTAAGAGGTGCCCTCTAGGGCTTTATTTTCCTCGACTTGTGCCTTCATTTTATGTCTCGCTTCAAGATTTTTAAATTTTCCATGTATCTGGTGTAATGCACTAAATTCTTTGTATAAATAAAATTTCCTTTCCAGTTTCCTTAGTTTTATTCTCGTTTTGCGATCTATGAATGGAGTTGGTGTCTTTAGGGCAGATTTCAGGGGTGCGATTGTGTCTCTTACCGAACTGATTGTCTTGTAGAAGGTATTTAGTATTACTTCTAAGTTATTATTGGTGAAGTATTCACCCCAGTCTGAGCTTCTCAAGAGCGTTGGTAGGAATTCCCAGTCGGAATTTCGATAGTCCCTATATTGATAGTAAACCGGGGAACTCTTAGGTGTGTGTTTAGTTGTTAGTTGTAAGGGTAGGGTGCAGTACAGTATGTTGTGGTCACTGTTGTCGAGTTTATCCCTCACCTCTATCGAGATCGGCTCTATTTTGTGGCAGAGGATTAAGTCGAGAATATTGTTGTGTCGTGTTGGGAGGCGTACGCACTGCTTCCATCCTCCTACATCTATGGCTTCTAGGATCACCTCGTAGGTTCTCGGTCCAGTGCAGGTATCCCAGTTCACTCCAGGGAGGTTGAAATCGCCACAAACTAGTTTGTAGTCGAATTCCAGCTTAGGTACAGTCTCTAGTATTTCTCCGATAACCGTATCAGTCGTTATAGGGCTGTTAGGGGCTCTGTATATACATCCCACAAGAATGTTATTTTCATTCGTGTGGATGCTTATCCACTTGGATTCTGGGAGTTTGTCGATAGTTAGGTTTGTAAAGGTATTGGAGTTAGTGGATTTAGAGGCATATATTAGACAGCCGCCTCCTCTCTTGTCTACTCTGTCATTCCTGTGGATGTTATAGTTATCAATTATCAGCTTTGTGTCAGGTATATCAGTAGTAAGCCAAGTTTCAGTCGCCAGAATCAGTGTTGGTCGCTCCATGTATACGAAGCTGGGAAAGGAAGTTATTTTGTTAAGGAGAGATCGAGCATTTAACGGCATACTTTTCAGAAAACATGCTAAAACATTCAGTTAGGCCTTCGCCAAACATCTAAACAGCAATGTGGATATAACCCGTACGGACCAAGATGGTGGCACCACTATTTCACAGGAGGAAGACCTAGTGGCTACTCTCCAAATAAACCCCGCAACAGTCATAAGGAAGCTACAGCCACTCACAGCTGGAAAGTTCCCAGGTTGTGACGACATAAGGCCATCTGTTATGAAACAGTGCGTCGAAGCTCTCTGTAGACCCCTGTGCGACTCGTTCCAAAACTCAATGGATTTGAAGAAACTACCAAGGGAGTGGAAAATAGCAATCCTTTCTTCGATCTTCAAGAGCGGGAATAGGCAAAATCCCACTAGATATAGACCAGCAGCTCTACTTTGAGTGGTTTCAAAAGTACTGAGAAGTATTATTGATGACCACATCAGGGAATATTTCGATTGGTCTATTTCAATGCAGTTGAAGATTGAATGATCCATTCATGGTTGTTTCCTCAAAACCAACTTCCCCAATTTTCGCGGAGGCATCTGTCAATCACGTCTCATAAACCGTTAATGCCCAGCTCTCGCTACGCTCGGGCCCACGCTGTTCTTCGAAGATTTCAGAAACGCTTAGTTATAACGGACGCAAAAACCAAAACACCGATCTGCCGCTTGATATTTCTGTATTGTTACACCAACATATAAAAGGAATAAGCGAACTAAGGTCTGTAAACAAATATTACAATAATAAATCATTGTATTACTTCTGACGATATTTTACTCTTCTTTCTGAACAGCGACCGATGAGACGATGACTGTCGTATTGATGCCTCCGCGAAAATTGGGGAAGTTGATTTTGAGCAAACAACCAAGAATTGATCGTTCAATCTTCAACTCCATTGACACTCCCCGGCAAAAAAGGGATCCAACCCTTTTTTCCTTCACGACCAATGCACGTTGACTTGGATGCCATTGCGAGAACCTGGGTCACACGGACAGAGCTGAAATGGAAAACAAACAGAAAAGCCAACACGCCACAAGCATACTCACAGCACAATCTCACACATCACTGACGACCTGCGCCTCCAGACAGAGACCTCCTCTTGACATCTTGCAACACAATCGCCACTTGCTAGAATGACTCTTGCAGAATGCAATGTGACCATAGCACCAACTCACGATACTCTACGCACATCCTCGTATCTACTCACTACCAATTACTACTGCAATCGCTGGTCACTCATTCTGCCTCAATTCTAATAGCGGTGACGCATGCGAGCCTCAGTCGTTTACACTCTTTCTCCCCGGCGTGTCGGACCGCAGCTAACAATTATCTCCGTGTGCATTTCATTCTCAGCAATAGCCTATCCTCCCCGGCGTATACGACCCATCTGCTGTCCTTAACATCAATCAATTCATTCATGGATGTAGAAGACTCGAAACAACTTCAGAAGTAATCACGACGAAAATTTTAACAAAATTACGCAATAACAACAAGATACGAAAACCACAAGTAAACACAATGGATCCAAAAACACCAATTGATATGACACACCACACGTATATTCAAATAGTACAAACAACCTCGCCGATCATGTCTTGGTGGAATTCCTTTGAAGAATCGCAGGACTTACACCAGTACGCCTACAACCCTTCACAGGTTGACGATTGTAATTTGTGGAATGTCCGGACACAAACAAGATTAACCAAAAATTACAATAATTGGAACTCACACAACTATTTAACACAAACATATGTACAATGACTACATCAAATGTTGTGGATTCTGACACGACAAACTACCCTTGAAGAACTGTAGGACTTACAGCAGTACGCCTACATTCCTTCTCAGGTTGATGATCCAAGTGGAAGTCGTCCGGACACAAACAGAATTACCAACAGCTAGATGACAGATGATATCAATTCAGTATATACAATATGAACATATGTACAAAATCACACACCAAGCACATTGGACTGCTCATTGATGCGCTACCCTTTGAAGAATTGTAGGACTTACAGCAGTACGCCTACAACCCTTCTCAGGTTGACGCCCTAGGTTGGAAAATCGTCGCAGAGTTCATTTGCTAACTTCCTTCTATGAGCTACATCCTCAAATCTGAACGGCAACACGCTCATGTCATTGTATCGTAGAATATAGATGACGAACAAACACACGAAGTATCTGGTCAACCAAGCGTAGGCACAGAGTAATTTACACCAAAGATAATAACATTCAAATAGTAACTTGAAACTAGAAATGCCTTTATTCGTGCAAGTCAATTTAACAATTACTCTCTCGTTTACACTTGGCTTATTCTCACTAAACTGACCAATATCTTTCGTCTTTTCAAACGGACTGATACTAGCATAGTCATTGCACAAGATACTTGAGTTGATGGGCGTCTGTTTCATTGTGGATGACAACACCAACGACGACTGATTGATATCAGTTGATGAAGTTAGCGGTGGATCAAAAGCTGTTGTTGCTCGACTTTCAGAAATTTGTCTACCTGCAAGACCACCACCACTGCTGTCTTTTACTATCAGCTCCGGTTTAGCACTATCATCTGATGATAGGTGGGCTACACGCTGATCAATTACACTGACGGTCTGACAAGTATGCATACCTTCTGCAACTGCATCTGCATTTATTTCTACTTCACGTTCAAGTTGTACAGAAACTTTGTTCAACTTAGCAGTAGTAGGCATATCCCTCATCTCATCATGATCAACCAAAGACAACTGTGAAGTATCATGATCATTATCACGAATATTCACTTTACCGTCAACTTCATCATTTTCAAACTCTTTAATAACAGAAGTAGACAATTTTGGTTCCTCCTCGCAAATCCTAAAAGGTTTTATAACTTCACTCTGACTAGTAATACCTTGTAAACTTGTAGGGTCAGAACTGCACTCTGAAGCAGCAACTCTATTCTGTGACACTCTATTCAACAATGGCTTACCAGTTGCAACTACAGACTTCCTGACCAAACCGTTATCGTCACACAATTCGGAGTCAGGCCTGGAGTTTACATTTAGCTTATCACTGAACTTGCTCACTGGTTCACAGTTCACCTTTGTACGCACTTCTTGCAGACGTGTGAAACACAACCGTGTTTGTCTTGCATCTTGTAACTTATCTGTTGACGATGTACTACGAAACCTGTTACACTCACTAGGTCTATATGCACTAAAATACATCATGGAGCTTCTCGATATCCACCTCTCTGAGGCCTATTCGTCATCAATGAGTGCGTTTTACCCTCAGACTGCTCTATTATACGGGTGAGATTCAACACACTGGCGAACTTGCTCATAGATTGATTGACACTATCTTTTACTAATTTCAGGATATCATCAAACTTTGGCTCGATACCTTCATCCTCCATACGGGAGCTTATCTTCGCCCACTTCCTTTGCAGTCGAGTAGGAAGGAGTCTCTCTATTACTTCTAGTATAAAACTCGAGTTGAGGTCACCCATGCAATTCATCGAAATCAATGCATTCTTGTAAGTCAGCAGATTATCTATAAACTCAGTGAGTGCCTGGGAGTCATCCTGTAATTGACTGCCATTACCCTTAATAGCCTCAAATAATTTCCCTATAATCATCGAAGTTCTTCCAAACCTTTGACGTAGTATGCTCATAGCCTCATCGTAGCCCTCTTTTGGCTTCATAAACTTACAGCACTGTATAGCTCTTGCAGCATCTCCAGTGCAATATCTCATCAAATACATTAACTTTAATTCATCACTTAATAAAAAGCTACTCAACATGATCTCAAACTCCTTTACAAATTGTAAATAATCAGCCGGGTTTCCATCAAAACATCGTGGTTCAAATTTAGAGAGTTTGATGTTCCTATTATCCCTGGATGGCGAAACAGTAACATCAACCATGTCATGCTTAACATCAGACAGATCGTAACAATTAACAGACAAGTCAACATGACTTACTTTCCTGTTTGCATCCAAGACACTCTGTCCCTTCTTTGACCCAGGCATTGTTGAACTTGACTTAATTCCAAAAATGTTCCAGATATTGCTTGTTCAAAGAGGACTTGACCGGCACCAGGAAAGATGAACGGTGACTATCCAAATTCGTGCCAACTGTCCAAAACCGTTTAAAAACTGACGTTGTACCGTCAGAAACTGTCAGTCACGTCTCGTAAACCGTTAATCCTCAGCTCTTGGTACGCTAGGCCTCACGCTGTCCCTCGAAGCTTCTCAGAAACGATCAGTACGAACTGACGCAGAAACCATATCACAGATCGACTACACGAGAATTCTTTATTGTAACACCAACATATAGCCTACTTTTTTTACAGCTAAGGTCTATGAGCAAATATTACAATAATATATCACAATATAAATAATGTTATTTTCGGTAAACTTGACGACTTAATGAATCTCGATGACAACAATGAATTTCTACATCTGCAGCATTGACAATGGCTTTGAATCACATCATCAACTGTTTCCAGTCATTGGTACATAACTTTCCAAGGATCTCAACCTGGTGGTCTACACTTCCTTACATGTCTGGTTTAAATCAACGTAGCTAGCTTAAACCAGCTATCGAATACATTATGAACTGATGTTAAGCTTTGAAATGACCGATCCTCATTCCTCCCCAGACTGATCCTATATCAGTTGAAATTGCTCGTTCAGGGAAGGTGGTGGCCCGTCGTGCGTGACGTGTCCTAGCCAAGTCACTCGATATAGCTTAGCAACCTAACTGATTGACTTTACCCTCGTTCTCACCTAACACTACGCACAACCAAAAATTGCTCACCACATTACACCATCTAACACAGCAGACAGGACGTAAATATTTGGAGTCAAAACAAGACTAACCTTTTAATTTCTTCAATTCTCAATGGCCACGTCTTAGAGTCATAAATAAAAAGCGAATTTATTCGGTCAAGCATTTATTTCACGCAACCGATTTTCACCATCATAAGCTACACTGCGGAACACAGTACACACTAGAAAGTTTCGAATTAAGGAACATCAGATGAATATGCCATTGGTGTTGTATGTATTAGATTAAACGCTCTTGAGAGAAAGAGCTTGAGAAATATTATATCTCAACACTTTGCCTAACATTTTAGTGAAATATTGACCGAATCATTCTTCATAATAATAATAAAAATTTCTATTTTCATATAAACACATAAATTTACATGAAAATGCATTCCATTTTACAGGCAAGATCAAGAATGATATAATCTCAAATCGTAGAATGTCTACAAGTATATAATGTTTCACAAGTTAAATATTTGAGAAATAAATAAATAGATTTATTCTCATGGTACAGTACATGAGTGACGCCAGTTTACAGGCATCATCAAATTGTTACAGAAATAGAACCATATTATTCAGTCACGTTTTACAATCGATAGCAAAATATGTTTATCATGTACGCTGGAGATTATACATGCACTTGATAAATGCTAATCACAGTAGTATAAAACATTCTTATCACTCATGTACAATCATTTATGTGCATGGTTGGAAAAATCCGCTAGATTGTCAGTGAGTGCAACACATCAGGAAATACAGAAGTATTGTCTTCGGATTATCAAGTAAAAACCAGGTCTTTGGTGGATGGATTATAAGTGCCTGGGAAAAATAAAGCTTGAAGTCGGTTTCCATACATAATTTTGTTGTTTACAGAATCCTTGAATTATAGTTCATTGATGTGTTATTTTGAAATCAGTCATATGATCATGTCATTTGATCCGCAATGTCATTCATTGTTGGGAGTAAAATACATAGGCTTCAGACGCATTAATTAATGGATTTCTACAGCTTGTTGGTATTTTCTCCTCGTGATGAAGGCTTCTAAATTTTCACAACAACCCTAAACAACCCAACATGACCTTATCTAGTTTTCGCCTCCACGATCAAATTTCTCTCCTGTTATGAAACTACGATAAGACTGCTGAAAAATGGAATAAATATATCACTGATCTCAACATAATACATCAATAACCTTTCAGCCAGGGTGCTGTTCACAACAAAGTTATGTAAGAGAATTGACTTCAAGCTTTATTTTTCCCAGATATCTGTATTACATTCATCTGATGTCTGGGTTTTTTGTTAATCCGAAGACAATATCTCTATATCTCTTTATGTGCTACACAAACAGACTATATAGCAGACTTTTCCGACTGACTCTAATGTCAGACAGAACAACCAAACTGTAATTTAGTCACACATCAAATTATGTGTAATTCATATAACAACTTATCCATGCCTGTACAATAGGTATTTTCCTGCATAAACAGGAAGGAATATATTATTATTATTATTAAAACAATATTTATGCATGACTATACAATTGGTGTACCCTACATAGCTAGGGAAAATAATGTACATTATCATATTATCTTTACTAAACATGCTTATTAATATTATGTGCAACTTATCGAATTGATGATGCTTGTAAACTGGCATCCCTCATGTAAAAAATAAGAAGATATATTATTTTTATTATTAGAGACTAGTTAAAGATAACTTAATCAAACATATGCCTAGCCGCAATATTTTAAGTCCGAACCAACATGGATTCCTGAAATCCAGATCATGTTTAACATGTCACCTAGACTTCTTCAATTTTGTAACCAGCAGTCGTGACAGACGGCAACTAGTACTTGTCATCTACTTTGATATTTCTAAAGCACTTGACCGTGTTGACCATTTACTGTTAAGAAATAAGCTGAACTCATTAGGAATACGTGACCCGTTATTAGGATGGCCTAAATCATTCCTTAACAATAGGTCGCAAATAGTTAAACTCGGGTCTATAACCTCCAAACCTAGCCCTATCACTTCTGGTGTTGTACAAGGTAGTGTCATTGGACCCCTCCTATTTACGCAATACATCAATGACATATGCGCTTGCTTCACGCACAGGAAACCATTCATCTTTGCAGGTGACCTAGAGGTAGCTTATACATTCCAACGTGATGACTTAGGGTACTTCTAGAATGTAGTGCAAAAGGAATTAGATATAATAACTCCTTGGTCGTCCTTATGGTTGAAGATTAAACGATCAATTCATGGTTGTTTCTGAATTTATATATATATATATATATATATATATATATATATATATATATATATATATATATGAATATACGTATAATACACTCATTGCCTGTACTAGGCCGTATAGTTAGTGAATTGTACAGTTGTCCTCCAGGTTGAGCGGTAAACTGACTTCGTTCCGTTTTCATCCAGTGGTTTTAGGCATACCATAACCAACCAATATTCATGTAGGTACAACGTTTACAAGGGATTGGAAGCTGTTTTAGAAATGTTAAAGTGCTAAGGTGAATCATTAAAGTGTAATAAATTCAGTAAATTCAATATATCATTAATAAACACATTTATATAGAAAACAGAATGGGGAAGTAATTAATCCTTAGGCCGACAACGTTCATTTGCAATGTATAATAAAACCAATATAGTTCTTACAATCATGATGTCCACTTTTGGCTTTTATACACTTACTTTCAAGCCAGTTGTTTTTATTTCATGCTTTTTTGTCTATTTGGTGCACAACCGTACCCTACAGAGATTACCAATAGAATAAGTCGAATCAAATTAATAAAGAGCTATAAAATGTTAGGTTTAATGAAATATAATGAGGATCAAGTTAAGACGTTATTAGAAAATAAATGAGATAAGACATTATGATGTGGTATTCGGAGATACGACAATGGATAGCAAGTTAATTTATAAGATGCCCCATAAATCTGTGCTGATCCCACGTGTTCGCATCTCAACAATAGGCTGAGCGAATGGTATATATTTAAAGGTAGAAGCATGATCTGTCAAAGCGTTCATTATTATCTTTCTCAAGATAAAGATCTAAGCCCTCATAAAAATCAGAAATATCTCGAGCCGTCAATTTGCATGTTGCTGCTCCTACAGAATGGGGCGATTCACCTTAGTGACCACCAGCTAGCGTCACCCTCCCTCCTTTCTTGATGTTAGGCTCTGAGACTATGATTATTATGGCTACCGCAAATATATTGCTTGGTACCGGACATCTTCGTACCCCATATTCCATCTCCCCAGCTCTCTTAATGAGTGCTTCCAATAGGTCTCCACGTACATCTTTATGAACACATTACATATGTGTGCATGCATCCTAATGAACAGATTACTTTGTAAGAAGTTAAAAACTTAAAGAGTAAAAAGAATAGGTTTTGTGAATAGTGGAGCAAGATTCAGCAGAACACTATAGTTAGGGTTCAATGTAGGTAGTATGAACTGAAGGTGAGGTCGGTTGACAGGACTTAGTGTACTAATATATAGTAAACATCTGACATTGCAAAGTAACGTGTCTAGATATATTATAAAAAGATATTAACACAGAACCAACAAAATTTTGGCATTTGGTTAGCAATACTGCAGTGTGTGTATACTGAAGAATGGCAGTTAGTCTACAGGGAGCTGTAGAGTAAATCAAACCATATATGATAAGAGTATAATCAGTATTATAATTCGTATATCAAATAATACACTATGCTCAATAATTGAGTGTTATAAGGGAAACGAGCGTGGTAAAGCAAGAGAACATTTGATGCATAAATATTTTAATCATTTTAAATATTCTAATAACAATCTAATTTTAAGAATTGAACTCGCATTTTTTATTTTTTTTTTTTTATTTTTATTTTTGGTTACAGCTTGATTCCACACCGTATTTTTGGTACAAGTATGGAATTTTCAGCATGGATATCGGTAGCCCAAATTTCGCAGGCCGACCATAGATATCAGGTGTGCGTCGGCGTGGGCTCGAACCCCGGACCATATGCATGGTCGGCTAGAGTCCTAACCACTGTGCCACCGACGCACATGGCATGATTAATAAGTATTATTATATTAACAATATTAGTGTATTCTCATTTTGTACATGAGGGATGCCAAATTACAGGCATCATCAGTCTGATAATAATAATAATAATCACTTTATTCCACAACAATAAAAATTTACAGCATGGAATTTTCAGCGTTTCTTTTATATATTGCAATGGTTTAGCTCTGTTTATAATTATATAAATGTATAAAATGTTAAAATATTGATAGTTAATAGGAAAAACAAAAAATAATAATAATAATAAAAACCAACAAAATCACACCATTCTAGGTCATAGTGAATAATAAATAAATAATATAACGAATAACACATGCATAATAATATGCATCATTCCATTTTATAGTTTAGTTATTGATTCAAAAGTTGCAAAAGTTCTTTTCTGATATTCATCTCTTCACACAATACTCGTGCCAAATATGGAACGGTCGAATTTTTATATTTTGTAGTACGAGCATAAATGTTTATAAAATTTCTTCTGGTCTTACCCGAAGAGATACAAGGAAACAATTGTGAATAAAGAGGATGTTCACTATCAGATAAGATAACTTTAGCTAAGTGTTTACAAGAATTCATATGCCTATTGACAACAGTGTCATTTAGTTGAGTCAAAGGGATAGCACTGACCCTACTTACAGCCCTCAATGTTCTTCGTAGTATTATATGGTCTTTCTTGAGTAGCCCAGGGAAGAATAATGGAGAACAATAAAGAATGATGGGCAAAACACATGAATTAATAAATTGTATGATAAGAGATTGAGTTATACCTGAGTGTCTCAACTTCTTTATGTAATAAGTCAGACGGAAAACTTTCTTAGAAACTATAAGAATATGAGACGACCAGCAAAGGTTTGAAGAGAAACTAATGCCAAGATAAGAAACACTTGACTTACTCTCTATCATGGTACCATCAATATTACAACAATCATGAGATTGAATCAATCCATGCATGTCTTTTTCACTTCTCAAGCTGAAATCAACAGTGTTACATTTAGTTGGATTTAGTTTAAGACCATTTGAGCCAGACCAATCCTTAACTTCAGCTAAGAAGCCATTCATATGGGAACAATCCGATGTGGAAACTACAGGGACAGAAACGGTCAGATCATCAGCATACTTAATGAAGTTAACTTTGGGTGAGTTCGGAAGGTCATGCAAAAAGAAAGAGAAAAGAAATGGAGAAAGTACTGCACCTTGAGGCACACCACTTTCAGTTAGCTGAGAAGTGGAGCGCTTTCCAGCCAAAACAGTATGCTGTTTCCTATCCTTAAAATAAGAAGACAGCCATCTAGTTGCCCAGGACTCTGTTTGAGCTGAAATCATCTTTCCTAATAAAAGTGTCCTAGGAACAGAGTCGAAAGCTGCAGTATAGTCTAAAAAAGCTGTTCGAACGAACTTAGCACCCTTATCAAGGCAGGAAACAATATTGTGGTGTAGTACAATGGCTGCATCTAATGTACTTCTTCCACACTTATAAGCAAACTGCTTAGGGTCACTAAAAGCTTTTAAAGAAGGTTTAAGAATATTCAAAAGAAGTTTCTCCATAGTTTTCAAAAAAGGAGATGTTATAGCGACCGGTCTAAACTTTATACCTGCTCCAGAAGATGATTTCTGTACAGGTACAACCTTGATTTCTTTCCAGTCAGCAGGTACCGTTTCCCTGTTAAATGATGCGTTAAAGATTTGAGTAAGAGGATGACACAAGATGTCTGCACACTTTTGAAGAAGAATGCTTGGTACACCATCTGGACCAAGGCTATGTGTTGGATTTAATGATTTCAAACATAATAGTACATCCTTTTCTTTAAAACCCGGAAAATGACCATTTTCTTGACTAGGTACATCAGGTACAACCATATTAATTTGTTTCTTGATAAATGATTTGTTTAAAGCATTAACATCAGAATAAGCATCAACAGACATTTGTTTTTTACTTGTAAGTTTATTGAAAAGTTTCCAAATGTTTGAAGGATTTTTACATGATAAAAATTTTTCATTATATAGTCTGTTCAACCTTTCTATTTCAATTTTTATATGGGTGTTTATTTTACGGACACCAGTATTATCACAATTCTTATACAACTTCTCTTTTTGTCTTCTAAGTTTTTTCAGTTGCACAGAAGAGATTCTGTCAAATCTCGAAAACAGTGTTTCATATGGACAGCAAATTTCCAAACAAAACTTCAGATAATCGGTTATATTAGAGACAGTAGCATCCAACTTATCGTCAGTAAATAGTTCCCAGTTGGTATCATGCAACATGCTTCTTAATGCTAGAATGTTGTCATGGGAATATGAACGTTCATGTATCTTCTTTGTTAAATGACTAAATACTGTTCGTTGTAACTTGCCGTACACTTTCGGTAAAATACGAATAATGCAGTGGTCAGAATTTAACAAAGGAGCTCTCCTTCGGGTTTCATATACATCACGGTCATTTATGAAAACCAGGTCTAGTGATTTGTCCAGACGTGTATTAAACTTGACTAGATTCTCATGACCAAGTGAAGTTAGAAAGCTGTGATCACATAAATTAAAATCACCACAGACTATAGACAACGAGTTTCCGAATGCAGGAGCAGCGAATTCAGTAAACTCATCTGCAAACATAACTATATTAGAAAGGCTACAATTGGGTGTTATGTAAATATTTGTTATGTATATATAAGAATATTTACTTAAGTGTTTTGGGCGACACCTGACGGTTATGCAATCTATATTGTCATTAGAATAATTGAAGCAAACGTGATTTGATGTAGACCAACTTGTGTTTATAAATGTGGCTACCCCTCCTCCACATTTTTTCTTGGAACTATTTCCATCTTGGCGAAAAACTTTATATCCATTTATTGAAACTAGATTATCATCATAATGCTGGTGCAGCCAAGTCCCTTGTATTGCTAAAACTCCAGCATTTCGATAAACATTGGAATACATTAGGGATTGGAGATAATCCATTTTGTTGGGCAGGGATCTACAATTAGTGCTAACGAGTTCAGGAACAGTCATTTGATTAATTTGTGTACGTTTCAGTGCACGCTGCCAGCCACAGTGATGCTTTTTTCTCAATTTTTGTGGATAACACAACGCGGTAGGTTGTAATGATTTTAAAAAAGGACACATTATTGATAAATTAAAACAAAATTAAAAGAGCAAACCAAAGCAATTTTGCGAAATGATGTAAGGTGGAATTTTTGGTGGCCCTATGTTCAAGTAGGCCGCCTAACTATATAAATTACATATACAATTAGCAATCATACTTAATAATAACGTTTTAATAAAATACACATATTTCTTACTGTGTAGGACACACCAAATGTACAGGCATGGATAAGCATTATTTAAATTTCATAAATTTGGTTTATGTTAAATAACATGGTTGCTGACGTTTTTGTCTTTGGTTTGTGGGAACAATATGATAACCAGTCATTCAATGGAGCACATCAAGATATACAGAAATATTGTGAAATAATAGAAAAGATTTGTAGCTCAGGTGGATGATTTGCAATTGATAGTGTTCTCGCATTAACAAAAAACCCAAGTAAGTTCATCGCATGGATTAAAAATACATCAGAAAAAATAAAGCATAAAGTAATTCCCCAACATAACTAGTCATTAAAAGTGTATCGCGATACGTTCAACGTCTGCGTTACATTTTTACGTGATTCGTTACATAAAATTTATCTTGTTGTAATACTTGCACAAGTACTATACTACTTCCGTACTTGTAACCGCTAACTCTCATTTCTAATAGTTACGGTTAATCAAAGTAAAAAGCAACGAACCCAATCTCCTATAAAACTGGTGTCTAATTTGACGTCCTTGATTGCTACATCAAGCAACACACCACCTACAAAAGGCTATAATGTGTCACATAACTCACTTGTATGCCGTAAGCGTCGAGCTGGACCTGAAGATAAAACTGTACTGACAGCTAGTATTGGCACTACTCCTAAAAATCCAGTACCCTCTGCTCATACAGAACTCCTCCCTTCACCTTATGTGCTTATCGGAAGACTCCAGCCATCAAGCTCTTCTTCAGTACTATCTTCAGAAACAGAACTTCTAAAATTGTCTATAGGAGAACTTAAGGTTGAGTTAAGGGAAATGAAAAACAATAAGTCAGTAAATGCTGAAAACATCGAAACAATACCGAGATATCCAAATTATCAGATCAGATCAGCGATATCAGGCTGCAGGTCTGTGAACTTACACCTCTCACTATCCTCATGAAAACTGTAAACCTTAACAAGCTGACACAGAATCGGTAACTAAGGTAGATAACCTCATTAATTTTGTTACCACGGAAGTAACAAAACGACTCGACGCAAAACTGAGTGCTATTGTCTACAACGTTCCGGACAATGAGGCACTAAAAAAGGTACAGCGCATCTTACTTAGTGAGGCGAAAATGCCTGACTCCAAGACTAAGTGCTATAGGCTGAAAAAGAGTCAACATGAAAAGTGTTGTCCTATTCGCTTTCAGTTCGAAACGCCAAAAGACACCAGAAAATTTATGCACTCCCAACACACACTATCGAAAGCCAGAAACTACAAACATATAAAGGTCGGGGTGGACAAAACAGTCAATGAAAGGCACCCACACAATTATCTCTCTAAGACTAATTGTGATATAGGTAATAGGACATTACACGCAGCCATTATTCCCAACCCTATGAAAGACACAGTCTGTCTGTCTGTCTGTTTTCGACATAGAACTTTGCACAAATGTGCGGAAGTTCAAGTCGCCACATTCCGTGTAGCACGCGAAGCAAGAGAAGAAAGTACAAGAAAAGCATAATAGAAACAGTGAGCAGAGGTGTGAGACAAAGGAGTAATAAAGAAATACAAAACAGTTTCATTGAAGATCATAAGTCACAGGGAGTGGATGCATCTGCGCCACTGAGAACGATTTTGAGCCATGTCACCAATTGTTTCCAACCATAGATTTTTACCGTCCCGAGGACCCCAGCCTGGAAGTCTACACCTTCCTACGTGGCTTAGACCAACTGTTGTGGATTTCATTGACTGATGCCAAGTTTTTGTTTGACCGCCGCTAGCTTTTTTCCAGCCTGACCCTATATCCGCTAACATTGCTCGTCGAGGGAGGCGATGGCTTGGCATACGTAACACATGTCCTAACCATCTCAGTCTTTGTAGCTTCACGACTTCGTCGATTGATTTCCCCTGTTTACCTAGAACTCTACGCCTAACCTCCATGTTGCTCACCTTATTATGCCACTTTACACGGGAAATAGAACGCAGGCACCTATGATCAAAGACAGCTAGTCTTTTCATGTCTTCCACTCTCAGTGGCCAGGTCTCACAACCATAAAGGAGGACGGAGCGGACTGATGAGCAGTACACCCGCCCTTTGGTCGATAGTCGAACATCTCGTCTACGCCAGAGTCGGCGTAAACTAACAAATGCGAAACGAGCCCCTTGTATTCGTGCTGAGATTTCGTCAGAGATCAGCCCGTTGGGGCTGATGGTACTTCCCAAATAAGTGAAGCGGTCAACGTGCTCTACCACTTCACTTCCTATTTTTAAACTAGGCGTCGATGTAGTCCAGTCCTGTAACATCATCTTGCATTTGGCGGGAGCGAATCGCATGCCAAACATTCGTAGATTGCGGCTCAAGGTGTTTAGAAGACTCTGCATTTCGTCAGCGTCTTCGCCTAGAAGGACTATATCGTCTGCATATTCCAAGTCAACGAGATTATTCCCCGGTAGCAAGTCAATCCCTGAGTCGCTGAAGTCACCTAGGGTTAAGTCCATTAACACATCTATGATGAAGTTGAATAGAAAAGGAGATAATGGGCATCCTTGACGGACACCACTGGTCGTCATCAGTTCAGATGACAGCTCGCCGTAAGCCCTCACCTGGCTGTATGAGTACGAATAGAGTGCCTTAATCAGTGCAATATATTTTCTTGGAATTCCCTTTACAGCCAAGCATCTCCAGAGAACTTCCCGATCGACAGAGTCGAATGCTGCCTTTAGGTCAAGAAATATAATGACTGTTGGACGCCGGTAGGAATGCCTATGTTCTAGAATCTGTCGGAGGGTGAAGATATGATCAATACACCCTCTTCCTGGTCTAAAGCCTGCCTGGCTCTCTCGTGTTTGTGCTTCCCGAGCACCACTCAGTCTACGCATGATTATTGAGCCTAAGACTTTAGATACTATATTAGTCAAGCTAATCCCTCTGTGATTATCACAGGAAGACTTGTCTCCCTTCTTGTATATGGGGATAATCAGTGACTTACACCAACCCGATGGGACTTCTTCTGATTCCCAGACGCTGCCTAGTACCTCAGTTAATCCGGACAGTAAGCTGTCTCCACCGTACTTAAATACCTCTGGAGTCATTCCATCAGGTCCCGCTGCTTTGCCTAGTTTCAGATTGGTGACAGCTTTAGTAACCTCAGTTAGTGACGGAGGACCTGTGTCTATATCCCATTCAGGGAGGTGTTGGATGCTCGGAAGGTTGAGCGTGGCTGTGGGCAAATTAAACTGCTCCTCATAATGCTCTTTCCAACGATCCAGTCGTCTATCCTGTGAGCTAATTATAGTGCCATTTTTTTCCGAGATTGTCTCACTAATGATTTGTCTTCTCCCACCCGTTTCCCTGATGAGTCCAAAGAGTTGCCTGGTGTTGCCTATCCTCAAAGCTTTCTCCATCTCTTTGGCTTTTGTCGCCCACCACTGTTCACGGTCCTTGCGGAGACTTTTCGTAAGTTTCCTCTTGTGCAGCTTTCGCTCCTCATTGAATTCGGAGCTCGCCGGAATAAGTCTTCTAGCATCTATCAGTTCGGATGAGGCGGTGGAGATCCAGTGGTTTTTACTCACCTTTGGGTTTACCTTATTCACAGCTTTTACAGCTGTATCTATGGCTGCCTGGATATTTTTCCAAGCTTCTTCAGGGTGAGCACAGCTGTCGAACACAGATATGTGTTTAGCTAGTTCTTCCTCAAATACGGATTTAGTTTCCTGATCGAGCTGGGGACGTGATGGTTTTACCGCCAGCTGTTTCCTACGTCCGTTCAGTCGTAAGCACACCCGAGCGCGGACCAGTGCATGGTCGGTATCTACGCACGTGTTCCAGAAGGAGCGACAATCTCCTACCGACCCACGCCAACGATAGCTTATTGCTATGTGGTCTATTTGTGTCCAGCGTTGGTTTGATGAAGGGGGTCTCCAAGTCAAACAGTGTCTCTCCTTGTGTTTAAAGTTAGTGCTTACAAGAAACAAATGATTATCAGAGCAGAACTGTAGGAGACGGTCACCGTTGTCGGTTCGCTGGCACGGGACTCCATAGGTGCCACCGACATCCTTCTCAGATTGACACAATTTCCCTACTTGAGCGTTAAAGTCACCAGCTAGAACGACTATGTCTGAGCGTTTAGCCTTTCCACCAAACTAGACAGCTTTTGGTAGAACTCATCCTTCGTTTCATCTGAACTGCAGTCAGTGGGGGCGTAGGCGGAGATTACGAAAAGGCATCGGCGAGTAGTGCAGTCCTTCCTCCTTCTTACTGATCCGTTCAGGCGGACAGCACACATTCGGCTATCTACCGGGATCCAGTCAAGCAATGTCTTTTCTGCCCTAGTACTCAAAGCTATCCCTACGCCAGCTAATCCTCGTGAACTAGCTGTGGCATCTCCTGACACCCTCAAGGTGAATTTTGCAGATTCAACCTGTTGGCCAGGTGGGGTTAGGTGAATAACCACACTTGGGTCTTGTATGCGTGTTTCTGAAACACAGCATACATCAATGGCTCGTGATGCCAGGGTCTTGGCTAGTGATGCTTGTTGTCCTATTTGGCAAAGTGTCCTAACATTAAGAGCTCCTATATGAAATTGGTGGCGCGGCTTTAAGAGGCTGTCGGTGGTGGTTTTTTGGCTTCCATCGTTTTTAGTGGACGCAGAGTGGAGAGGAAGTGGAGAGCTATCAAGTCGAGGAGTTGCATCAGTGGAAGGAAGGCAAGATGATAGAGATGAAGATGAAGACAAAGATGAGTGAGTAATAGAGAGGTTTCGTGTGCATTTCGGATTGTGAGGGCGATTGTTACTTCCCGGCTGCCCACACCGTGGAAGTTGGTTGCGTGACCGCAGAGCCCAGGGGACAACTGCTTGAGGCCGGTCACACGCGGCCTGTTTTTGTTCGTTCTTTTTTGTTTGGTGTGTCTCAGTAGCAGATTTATCACTCCCGCCCTGTGACACGGCAGCAGGAAGCGCGGTCGTTGTTAATCCGGGCCACGGCCGATCCGGCATGAAATTTTGTAATTTTGTATTGGACATGATGTTGGATTGGGTAGCTGCTTTTTGTTTAACCGCTATCCAAACAACCTGCCTGGCATGGTAGAACCTCAAGAGACATAAGTCTCAGCCAGTATAGCTTGATTAGGTCATTGCGGTGTTCAAGCCCGACCACCACGTCAAGGTAGCAGCTTTCGGTCGGTGGGGTCTACTGAAAGATACAGTAGACCCCATCGCATCACCCTTCTCAAAACACACAGAATTATCCCATCTGAGTGCAACACCGGCCGAAAGGCCACTAAACTGTAACCAAATAAATAATAAACCATACCACCTATCACAGCAGAATCTAAAATTCCACTAAATAACCCCAGAAAAAAGTCAAAACCCCCGAAATTCGACATCGTCCTCTCCTAGCCATAACCTTATTGCTAAAGGTAAGGAATATATGCACCTAAATCATGCCAACAAAAACAGTGGCAGCTTAAATAACCGCACACTTCCCACGGTCAATAGTATTAGCACTCACAACGTGCGAAATCGCACCATGGTACACACTAATATCCAATGTCACAACAATGTCACCCTCAATAGTACAAGTGGTAATATTCAGAACTCGGTTATCAACAACTCAGGGTCTTCAGAGTATGGCACACAAACAAATTTTCACCGGATATATGGTACAAGTCTGCTGGGGAAATAACCCGCAGTGCAGTACACATGAAACCCACACAAGGACACAACTAGCATCAAACAATAGGTGGAATAATAAGCCATGGTCATCACAAGGATCCAATCATTTTTTATCCCCCGCGTCCCTGTCAGCGTTAAAAAACAGCTGGTAGGGATGTTGACACTCCTAAACCACTAGAGCTGCCCCCCCTTGCATGAAAACAGGAACGGTCTAGTGCATCCGTATCCATTAAGCACACTTGACACTTGCACAAATATAGGTCAAATAAAGAACCCTACCCACTTCTGTAACCTAACTAAAAATGAAAGTGTCTTAGCCTGTAGCAAATCCAGTACTCCAACTCCTAATTCTTCACCGAAAACAGCACACACCAACTCGATAGACATTGGTGAGCATGATGCTGAAACTCCTCTAAACACAGGATCATCATGTCAAGCAGAAATACTGGGTGCTGAACCGTATCCGGGGCTGACTAACGAACTTAAATACTTCAAATGCTATTTAAACTCTCATCTTTACCTAATCCTCATAAATGCTAGATCCGTTCTAAATAAACTGCCGATGCTCAGAGCACTCACAGTAATATACAAACACCCTGTAATTGTCATAGCTGAATCTTGGTGTCATTCGAACATCCTGGATGAAGAAATAAGCTTAGATAACTACACACACTTTCGGTGTGACAGGGAAGGTGGTAAGGGAGGGGGTTGTCTCATGTAATTTCTGAATGCACTTACTGTATCACAGCTAGAAAGTAGTACACTTAACATGCCTGAGACTCTATGGGTTAATGTACACTTAAATAACGTAACAGCATTAATTGGATGCACCTACAGAGCACCTGGCACCTTTCTGTCTGTCTGTCTGTTTTCGACATAGAACTTTGCACAAATGTGCGGAAGTTCAAGTCGCCACATTCCGTGTAGCACGCGAAGCAAGAGAAGAAAGTACAAGAAAAGCATAATTACGAGACCCAACTTATTAATACTCTGGAGCAATTATCCGACTTACAATACGACCATAAGATCCTATGTGGGGACTTTAACATACCTGAAATCAACTGGGATATACCCACAGGCCCAACTAAATTTGATAAGTTCTTAGACACACTGGATATACTTGGCTGGAAACAAACTGTCACTACTCCCACAAGAGGTAATAACGTACTAGACTTAATCTTCTGCCACAATATAAGCCCCTTACGCTAACAATAACCAAATTATAAGAACCCTCAAAAGTTCAAAGGCTTTCGGTACCGACGGTATATCATCTTATTTCTATAAATATGGTGGCCTTGACATTCCTCTACCGCTTCTTAAAATATTCACAATGTCCCTGGAGACTCAGACTTACTTTGATATATGGAAAACAACATTTAATATGCCTAAACACAAATCTGGCCCGAAAACTGAAGTCAGTAACTACTGGCCGATCAATATCACACCTATAGCATCTGGAATTATGGAGATTATGATATAACGAAAACATGCTGAAAGCTGCATCTCAGAACAAGTTGACTCATTTGATGGCAATGATCTACTCCTGCGTGGCTTATTCGACATATTGAATGGAATGGTCCGCAGTTATTCTGATACTAGATCGAAAAGAATAAAAAATTCACCGGTCGCTGAATCAAAAGTACTTCTCTCCATATTTAACTGTATTCTAACTGCTATGATTAATTCCAAACCGTCTACCTCATAACCACTCAAATTCCAAGAACTATCCAATTCTACCATTTGAAGACGCTGGCGAACATGCTGTAAATGAGTATTCATGATCTGAAATGAAGAAGCAACTGGTTTACAAACAGTTTTCAACATTTTACTCAACTTACGAATACAGTCCGCCATGCAGACACAAATGGAGAGAATGGAGAATTCTGGAATCGACCTAGGCACCATTTGATGCAGTAAAACCACCCAACATGACCTTATCTAGTTTTCGCCTCCACGATCAAATTTCTCTCCTGTTATGAAACTACGATAAGACTGCTGAAAAATGGAATAAATATATCACTGATCTCAACATAATACATCAATAACCTTTCAGCCAGGGGTGCTGTTCACAACAAAGTTATGTAAGAGAATTGACTTCAAGCTTTATTTTTCCCAGATATCTGTATTACATTCATCTGATGTCTGGGTTTTTTGTTAATCCGAAGACAATATCTCTATATCTCTTTATGTGCTACACAAACAGACTATATAGCAGACTTTTCCGACTGACTCTAATGTCAGACAGAACAACCAAACTGTAATTTAGTCACACATCAAATTATGTGTAATTCATATAACAACTTATCCATGCCTGTACAATAGGTATTTTCCTGCATAAACAGGAAGGAATATATTATTATTATTATTATTAAAACAATATTTATGCATGACTATACAATTGGTGTACCCTACATAGCTAGGGAAAATAATGTACATTATCATATTATCTTTACTAAACATGCTTATTAATATTATGTGCAACTTATCGAATTGATGATGCTTGTAAACTGGCATCCCTCATGTAAAAAATAAGAAGATACATTATTTTTATTATTAGAGACTAGTTAAAGATAACTTAATCAAACATATGCCTAGCCGCAATATTTTAAGTCCGAACCAACATGGATTCCTGAAATCCAGATCATGTTTAACATGTCACCTAGACTTCTTCAATTTTGTAACCAGCAGTCGTGACAGACGGCAACTAGTACTTGTCATCTACTTTGACATTTCTAAGGCATTTGACCGTGTTGACCATTTACTGCTAAGAAATAAGCTGAACTCTTCAGGAATACGTGACCCATTTTTAGGATGGCATAAATCATTCCTTAACAATAGGTCGCAAACAGTTAAACTCGGGTCTATAACCTCCAAACCTAGCCTTATCACTTCTGGTGTTGTACAAGGTAGTGTCATTGGACCCCTCCTATTTACGCAATACATCAATGACATATGCGCTTGCTTCACGCACGGGAAACCATTCATCTTTGCAGGTGACCTAGAGGTAGCTTATACATTCCAACGTGATGACTTAGGGTACCTCTAGAATGTAGTGCAAAAGGAATTAGATAAAATGACTCCCTGTTCGTCCTTATGCAGTCTGAAATTTAACCTGAAGAAATGTGCCTGAGTAGGCCTCGGACCACCCTCACCTGACCTGAAATTAACGCTCCAATCTGCCAACCTAACCAGACTCCAAAGTGTCGTTGACCTAGGCCTGAGGTACTCTAGTGACTTGACATTCTCTGAACTAGTAGCATCACAGACTACAAAATCGAGGATGCTCTTAGGAGGAATACTCAATGGCTTTCTCGACAATGAAGCCAAGCTAATTCTGTACAAAACATGTGTCAGACCACTACTAGAATACTGTCCATTTATTATAAGCAGCACTCACACACGTGACAAGCTAATGATGGAAAGCATCCAACGATATTTTACCTCAAAACCTCTTGGCTACGATTGTAAGAAAGACTACATCTCACGCTGCATGATCCTAAAACTTGACCCACTTTGGACAAGGAGACTTATTATAAACCTAATATTCTTCTTTAAGGACCTTCACGAAACATCATTCTCAGGTAACAGGGACATACAATTCGCACAGGAAGGTTCTTACGATCTGCGTAACCAAACTTGCACGGTGACAACTCATTCCTTTAAGTCAACACTCCGTGAAAACTTCTTCACAGTCATGTATTCTATAATATGGAATAGCCTGCCTATAGATGTCAGAACTTACTCTTCGGTTGCAAGCTTCAAACGCTCTCTGTACAGACTGTTTCACTCTACTGATTATATTAATAAACTATTTACTCCTGGAACGAATCAATCACTAATCTACTACAGCACCTAAAAGACGCACCTCAACACCCTTAGCAATCTAAAAACTATAAATAAACTAGTAGCATGGATGCGTGAAGACTTAGTACTGACATACACGACTAGTTTACCCCTAGAAATAGGACCTGTCACTCCATTGTAACCTTCAAACGCTTGCTGTATAAACTGTTTCATCCCAATGACTATCCCTACCAGAACCCATGAATTATTTCTAAAATGCATCAGTTGTTAGAACACTAAAACGCTCGTACTCATCAATATATGTTTTGACACTAAATAAACTCTAAGACTTAGCATAAATACGTGAAAACACAACTACAATAGAGGTAAACATTTACTATGGTATAATATGCAATCGACATAAACATTTATATATGCATATAATGTTGATGTATTGTTCATGTTGACATACTTTCTATTTCTGGTATTCTGCTGCCGTGAATAACCTTCTATTTATTTCCTGTTCGAGGTCGAGCAACCCTGCATCTAAACTGAAATAATAATAATAATACTGAAGATGGATTCCAAACCATTTATCTCATAACCACTCAAATTCCATGAACGATCCAATTCTACCATTTGAAGACGCTGGCGAACATGCTGTAAATGAGTTTTGTCAATGGAATGAAGATTGAACGATCAATTCATGGTCGTTTGCTCAAAATCAACTTCCCCCATCAATACGACAATCATCGTCTCATCGGTCGCTGTTCAGAGAGAAGTCAGTAGCAAACCGTCAGAAGTAATATTGTGATTTTTATTGCAATATTTGTTCATAGGCCTTAGTTGTAAAGTTGGCTATATGTTGGTGTTACAATAAAGTATTCTGGAGTTGCCAATCTGTGTTCTGGTTTTTTCGTCCGTTCACACCAAGCGTTTCTGACAAGCTTCGAGAGACAGCGTAAGGCCCAGCGTAGCAAGAGCTGGGCATTAACGGCTTACAAGACGTGGCTGACAGTGGAACCAGATAACTCTGTTTCAAATATCACATATTGTTGCAGTGTATTAATAAATGGATTACGTTTTCAGCATAAATTAGTGCTCGTAATCCTAGACTGTCGCAAAGCTTCATGTGTCAATGGAGTTGAAGATTGAACGATCAATTCATGGTTGTTTGCTCAAAATATACTTCCCCAATTTTCGCGGAGGCATCAATACGACAGTCATCGTCTCATCGGTCGCTGTTCAGAAAGAAGAGTAAAATATCGTCAGAAGTAATACAATGATTTATTGTTGTAATATTTGTTTACAGACCTTGCTTAGTTCGCTTATTCCTTTTATATGTTGGTGTAACAATACAGAAATATCAAGCGGCAGATCGGTGTTTTGGTTTTTGCGTCCGTTATAACTAAGCGTTTCTGAAATCTTCAAGAACAGCGTGGGCCCGAGCGTAGCGAGAGCCGGACATTAACGGTTTATGAGACGTGACTGACAGTTTCTGACGGTAGAAACAGATTTGGCGGATTCAAACTGTTGGTGAAAGTTTGGATAGTCACCGTTCATCTTTCCTGGTGCCGGTCAAGTCCTCTTTGAACAAGCAATATCTGGAACTTTTTGCAATTGGGTCAAGTTCAACAATGCCTGGGTCAAAGAAGGGACAGAGTGTCTTGGATACAAACAGGAAAGTGAGTCATTGTGACTCGTCTGTTAATTGTAACGATGTGTCTGATGTTAAGCATGACATGGTTGATGTTACTGTTTCGCCGTTCAGGGATAATAGGAACATCGAACTCCCTAAGTTAGAACCACGATGTTTTGATGGAAACCCGGCCGATTATTTACAATTTGTAAAGGAGTTTGAGATCATGTTGAGTAGTTTTTTATTAAGTGATGAATTAAAGTTAATGTATTTGATGAGATATTGCACTGGAGATGCTGCAAGAGCTATACAGTGCTGTAAGTTTATGAAGCCAAAAGAGGGCTACGATGAGGCTATGAGCATACTACGTCAAAGGTTTGGAAGAACTTCGATGATTATAGGGAAATTATTTGAGGCTATTAAGGGTAATGGCAGTCAATTACAGGATGACTCCCAGGCACTCACTGAGTTTATAGATAATCTGCTGACTTACAAGAATGCATTGATTTCGATGAACTGCATGGGTGACCTCAACTCGAGTTTTATACTAGAAGTAATAGAGAGACTCCTTCCTACTCGACTGCAAAGGAAGTGGGCGAAGATAAGCTCCCGTATGGAGGATGAAGGTATCGAGCCAAAGTTTGATGATATCCTGAAATTAGTAAAAGATAGTGTCAATCAATCTATGAGCAAGTTCGCCAGTGTGTTGAATCTCACCCGTATAATAGAGCAGTCTGAGGGTAAAACGCACTCATTGATCACGAATAGGCCTCAGAGAGGTGGATATCGAGAAGCTCCATGATGTATTTTAGTGCAGATAGACCTAGTGAGTGTAGCAGGTTTCGTAGTACATCGTCAACAGATGGGTTACAAGATGTAAGACAAACACGGTTGTGTTTCACACGTCTGCAAGAAGTGCGTACAAAGGTGAACTGTGAACCAGTGAGCAAGTTCAGTGATAAGCTAAATGTAAACTCCAGGCCTGACTCCGAATTGTGTGACGATAACGGTTTGGTCAGGAAGTCTGTAGTTGCAACTGGTAAGCCATTGTTGAATAGAGTGTCACAGAATAGAGTTGCTGCTTCAGAGTGCAGTTCTGACCCTACAATCTTACAAGGTATTACTAGTCAGAGTGAAGTTATAAAACCTTTTAGGATTTGCGAGGAGGAACCAAAATTGTTTACTTCTGTTATTAAAGGGTTTGAAAATGATAAAGTTGACGGTAAAGTGAATATTCGTGATAATGATCATGATACTTCACAGTTGTCTTTGGTTGATCATGATGAGATGAGGGATATGCTTACTACTGCTAAGTTGGACAAAGTTTCTGTACAACTTGAACGTGAAGTAGAAATAAATGCAGATGCAGTTGCAGAAGGTATGCATACTTGTCAGACCGTCAGTGTAATTGATCAGCGCGTAGCCCACCTATCATCAGATGCTAGTGCTAAACCTGAGCTGATAGTAAAAGACAGCAGTGGAGGTGGTCTTGCAGGTAGACAAATTTCTGAAAGTCGAGCAACAACAGCTTTTGATCCACCGCTAACTTCATCAACTGACATCAATCAGTCGTCGTTGGTGTTGTCATCTACAATGAAACAGACGCCCATCAACTCAAGTATCTTGTGCAATGACTATGGTAGTATCACTCCGTTTGAAAGGACGAATATCAATGGTCAGCTTAGTGAGGATAAGACAAGTGTAAACGAGAGAGTAATTGTTAAATTGACTTGCACGAATAAAGGCATTTCTAGTTTCAAGTTACTATTTGAATGTTATTATCTTTGGTGTAAATTACTCTGTTTCTACACTTGGATGATAAGATATGTCGTGTGTTTGTTCGTCATCTATATTCTACGATACAATGACATGAGGGTGTTGCCGTTCAGATTTGAGGATGTAGCTCATAGAAGGAAGTTAGCAAATGAACTCTGCGACGATTTTCCAACGTAGAGCGTCAACCGGAGAAGGGTTGTAGGCGTACTGCTGTAAGTCCTACAATTCTTCAAAGGGTAGCGCATCAATGAGCAGTCCAATGTGCTTGGTGTGTGATTTTGTACATATGTTCATATTGTATATGCTGAATTGATATCATCTTTCATCTATCTGTTGGTAATTCTGTTTGTGTCTGGACGACTTCCGCTTGTGTCATCAACCTGAGGAGGAATGTAGGCGTACTGCTGTAAGTCCTACAGTTCTTCAAGTGTAGTTTGTTGTACCAGAATCCACAACATTTGATGTGTTGATTGTACATATGTATGTGTTAAATAATTGTGTGAGTTCCAATTGATGTAACTGTTGGTTTATCTTGTTTGTGTCCGGAAATTGCACAACTTACAATCGTCAACGTGAGAAGGGTTGTAGGCGTACTGCTGTAAGTCCTGCAATCCTTCAAACGAATTCCATCAAGACATGATCGCGAGATTTTGTGTACAGTTTGTATATATGTGTGGTGTGTCATATCAGTTGGTGTTTTTGGATTCATTGTGTTTACTCGTTGTTTTCGTGTCTTGTTGTTATTGCGTAATTTTGTTAAAATTTTCGTCGTGATTACTTCTGAAGTTGTTTCGAGTCTTCTACATCCATGAATGAATTGATTGATGTTAAGGACAGCAGATGGGTCGTATACGCCGGGGAGGATAGGCTATTGCTGAGAATGAAATACACACGGAGATAATTGTTAGCTGCGGTCCGACACGCCGGGGAGAAAGAGTGTAAACGACTGAGGCTCGCATGCGTCACCGCTATTAGAATTGAGGCAGAATGAGTGACCAGCGATTGCAGTAGTAATTGGTAGTGAGTAGATACGAGGATGTGCGTAGAGTATCGTGAGGTGGTGCTATGGACACATTGCATTCTGCAAGAGTCATTCTAGCAAGCGGCGGTTGTGTTGCAAGATGTCAAGAGGAGGTCTCTGTCTGGAGGCGCAGGTCGTCAGTGATGTGTGAGATTGTGCTGTGAGTATGCTTGTGGCGTGTTGGCTTTTCTGTTTGTTTTCCATTTCAGCTCTGTCCGTGTGACCCAGATTCTCGCAATGGCATCCAAGTCAACGTGCATTGGTCGTGAAGGAAAAAAGGGTTGGATCCCTTTTTTGCCGGGGAGTGTCAATGGAGTTGAAGATTGAACGGTCAATTCATGGTTGTTTGCTCAAAATATACTTCCCCAATTTTCGCGGAGGCATCAATACGACAGTCATCGTCTCATCGGTCGCTGTTCAGAAAGAAGAGTAAAATATCGTCAGAAGTAATACAATGATTTATTGTTGTAATATTTGTTTACAGACCTTAGTTCGCTTATTCCTTTTATATGTTGGTGTAACAATACAGAAATATCAAGCGGCAGATCGGTGTTTTGGTTTTTGCGTCCGTTATAACTAAGCGTTTCTGAAATCTTCAAGAACAGCGTGGGCCCGAGCGTAGCGAGAGC
The DNA here is from genome assembly GCA_944472135.2 of Trichobilharzia regenti. Classification (NCBI taxonomy): domain Eukaryota; kingdom Metazoa; phylum Platyhelminthes; class Trematoda; order Strigeidida; family Schistosomatidae; genus Trichobilharzia; species Trichobilharzia regenti. The sequence continues at coordinate 120,441,467 of OX235264.1, read as the reverse complement.
CGGACATTAACGGTTTATGAGACGTGAATGACTGACATCATGATTTGTCTGATAGGCGTCACATCATTTCGATTGCATACGGAACCGCTAAGCGAAGATTCAGTGAATAGCCTCCGCTCTCTCTGTCTCTCACTCTAACGATATCACATTTTAATACTCTCACTGTATCGTGTGACTGCATGCAAGTTAATGCAATACAGCGAATGAGCTCTTTCCTATGTAATTCAACATAACATTGCCAATCATTTTGTGTCTAACTAAATTTTTATGTTCCAACAGTGTAATTGGCCCGGATCTATTCGTTGATCTAGTTAAAACTTCTTAACAATCTCTCTTGTGTTAAACGGACCGGGATTCTGTGGCTTCTGATCTTTTGCTACTGACTAGAGTTGTGGCAGCTGTTGAAGTTCGATTCAGACTGAGGTTGGGTGGCTGTCAGCTGCAGACAACCTATCTTTCCCTTTAAATTTTTTTATGTGTAAAACTTGGATACTGTGGTAGTAAGTAATTCCATATTAGTTTGTTTATTAGACACATAATCACAGTGTCAAACAGTATCATTATTTACCTGATGACGTTTCGAACCAAATTTATTTTTCCGTAACAGAAGAAGACATGGGCCGGCAACATATCTTTTTATTACGGAAATCAACACGTATTAATATATATTTCCTGTACTTTATTATAGCTTATTCAAGTAGAAAGATGCAGGCTTCTGATTGGTTGTTTCGGGTAACCTCAGAAAATGGAGCTGTGATTGGTTGTTGAAACAGCCTTGTCCATATTTTCTCACGGCCAATATTAGTGACCTAGACACTGACGTAGATTGATGTCTACAAATTGGCTAGCAACCCGCTCCCATCACAGTTCATAATCATAGCACCAATTATAATCATACGACTTCGAAACTTGAGTATTTGCATTTGATTCGACAAACAAAGGTTCCTTTGTCAATTTCTCCCTCCCTCCACCAGGTTATATGAGATTTTAAAGCTGTCATCCTATCCCATCTTAATGTATGGATGTGTTGTGTGTAATTACATGTAGGAAGTGTTACAGCTAAACTATTCTCTAGACTTCTTTTATTATTTTGGTAAACTAATCTGGATTTTAGGATTTCATCATGAGTTGACATTAGTCAGAGAACCATTGGAAAACCTGAGAGTACTGGACAGGACATTCCGGTTAAAAGGTGAGCTCGTATACCATTAAGCCACGAGCTCGCCGTGACCAGTAGGGTGAGGACAAATACCCGCCGAAGACATTGTCTACCGGTCGTGGTATGTCGCGAGTCGGCAGAAGTTAGAATTCAAGGACTACTGGATTGGGTCTCAGTGGCTTAATGATATATGAGCTTGCCTTGTAACCGGAAGGTCCTGGGTTCGAATCATGGTGTGTGCGTACTTCTGAAGAGTCCTAAACGAGGACAAAACAGCTGTCCAGTACTCCCAGGTTTTCAAATGGTCCTCTAACTAATGTCGGCTCATGATGAAATCCTGAAACCAATCAAATCCCTACAAACCAACACTTGAATCTGAATGACCTGACTCCAGAAGGTGTTCACAAATGGAAGACCTCGTTGTTTTATGCTCCTCTTTCATTAACCAAACCGGATAGTGTTCAGCTACGCGTTTACGGAGAACATGCTTACAACGCCCAATGTAATCAGCTCTACACGACCATGTGAATGAGTGTATACACATAGGGGTGGACATAAGTGGTAATTTATCCTTAACGCGCTGTCGAATCATATCTCGACTGGTAAATACTAAATGTAGCTGAGGTGCATAAAACAGTGTTCAAATGGTTGGGATAAACGACTTTTAATGACTTCAGCTACAGCGTCACCTGTGTACGCCAAAGTCATGAGCAGTGTCTTCTTTGGCGCTGTGATTCGGCTGTTAATGGTCTCCCGATGTTTCTGTCAATAAACCTTCCAGGATATCCATCAATTAAAAGAATTGTGTGATGGTTTACCGGTTCTATGTCGACCAAATCTATAGAGCAATTTTTCCGAGTTCTGAAGCATAGAGAACGCATAAGATTTCCCATTCCTACCTAGAGGTACCCAACCGTTGAAGTGTTAATGTAATAATAATATATATTTATCCCTGTTTATGCAGGAACATACCTATTGTACAGGCATGGATAAGTTGTTATATAAATTACACATAATTTAATGTATAATGGACTTACAGTTTGTTTGTTCTTTCTGACATTAGAGTCAGTCGGAAAAGTCTGCTATATAGTCTGTTTGTGTAGCACATAAAGAGATATAGAGATATTGTCTTCGGATTAACAAAAAACCCAGACATCAGATGAATGTAATACAAATATCTGGGAAAAATAAAGCTTGAAGTCAATTCTCTTACATAGCTTTGTTGTGAACAACACCCCTGGCTTAAAGATTATTGATGTATTATGTTGAGATCAGTGATATATTTATTCCACTTTTCAGCAGTCTTATCGTAGTTTCATAACAGGAAAGAAATTTGATCGTGGAGGCGAAAACTAGATACATAAATAAATAGATTTATTCTTACAGTACAGTATATGAGGGAAGCCAGTTTACAGGCATCATCAAATTTTTACAGAAATAGAACCATATTATTCAGTCAACATGGGAATCGGTTAAGAGTGGCGTTCCTCAGGGTACAATTCTAAGCCCACTTCTTTTCCTGATTTATGTTAATGGGGTTCCATCGGTAGTTAAGTCATCCTGCTTACTGTTTGCTGATGACATCAAGATATGGAGGGCTTTGCACGATGACAGTGATCAACTTGCTTTGCAGGAAGTTTTAAACTTAAGTGATTGGTGTAAGCACTGGGCCTTGGAGATTAACTTAAGCGAGAGTGTAGTTATGCATGTATCTCATAGTCACGTGCACAATTACTCAATGAATGGCATTACTCTCCCAGTGGTCACTGAGTACAAGGACTTGGGAGTGGTTGTGCAGCATGACTTGAAAACAGCAAAAAACTGTAGAACTGCAGCCACTAAGGGTTTTAGAATGTTATGGGCCATACGCAAGACTTTTGCGAACTTTGACGCTGATGTATTTCGTATATTATATCCGACTTATATCAGACCTCATTTGGAATATGGGATCCAGGCAGCGAGCCCGTGTTTCAAATAAGAAATAGACTTATTAGAAAGGGTGCAAAGAGTAGGAACTAAGCTAATAAAGGGTTTCTCAACCCTGTCATATGAGGAGAGGTTAAGTCGACTGGGTTTATTTCCACTGTCATACAGACGACTTAGGGGTGACCTAATACTAGCATACCGCATCCTAAGAAATGATTTTGGAGCTAATTTATCTAAATTATTTCTTCCTTCTAGCACCAACCAATTGCGAGGATATCACCTCAAGGTTCAAAAACCACGGTCGAATCGTCTGCGTCTGGAGATACGTTTTTCGCATCGAATTGTGAACCATTGGAACTCCCTACCGGAACACGTCGTATCAGCGCCATCCGTTGATTCATTCAAGGCGAGATTGGACCTCCTGTGTGCAATAAATCGAAAGGATTAACACAGGCATATAGCCTACTATCCTAAATAAATTGTAAACTGTAAACCATTATTTAATCATGTTTTACAATCGATAGCAAAATATGTTTATCATGTACGCTGGAGATTATACATGCACTTGATAAATGCTAATCACAGTAGTATAAAACATTCTTATCACTCATGTACAATCATTTATGTGCATGGTTGGAAAAATCCGCTAGATTGTCAGTGAGTGCAACACATCAGGAAATACAGAAGTATTGTCTTCGGATTATCAAGTAAAAACCAGGTCTTTGGTGGATGGATTATAAGTGCCTGGGAAAAATAAAGCTTGAAGTCGGTTTCCATACATAATTTTGTTGTTTACAGAATCCTTGAATTATAGTTCATTGATGTGTTATTTTGAAATCAGTCATATGATCATGTCATTTGATCCGCAATGTCATTGTTGGGAGTAAAATACATAGGCTTTAGACGCATTAATTAATGGATTTCTACAGCTTGTGGGTATTTTCTTCTCGTGAGGAAGGTTTTTGAATTTCAGTTGTTCCGACAGGAGTTGTATATATTAACTGCTCACCAACATTACGGATATAAGTGCATTACATTATCTTAGGAAAGTTGGGTTGAAGTTGGTGAGGCACATACGATGCTCGACGAGCGTACATCTGTCCGTGTGATGTTGCGGTGAGTTATATCTTTTACATGTTGTCGGTTTATGTCCATTTTATTCCACTTATTGTGTTGGGTAGGAGTTTTACGAACGACATTTTTTGTCTGTTTGAGAGTAAGTATCTTAATCGTTAATGTTTTATATAAAATTATAAATATAGGCAAAAACCAACAGGTGTGGTATTTAAGCTCTCAGATAGAAACTAGAACTACTATCGTTTGCAAACTCTTGTAGTTTGTCGTTAAGCACTTTTTTGAATAAGGCCAATGTACCTGCTTGACGCATTTCCATTGGTAGTTTATTCCATATCTGTGGTTAGGACTCTCGCCGACCATGCACATGGTCCGGGGTTCGAGCACGCACCGATGCACACCTAATATCTATGGTCGGCCTGCAATATTTGGGCTACCGATATCCATGCTGAAAATTCCATACTTGTACCAACACTACAGTGTGGAATCAAGCTGTAAATCAAAAATATAAATATATAAAAAATATATATAAAAATCAAGTAAAACGTTTGCCTGGTGACTGTTTTACATTGTTCGATAGCTACTGTACCCTTAGTGTATCTTAATTTTTAGTCATTGTCATCTGAAAATCGAGTGCCATTAGTAGAGGTAAAAACTAAGTGGTTTAGAAGCTTATAGTAAAGTGTCAAGTTTAGTTTCAGGAGTCTTAGCCATAGTGTTTCTAATCCTAGGGTGTTACATCTAGTGGACTAGTTCGCACCATTTTCGGTTCCGAGTAATTTTGACGTGAAGTACCTCTGCACTCCCTCGACTTCCGATTTCTCCTCTGTGCGTACACAGTTATACATGAATGAACAGTATTCAAATAAAGGACGCACACAAACCTTGTACAACAGAATTCTGGACTCATTTCTGTAGAAGTTCCTGAGAAGGAAGCCGATAAGTCTGCGTGACTTTGACACTTGTTTGGAGATATGTCCAGAAAATGGTAAGTCAGATGAGTATTTCAGTCTTAGGTTCAATACATATTGCAGTCATAAGAGTGCATGGCCTTGAATTGTCAGGTCAAGTTCTAAATTGTTGCAACCTATGCAGAGCCAGCCACATTTGTCGACATTAAACTGGAGTTGCCAGATGTCACACCATCTATCCATTTTTTCTAATTCTTGCTGTATGGCGTTTACTGTTATTCCGAGATCTGTGTTCTTGCATTTATAAGTCACTTTTAAGTCATCTGCATATAGTATTGGTTTACCAACACTAAAGCATTCACAGATACTGTTTATATATATTATGAATAGGAGTGGGCCTAATACACTTCCCTTGATTACACCACTACTTACTGGTTTAGGCCTTGAGATTATCGAGCCAACTTTTGTTATCTGATTCCCGTCACAGAGAAATGACTTTATCCAGCTCAGGAGAGGGTCACATATCCCTAGTGAGCATAACCTGTAGACTAGCAGATTATGGGGGACTCTGTCGAAAGCTTTTGTTATATCGAAATATAGCACAATTACTAGTTCTCTGTTGTCTCTGCTTCGTGTAACTTCATTGAAAAAGTTTATGTGGCCGGTCACACATGATCTCTTTTTGAGGAATCCGTGTTGTGATGGAGTGATAAGTTCATGTTCCAGTAATTTGTCTGACACTTGGTCTTTAACCACTTTCTCCATTATTCATGATATTACCGGTGTTATATTATTAGGTCTATAGTTGCATGCACTGGTTTTGGCCCCTGCTTTGTGCTTAGGTAATATGTATGTGGTTTTTCACACTTCAGGGTAAGTTCCAGTTTCCAGTGACAGAGTAAATATTCTAAGTAAAATGACTACCATTTCCGTGCTACCATTTTTGTATATGACAGATGGTATGTCGTCTGTTCCAGTACTGCCATTTGACCTCAATGTCTTAATTGCTGAGTCTATATTTTGTATATTAAAGTGTATTTCTCCTAATTTGTGATTAATTTTGCAGGTCATTTGGAAATTTAGGGTCGGGTGCATTTGGATCATTTGTGTCTGCACGGCGGTCTGTATAGGTAGGTTGAGTAAAATGTTGAAAACTGTTTGTAACCAGTTGCTTCTTCATTTCAGACCATGAATACTCATTTACAGCATGTTCGCCAGCGTCTTCAAATGGTAGAATTGGGTCGTTCATGGAATTTGAGTGGTTATGAGATAAATGGTCTGGAACTCAGCTTCATTTCGGTTTAGATGTAGGGTTGTTCGACCTCGACCAGGAGATAAATAGAAGGTTATTCGCGGCAGCAGAAATAGAAAGTATGTGAACATGAAAAATACATCAATGTTATATGCATATATAAATGTTTATGTCGATTGCATATTATACCATAGTAAAAGTTTACCTCTATTGTAGTTGTGTTTTCACGTATTTATGCTAAGTCTTAGAGTTTATTTAGTGTCAAAACATATATTGATGAGTACGAGCGTTTTAGTGTTCTAATAACTGATGCATTTTAGAAATAATTCATGGGTTCTGGTAGGGATAGTCATTGGGATGAAACAGTTTATACAGCAAGCGTTTGAAGGTTACAATGGAGTGACAGGTCCTATTTCTAGGGTAAACTAGTCGTGTATGTCAGTACTAAGTCTTCACGCATCCATGCTACTAGTTTATTTATAGTTTTTAGATTGCTAAGGGTGTTGAGGTGCGTCCTTTAGGTGCTGTAGTAGATTAGTGATTGATTCGTTCCAGGAGTAAATAGTTTATTAATATAATCAGTAGAGTGAAACAGTCTGTACAGAGAGCGTTTGAAGCTTGCAACCGAAGAGTAAGTTCTGACATCTATAGGCAGGCTATTCCATATTATAGAATACATGACTGTGAAGAAGTTTTCACGGAGTGTTGACTTAAAGGAATGAGTTGTCACCGTGCACGTTTGGTTACGCAGATCGTAAGAACCTTCCTGTGCGAATTGTATGTCCCTGTTACCTGAGAATGATATTTCGTGAAGGACCTTAAAGAAGAATATTAGGTTTATAATAAGTCTCCTTGTCCAAAGTGGGTCAAGTTTTAGGATCATGCAGCGTGAGATGTAGTCTTTCTTACAATCGTAGCCAAGAGGTTTTGAGGTAAAATATCGTTGGATACTTTCCATCATTAGCTTGTCACGTGTGCGAGTGCTGCTTATAATAAATGGACAGTATTCTAGTAGTGGTCTGACACATGTTTTGTACAGAATTAGCTTGGCTTCATTGTCGAGAAAGCCATTGAGTATGCCTCCTAAGAGCATCCTCGATTTTGTAGTCTGTGATGCTACTAGTTCAGAGAATGTCAAGTCACTAGAGTACCTCAGGCATAGGTCAACGACACTTTGGAGTCTGGTTAGGTTGGCAGATTGAAGTGTTAATTTCAGGTCAGGTGAGGGTGCGCCGAAGCAGACTCAGCCACATTTGTTCAGATTAAATTGGAGATTCCATAAGAACGGCCAAGCAGTCATTTTATCTAATTCCTTCTGCACTACATTCTTGAAGTACCCAAGTCACCACATTTGGATGTGTAAGCTACTTTCAGGTAATCTGCAAAAATGAATCGTTTCCCGTCTGAAAAGCAAGCGAATTTGTCACTGATGCATAGTGTAAATATCAGGGGTTCAATGACACTACTGTCAGCCACGTCTCGTAAACCGTTAACGCCCAGCTCTTGCTGCACTCGGGCTCACGCTGTTCCTTGAAGTTTCTCAGAAACCCTTAGTAATAACGGACGCAAAAACCAAAACATCAATTGTTGACTCGAGGATTCTTTATTGTTACGCCAACATATAGCCAACTTTATAACTAAGGTCTGTGAACAAATATTACAATAATAAATCACAATATTACTTCTGACGGTTTGCTACTGACTTCTTTCTGAACAGCGACCGATGAGACGATGACTGTCGTATTGATGCCTCCACGAAAATTGGGGAAGTTGGTTTTGAGCAAACAACCATGAATTGATCGTTCAATCTTCAACTACATTGACAACTACGTTGTACTACACCAGAAGTGATAGGGCTAGGTTTGGAGGTTGCAGACCCGAGTTTAACTGTTTGCGACCTATTGTTAAGGAATGATTTAAGCCACCCTAATAACGGGTCACGTATTCCTGAAGAGTTCAGCTTATTTCTTAACAGTAAATGGTCAACACGGTCAAATGCCTTAGAAATGTCAAAGTAGATGACAAGTACTAGTTGCCGTCTGTCACGACTGCTGGTTACAAAATTGAAGAAGTCTAGGTGACATGTTAAACATGATCTGGATTTCAGGAATCCATGTTGGTTCGGACTTATAATATTGCGGCTAGGCATATGTTTGATTAAGTTATCTTTAACTAGTCTCTCCATAATTCCAGATGCGATAGGTGTGATATTGATCGGCCGGTAGTTACTGACTTCAGTTTTCGAGCCAGATTTGTGTTTAGGCATAATGAATGTTGCCTTCCATATATCAGGGTAAGTTTGGGTTTCTAAGGACATTGTGAATATTATAAGCAGAAGTAGAGGAATAATAATAGTAGTAATAATAATAGTATGTTCTCATTTTGTACATGAGGGACGCCAGTTTACAGGCATCATCAATATGATACGTTACATATACGATTAGCAATTATAATTAATAATAATGTTTTAATAAAATACACATTTTTTCCTACCCACCAAATGTACAGGCATGGATAAGCATTATTTAAATTTCATAAATTTGGTTTATAGTTAAATTACTTGATTGATGACGTTTCTGTATTTGGTTTGTGGGAACAATATGATAACCAGTCATTCAATGGAGCACATCATGAAATATAGGAATATTGACTTCGCATTAACAAAAAAACCCAAGTAAGTTTTGGATGGATTAAAAATACTTGGGAAAAAATAAAGCTTGAAGTAATTCCGAATCTCATTTTTGATTTATATCCAAATTGGGTAATAAGGAAGCTATTTTTACAGATACGATCAGTTATGTTATAAGCTACAATCGTGACGTTGTATTACAAATTGATACTTTTCCATTGGTATAAGAGTATATTCCACAAATGTAATCCAGGTTGCGTCGTGGAGAAAGTTAATTCGTTATTAACCAGGCAACTGAAAGATACGGGACCAATAATGTTTGCAGATCATTTGTCATTGTAAATGGTCAAATATCCACATTATTCATTCTCATTCAAAAAGTCAAATGGAAGCTGAAATGGTGAGAGAAAAAAGAAGACAAACAACAGCAACGCAAAAGAAAGCAACGGGAGTCCTTAAGGAGTGATTAATAAATATATACATATATATTCTGTTTAGTAACTATGGTTATTTTTGTTCATCAACTAACTAGTCCCGTTATGCTAACTTTTATATTATGTGTGAACTAATATTACTGTCCTGTGTAGAAATGTTTATCATCTAGTTCCAATAATATTAAAATTTATAATTGTAGTTTGTTGTAACTACACGTTTAAAGAACTTAAAATATCTATGTAGGGTGAAAAAGGGGGTGTAAGAGTCAGGCGCAAAAGTGCATTGTCATCTTTGAGCAGTCTGGTGACTGAGGAGATGAACACTGGAAGTGTGTTTGCATCGCGCACATTAGCTGGTAGTCTATTCCAAATGACTGAAAACTTATTTAAGAAGAAGTTGTACCGCACGTAAGTCTGACAGTGCTCTATAGCAGCTAGGTTGTGATGATTTCTAAGATTGTAACTGATGACAGCGGTAGGTTTAGTTATTGGCTCGGAGGAATGCAAGAGAAGATTAGTTAGCTTATAGTAAAAGATAAGGTTTAGCTTAAGGCGTCTTTTCCAGAGGGGTTCTAATCTTAGTCTTTCGCATCGCTCATGGTATTCCAGACCACTTTCTAAACCAAGAGTTCTTGAGGTAAACTGCCGTTGCACTCCCTCTAATTTAAGCTTGTCATTTTGTCTTAGTCCGCTAAGAATAAACGGGCAGTATTCTAAGATAGGTCGGACACATACTTTGTATAATAAAACCCTAGTTTCACAACAAAAGAAATTGCGTGTTATGCATCCTATCAGCCTTCGCGTTTTACGTCTGGCATAATCAGTCTGTTCAGCGAACGTTAGGTTACTAGAGTATCTAATACCGAGATCTACGACTGAGTTGAGCTTAGCTAGTTTTCGCCCATTTATTTCAAGAGTTAGATCAAGCTTACTGTTGCCGATACAAATCCAGCCGCATTTGTCAATGTTAAAATTTAGACAGGATTCAGCACACCACGTTGCGAGGCTACTTAGTTCAAGATGTATTTTAGTAACCATATCGCTTAATTCATGAGTGTAGCAGGAGTAGACGACTTTGAGGTCGTCAGCATATAGGAATGGTTTACCTGAGGTGAAGCACTTGCAAATGCTGTTAATGTAGACTGTGAATAAAAGTGGACCTAGGACACTACCTTGCACGACCCCACTTGAGATCTGCCTAGGATGAGACAATACAGATCCAACTTTGGTTATTTGTACCCTGTTGCTTAGAAATGATTTTAACCAGTTCAGTAATGGGTTGCGAATTCCACAAGAGTACAGCTTCTCAAAGAGAATACTGTGAGATACCATGTCAAATGCCCTAGATATATCGAAGTAGAGAACAACGACTAGCTTACGTGCTTCGCGACTACTAGTGATGCAGTTGAAAAAGTCGAAGTGGCAAGTAACGCAGGATCTATTTTTGAGAAATCCGTGTTGAGACCTTGTAACAAGATCTTCCCTAATTAGGTAGTCTGACAATTGATCTTTTACAACTTTCTCCATGATTCGTGAGATAACTGGGGTTATATTTATGGGTCTGTAATTGCGGACGTTTGCCCTATCACCAGATTTGTAATGTGGAATTATGAAGCTAGTTTTCCACTCACTAGGGTAAGTGCCAGTGTCCATAGATATTGAGAAGAATTTAAGAAGTAACAGGGTATATCACACCCACTGTTTTTGAAAATTATCGAAGCGAGGCCATCCGGTCCCGTACTAGTGGAAGGTTTAAGGCTTTTAATTGCTTGTACTATTAACTGATTAGTGAACACAATGCTTTCAAGGGAAGAGATAGTAACGGGGGCGGTTTCACCAGGCATATGTGTTTCTAAACTAAAGTTTGCAAACCAATCACTGAAAGTTCACAGATAGTGGCAGGTTCATTGTAGATTACTTTGTCGTGAAGTAAGTATGGGATTTCCCTCGCCGACTGCATTCGTTTTTTAAGAAGTGCCGTTAAGTTATAAACTTTGGAGGTACTTTCAAGTGCCGTTAACTCTTCGTCGAGGTCCTTTTGAGAGCGTAGGCGCTTGATAGATTCAAGAGACTCGTGGATTGAGAGCAATAGTGATATGTCCTTAGTGGAATAGTACTGTTTCTTCAGCTTCCTTAACTTATTACGGTGTGCCCTTGGAATATATTCAGTTCGGTGTCTACTTAATTTCACTATTTTCTTTGGAGCAACTGTATCTAGACAAAGGGTAACATTCCTGTAAAACAGGGTTACTAAGGCCTCCAGGGAGTCAGTGGTAAAATAGTCATCCCATTGACAGAGTCGAATAAGTTCTTGGACTAATCCCCAGTCTGTATATTTGTAACTACGACATATTGTGCTTCCTGAGTCTTGTTTGTTTCCTGTATTTAGTGGTGAGAAAGGCAGAGAGCAGAGTACCATTCTATGGTCACTACTGGAAAATCGATTACCAACATACGTGGATACTGGGATTGTGTCATGACAAAAAACAAGGTCCAACATGTTGTCACCACGAGTAGGTGTCTGGACGTGTTGTTGCCATCCATAACAGTCTATAGTGGCAAGTAATTCGTCGAAGCGTTGGGGGCCGGAACTAGTTAGCCAATTGACTTCTGGAAGATTGAAGTCCCCTGCAATTATTTTGTAATTAGCACTAAACGAGGATGCGTGTGCAAACGATTTAGCTAATAACGCATCAGTTTCTTTTGTTGAGCTTGGTGCTCGATAAACACAGCCTATGAGAAGTTTGTACTTATCTCCATGTAAGACAACCCAGAGTGAGTCAGGTACATTATTCATTGTTTCATCTTCCACCTTACTGACTACAAATGAGTTATGTATATATATGAGACATCCTCCACCACGCTTGCAATCTCTGTTTGCACGGTGTACAGTGTAATCATCGATACCTATATGCACATCAAGTACAGAGGATGAGCACCATGACTCAGTAATCAGAGCTACAGTAGGCTTGGCGACTAATAATAATGTCCTTAGTTCAGATATCTTATTGATTAAGGAACGTGCATTAATTAGCAATATCGTGAATAAGTCACGGGATACTACAAACTGGCTTAAAATGTCACCATAACCTAAATCTATTTGTGCGTCAGCACCGCAAGAATTTATGAATGAAAAGGAGGTCGGACTGGGTGTCTGCACATCGGAGTTGGTGTGCAATGAGGTGGTCCTAGGTGCCATGGGTCGTACCAGTGATTCGGGACACCTGGAAAATTTACCATGTGTTCCTGGATATAAGGGTAGTACAGGTTGGGCCTAGGTTGACGGTTAAAAGGCATAGCATCAAAGGTCTACCCATCCAACTGCTATTCGTCATACCGGTATACACCTTCGGGTTGTTTTTATAACTTAAAGGGAATTGTGAAGGAAGGTGCTTTGGCTGCAAGACTTTAGGAGTCTTGGAGCCTGACTTTCTATAAGGTGGAGCATGCGGAACACCTCCAGATATACTTATGTTTCGAGAGGAGTTTTTCGTAACAAGTGATGGTTTGTTGGCATTCTTACTCTCAGCAGGCTTATTGAATACAAAGTATTCTTCCCCATCATTAGTCTCAACCCTGCGAAATTTGTTCATCGTGGTGAGGTTACTACGTTTGGGGGGAAATTTCTTAGAACAACTTGCAGAAGTTTATAAGTTTCCAGACCGTAGGTGTTACGAATTTCCTGGAATAATTTGAGCGCCGAGTCAGATTGATTCATTATAAATTATTTAAATTAATCCCAGCGTGTTAAGAAAATCAAAACAAGATTTTTCTGAACGTTTCGCCGTGTAAGCCACAGCTTCTTCAGCAGATTTATTCGGATTATAATTAATCATCAAAATATATAGTCAAAATTTTTTACATAAAATGAAGTCAGTTTATTTGAAGGTCATTTCTCTATGAACATTTTTTACCAATAGAAGTATGTAAGCTGTCCTCACATATATTTGTAATGACTAATGTCAAATTGTTGTTGTGTTTACTTCTCTATAGTTGACTTGTAAAGATTAGATCTGTATGCGTGTGTGTGTATGTGTGTTATTTGTCATATGGAAAATACGTGAATTCATATGTGATAAACGTGTCACTACATGTTTTAAAGGTCATGGAGGCTCGTAGAGTGTTTGTTGTTTTTTCATTTGTCTTGCTTCATAAGAGTTTGCCATATAGGTGATAAGTCTATACCTTCCTTCCTATTCACTGCATTTGATGTGGTTAAAATGTGCAAGGCTTCTGAAGTCAATCTTTCTTTATGTGAATGAAATCCTCTTCCAAGAATTTCGACATTGTCAAAATCAATCTTATGTCCGCTGTCTATCGCATGTATTGCTATAGCCGATCTTTTTTCTAGACTTTTTAATTCTACTTCATTCCTAGGTGGACGTTTCGTGCAAAGTCTATGTTCATTCACTCTGACTTTCACCTGCCTACTGCTCTCTCCTATATAGCATGCCTCACATTCTGAACACTTTATCTTGTAGACACAATTACTTTGTGACATTTTGGGAACTATATCTTTAACATGCACTAAAGCTTTCTCTAGAGAATTAGAAGGTTTGACATAGACTTTAATATTATATGCAGCAAATAGTCTTTGAAGTTGTTCAGCTGTGTCTTTTCGATATGGAATGGCTATCGTCGATAGCCAGGATTTTTCAACTTTTTGTTTTTCTCTATGCTCCTTTCTATTGATGATATTATCTAGTAGCTTTTCAGGATAACCATTTCCAATCAAAATCTGTTTTATATTGGTTATCTCTTTCTCCATATCGTCATTATCAGTTATAATGTCTCTGGCTCTGTTAAAGAGATTTAAAGCTACTGAGACTTTCATTCCTATTGGATGATCTGATTGGAAATTCAAATACTTATTGGAATGTGTCGGCTTTCTGTATATGGTAAACTTCAGTTTCTCGTCAGTTTGTCTTTTTACAAGACAATCAAGAAAGTTTAGAGTTCCCTCCGCCGATTCTATTTCATTGGTAAACTCAATATATTCTGAGATTGAGTTAATTTCTGTTAAAAAGTCTTCTTTTTCAGCTTTCTTTATGACAATAAATGTGTCATCTACGTATCTGTACCATATTCTAGGATGACAGCTAAGACTTGTCAATGCTTTCTTTTCTAAGGCTTTCATATATAAGTTTGCTACAATTGGAGATGCCGGTGAACCCATTGCAACTCCATTTGTTTGACAGTATAGTTTATCTTTAAATGTAAAATATGTTGATTCCAAACAAAGTTTTAAACATTTTATAACCTCATCTATTGATAATAAAGATTTACTTAATACTTCTTGATTGTTTTCAAGTTCATATTTCATAATATCCAGTGACTCACATATAGGAATACTAGTAAATAAAGAAACCACATCAAAACTTGCCATAATCTCGTCTTCTTCAATAATTATATCCATTACTTTCTTTTTAAATTCACCAATATTTTTGATGTTCGAAGGAATATTGTATTGAAGTGGTTTCAGTATTCGTGATATGTATTTTGATAAAGTATATGTTACTGAATTGGTAAAATCGATTATTGGTCTTAAAGGAACGTTTATTTTATGTAATTTTGGCCTTCCATAAAATCTCGCGGCCGTGTTTGTCTTGGGAGCTATTGAGAACCAAACTGAATTCCCCAGTTTTGGTTTCGATTCTCTAAGTATATTGCATACTTGGGCTTTTACTTTGTTCATAGTACTAGACATTTTGTTTACTGGTACTAATGTGTATGGCCCTGTTTCGATATGTTCTAAAGCTTTCTTGTCGTAGTCGTCTTTATTAAGAATTACGGTGATATTGCCTTTGTCAGCTTTAGTAATAACAATAGATTTGTCTGATCTTAATGTTTGTAAAGCATGACGTTCGTTCTTCGATAAATTCGAGGTGACCTGCTTTTGATTCGATAGGATACATCCAACTTTCTGACCTAACTCATTAGCTTCATCATCAGGTAAAAGAGTTAATATAGGTTCCATGATGGGCGCTAATTCTATTGCTGTCAGTGGTTTTCGAGTTATGTTAAAGTTTAGTCCTTTTTCAAGTAATTCTGTTTCATGTACATTAAGTTCTCTATCTGATAAGTTGCATACGGTTCTTGTATTTGTGTGTACATTTGACTTATTTGCTCTGGAGTATGCTGCTTTCGGATTTATAAGCTTTTCAAATTTTCGAATTTGTCTTTGCTTCGTAGCATTGAAATGAGCGGACTTCCGTTTTTCGAATAATTCGTTAATTGTAGTTAGATGGTCTTTGGATAAAAGAATATTCAGACAATCATCAATATTATTAATTCGATATTGATAATGTTGCATTGCTAATGTACATTTGTGTATCCGTTCCCGAAGGAACACGCGAGATGCTACAATAGATGCTTTCATAGATCGATGAGATTTTTCTGGAACTCTTATCATAAGGGGTTTTGGAATGATATCGTTTTATAAACATCGTAAATTGAATATACGGTGATTATACCAATTTGAATGAAATTTTGATAATTTAATCCGATTTTTAATAAGATTATAGGTTTCCAGACCGTAGGTGTTACGAATTTCCTGGAATAATTTGAGCGCCGAGTCAGATTGATTCATTATAAATTATTTAAATTAATCCCAGCGTGTTAAGAAAATCAAAACAAGATTTTTCTGAACGTTTCGCCGTGTAAGCCACAGCTTCTTCAGCAGATTTATTCGGATTATAATTAATCATCAAAATATATAGTCAAAAATTTTTACATAAAATGAAGTCAGTTTATTTGAAGGTCATTTCTCTATGAACATTTTTTACCAATAGAAGTATGTAAGCTGTCCTCCCATATATTTGTAATGACTAATGTCAAATTGTTGTTGTGTTTACTCTTCTATAGTTGATTTGTAAAGATTAGATCTGTATGCGTGTGTGTGTATGTATGTTATTTGTCATATGGAAAATACGTGAATTCATATGTGATAAACGTGTCACTACATGTTTTAAAGGTCATGGAGGCTCATAGAGTGTTTGTTGTTTTTTCATTTGTCTTGCTTCATAAGAGTTTGCCATATAGGTGATAAGTCTATACCTTCCTTCCTATTCACTGCATTTGATGTGGTTAAAATGTGCAAGGCTTCTGAAGTCAATCTTTCTTTATGTGAATGAAATCCTCTTCCAAGAATTTCGACATTGTCAAAATCAATCTTATGTCCGCTGTCTATCGCATGTATTGCTATAGCCGATCTTTTTTCTAGACTTTTTAATTCTACTTCATTTCTAGGTGGACGTTTCGTGCAAAGTCTATGTTCATTCACTCTGACTTTCACCTGCCTACTGCTCTCCCCTATATAGCATGCCTCACATTCTGAACACTTTATCTTGTAGACACAATTACTTTGTGACATTTTGGGAACTATATCTTTGACATGCACTAAAGCTTTCTCTAGAGAATTAGAAGGTTTGACATAGACTTTAATATTATATGCAGCAAATAGTCTTTGAAGTTGTTCAGCTGTGTCTTTTCGATATGGAATGGCTATCGTCGATAGCCAGGATTTTTCAACTTTTTGTTTTTCTCTATGCTCCTTTCTATTGATGATATTATCTAGTAGCTTTTCAGGATAACCATTTCCAATCAAAATCTGTTTTATATTGGTTATCTCTTTCTCCATATCGTCATTATCAGTTATAATGTTTCTAGCTCTGTTAAAGAGATTTAAAGCTACTGAGACTTTCATTCCTATTGGATGATCTGATTGGAAATTCAAATACTTATTGGAATGTGTCGGCTTTCTGTATATGGTAAACTTCAGTTTCTCGTCAGTTTGTCTTTTTACAAGACAATCAAGAAAGTTTAGAGTTCCCTCCGCCGATTCTATTTCATTAGTAAACTCAATATATTCTGAGATTGAGTTAATTTCTGTTAAAAAGTCTTCTTTTTCAGCTTTCTTTATGACAATAAATGTGTCATCTACGTATCTGTACCATATTCTAGGATGACAGCTAAGACTTGTCAATGCTTTCTTTTCTAAGGCTTTCATATATAAGTTTGCTACAATTGGAGATGCTGGTGAACCCATTGCAACTCCATTTGTTTGACAGTATAGTTTATCTTTAAATGTAAAATATGTTGATTCCAAACAAAGTTTTAAACATTTTATAACCTCATCTATTGATAATAAAGATTTACTTAATACTTCTTGATTGTTTTCAAGTTCATATTTCATAATATCGAGTGACTCACATATAGGAATACTAGTAAATAAAGAAACCACATCAAAACTTGCCATAATCTCGTCTTCTTCAATAATTATATCCATTACTTTCTTTTTAAATTCATCAATATTTTTGATGTTCGAAGGAATATTGTATTGAAGTGGTTTCAGTATTCGTGATATGTATTTTGATAAAGTATATGTTACTGAATTGGTAAAATCGATTATTGGTCTTAAAGGAACGTTTATTTTATGTAATTTTGGCCTTCCATAAAATCTCGCGGCCGTGTTTGTCTTGGGAGCTATTGAGAACCAAACTGAATTCCCCAGTTTTGGTTTCAATTCTCTAAGTATATTGCATACTTGGGCTTTTACTTTGTTCATAGTACTAGACATTTTGTTTACTGGTACTAATGTGTATGGCCCTGTTTCGATATGTTCTAAAGCTTTCTTGTCGTAGTCGTCTTTATTAAGAATTACGGTGATATTGCCTTTGTCAGCTTTAGTAATAACAATAGATTTGTCTGATCTTAATGTTTGTAAAGCATGACGTTCGTTCTTCGATAAATTCGAGGTGACCTGCTTTTGATTCGATAGGATACATCCAACCTTCTGACGTAACTCATTAGCTTCATCATCAGGTAAAAGAGTTAATATAGGTTCCATGATGGGCGCTAATTCTATTGCTGTCAGTGGTTTTCGAGTTATGTTAAAGTTTAGTCCTTTTTCAAGTAATGCTGTTTCATGTACATTAAGTTCTCTATCTGATAAGTTGCATACGGTTCTTGTATTTGTGTGTACATTTGACTTATTTGCTCTGGAGTATGCTGCTTTCGGATTTATAAGCTTTTCAAATTTTCGAATTTGTCTTTGCTTCGTAGCATTGAAATGAGCGGACTTCCGTTTTTCGAATAATTCGTTAATTGTAGTTAGATGGTCTTTGGATAAAAGAATATTCAGACAATCATCAATATTATTAATTCGATATTGATAATGTTGCATTGCTAATGTACATTTGTGTATCCGTTCCCGAAGGAACACGCGAGATGCTACAATAGATGCTTTCATAGATCGATGAGATTTTTCTGGAACTCTTATCATAAGGGGTTTTGGAATGATATCGTTTTATAAACATCGTAAATTGAATATACGGTGATTATACCAATTTGAATGAAATTTTGATAATTTAATCCGATTTTTAATAAGATTATAAGTTTCCAGACCGTAGGTGTTACAAATTTCCTGGAATAATTTGAGCGCCGAGTCAGATTGATTCATTATAAATTATTTAAATTAATCCCAGCGTGTTAAGAAAATCAAAACAAGATTTTTCTGAACGTTTCGCCGTGTAAGCCACAGCTTCTTCAGCAGATTTATTCGGATTATAATTAATCATCAAAATATATAGTCAAAATTTTTTACATAAAATGAAGTCAGTTTATTTGAAGGTCATTTCTCTATGAACATTTTTTTACCAATAGAAGTATGTAAGCTGACCTCACATATATTTGTAATGACTAATGTCAAATTGTTGTTGTGTTTACTTCTCTATAGTTGACTTGTAAAGATTAGATCTGTATGCGTGTGTGTGTAAGTTTTTTTTTATTTATTTTTTTTTCAGAACAAAATATTTAGAGCGAACAATTGTTTTCAATAAATTCTTCTTCAGGCTCTACAATTATAAATCCATTAATGTAAGCATACAATAGCCAGTAAAGGCGAATTAGAATCATATCAGAAAGTGTATTGTGGAACAAGTATAAGATGGGATGAAACAATAGTCATATAGTCATATAGTTTTTTAATATGCATGGTCAATAACAACATGGGACAGAATGAGATGAAATAATTTAATGATGTGTGTATATATATAAATATAGTTGACAGAAAATACAGGTTTCAAGGGTGAGTGTAATCAGGGTGTGTGAGGCAATATGAAAATAAACCAACGAATGGGGCGGTCTAGACTTAAGTTCAAGGTTGAAAATAACAACAATAAGAATGATTGTAAAATAATAACGATGATATGGTGTAAAATTAAAATTAAATGTACTATTGGTGAATGATTATCAAATAATAATAATGAATATAATGAAGTGGAATGAACAGGATTTTGTAAATACGATAGTAAGTTAGAAAAGCACTATTTAAACCTAAGGTAATAAAATCATAAGAAAGGTCATGAAATTATAAAAGTCGAAAATGAACGTTTGTCAATGAAACAGAGGAATAGAAGAAGGAAAAGAAAAGAAAAGAAAATCGCGAAAGGAATTTATAGTGTTAATGGAGGATTTGTTGGCTTTATTGTAGGCCAAGGTAAACATAGAGGTTGAACATACTTCTTCTGTATGCAGAGGGATGGTCTTCTGGTATTAATTGCAACTGCTTCAGCTACTGATAGAAGACGTAGTCGAGCTCCTCTAGATAAATTACTAGGAACGCGGTAAATAACTGAGAACGCTTGGTCAAGTTTTATCCGGTGTCCAGTATCTACCAAGTGGGCTAAGACTGCACTATTTATGCCTTTGGTTACTCCTTTACTCAACCATACAGGTACATGTTCACGTGCGCGCATGGATAAAGCCCTCTGAGTACGGCCAATATAACTAGCTCCACATGAGCAGTTGAATTCGTAGATGCACATTGATGAGGCCATCTTTGGTAATTTATCCTTTACTTGCTGTGTGAGTACTGGTTTAGTTGAGAAGTTTAGTACCAATTTAGCTGCGGGAAATGTTCTATCTATTGCTCTATTGAGTCGACACTTTAGAATGTCAGCTGCAATTTCCCCTTTGTAACTTAACTTAAGATACAAAGGTTTCTTGTCTACGGTATCCACCTTTTCCCTGTCTATAGGTATTGACATATACTTTCTTAGGAAGCTCTGTGGATATCCATTCTCTTGCAGTGTGAGTTTTAGTTTATGCATTTCTTCCTTAATGCATTCCTCTGAGCATATTCGTTTTATTCTGTAGCTAAGACACTTAACTAAGTTTCTTTTATGCTGAATCGGTGTGAAACTATGGAAATGGGTGTACTGACCCGTCCAAGTTTTCTTTCTAAATAATTTCCTTTGTAGATATCCATCTGTCTTCATGGTAAGTAGGACGTCTAGGAAAGGTAAACTGTTATTGTCTTCTTCTTCACATGTAAACTGAATAGTTGGGTGAACACTATTAACGGTATTCAGAAGCTCTTGTTTATTAAGATTTCTATTACAAACGATAAACGTATCATCTACGTATCGACAATAATAGTCAAACCCTTTAATCGTGTCTTTGAGTGGACCATTTTCAAGCTTTGCCAGGAAAATATCCGCTAGCAAAGGGCCCAAAGGTGATCCCATGGCTACCCCATCAACTTGTCTATAAAAACCATTATTGAACATAAACTGAACGTTCATAGTGCACTTCAATAATAATTCTTTGACCTTTTCGGGTGGGATTCCTACATCTATTTTCTTTTCTATCAGCTGGTCACATATGTAGTTGACTGTTTCAAGCAGTGGGACATTGGTGAATAATGATGCTACATCCAGTGACATCATTTTCTTTCCCTTTACATTCAAGCTTTTGGTAGTTTCCACAAAGCTGAATACGTCTTTTACACTGAATTTCACTACTTCGCGATGTAGTGGTTCTAGTGCCTTTACCAACCACTTAGCTGTAGAATGATAAGGGGATTGGCACATATCTAAGATGGGACGTAGTGGTACCCCCGGCTTGTGAACTTTCGGTAAACCATAAAGTCTTGGTGTGTGCGTACCTGAGGGTTTCAATTCGTCGAGTGTTTCTTTAGGAATCAGATTACTCTCAACTAATGATTTTAGTGTCTTGGCCATTTGGCGTTCGGTTGCCTCCGTTGTGTCTTTACAACTGCTTAGCTTTTGAAATTTCGTATGGTCGTTTAGAATGATATTCATTTTGTCTAAATAATCACTCTTATTCATGATAACTGTGCCAGATCCTTTATCAGGTCTAGTTATTATCAGATTTTCGTTCTTTTTGAGGTCACGTAATGCCTCTCGGTGTTTCTTTGTAAGTAGACTGTTGGCGGGATGTTTGCTGCTCTTAAACTGGTAGCAGGAATCGATTAGGGTACTTTTAAATCTTTCTAGCTCATACTTGGACGTAGGAGTTAGGTCGCTTGTCTGGGTAAATAGGTTTTCAAATTGGACATCAGTCTCTAAATGATCAACCTGATTACGTCTGTCACAGAATTTTAAACCGAGAGATAAGGCTTCAAGCTGTGTCTTATCTAAGCATACAGAGGAAAAATTGAAAACGTACCGGTTATAGTCAATTGGAAAATGAGTTTCGGTCGTTTCTGTATCTAGTCCTTTAGTTAATAATATCAATTTCTTGCTTTCTCGAGTTTTTGAACTTCATTAACGTAGTTAATAAATAAATCCTTCAGGTTTTGAGGAAGTTCATCGACGGCGTAAAGTCTTTGAGAAATATTTCTCTCTAGTTCAGATATATAAACTTGAAGTGATTCGATTTGATTAACGGCGAATCGCTTTAGTGACTTCTGATTCGGTCGTGTTTTGCATCGACGAAGGGATTTTGAATATAATTTAGGATACCTGTTGTTCACAATACAATTTCGAATAAATTCCATATGCGTTTTCGCTTCTGTGAGCCTAGCACTATACTTCAGGTACTCATTAAGTGCCTTTAGAGCTACGGGATGCTCACTAGATTTCAGTAAATTAAATATTCCCATAATTTATTCAGAACAAAATATTTAGAGCGAACAATTGTTTTCAATAAATTCTTCTTCAGGCTCTACAATTATAAATCCATTAATGTAAGCATACAATAGCCAGTAAAGGCGAATTAGAATCATATCAGAAAGTGTATTGTGGAACAAGTATAAGATGGGATGAAACAATAGTCATATAGTTTTTTTTTTTTTTAATATGCATGGTCAATAACAACATGGGACAGAATGAGATGAAATAATTTAATGATGTGTGTATATATATAAATATAGTTGACAGAAAATACAGGTTTCAAGGGTGAGTGTAATCAGGGTGTGTGAGGCAATATGAAAATAAACCAACGAATGGGGCGGTCTAGACTTAAGTTCAAGGTTGAAAATAACAACAATAAGAATGATTGTAAAATAATAACGATGATATGGTGTAAAATTAAAATTAAATGTACTATTGGTGAATGATTATCAAATAATAATAATGAATATAATGAAGTGGAATGAACAGGATTTTGTAAATACGATAGTAAGTTAGAAAAGCACTATTTAAACCTAAGGTAATAAAATCATAAGAAAGGTCATGAAATTATAAAAGTCGAAAATGAACGTTTGTCAATGAAACAGAGGAATAGAAGAAGGAAAAGAAAAGAAAAGAAAATCGCGAAAGGAATTTATAGTGTTAATGGAGGATTTGTTGGCTTTATTGTAGGCCAAGGTAAACATAGAGGTTGAACATACTTCTTCTGTATGCAGAGGGATGGTCTTCTGGTATTAATTGCAACTGCTTCAGCTACTGATAGAAGACGTAGTCGAGCTCCTCTAGATAAATTACTAGGAACACGGTAAATAACTGAGAACGCTTGGTCAAGTTTTATCCGGTGTCCAGTATCTACCAAGTGGGCTAAGACTGCACTATTTATGCCTTTGGTTACTCCTTTACTCAACCATACAGGTACATGTTCACGTGCGCGCATGGATAAAGCCCTCTGAGTACGGCCAATATAACTAGCTCCACATGAGCAGTTGAATTCGTAGATGCACATTGATGAGGCCATCTTTGGTAATTTATCCTTTACTTGCTGTGTGAGTACTGGTTTAGTTGAGAAGTTTAGTACCAATTTAGCTGCGGGAAATGTTCTATCTATTGCTCTATTGAGTCGACACTTTAGAATGTCAGCTGCAATTTCCCCTTTGTAACTTAACTTAAGATACAAAGGTTTCTTGTCTACGGTATCCACCTTTTCCCTGTCTATAGGTATTGACATATACTTTCTTAGGAAGCTCTGTGGATATCCATTCTCTTGCAGTGTGAGTTTTAGTTTATGCATTTCTTCCTTAATGCATTGTATGCTATTGTATGCTTACATTAATGGATTTATAATTGTAGAGCCTGAAGAAGAATTTATTGAAAACAATTGTTCGCTCTAAATATTTTGTTCTGAATAAATTATGGGAATATTTAATTTACTGAAATTTATTTTTTTTTATTTTATGGTTACAGCTTGATTTCACACCGTATTTTTGGTACAAGTGTGGAATTTTCAGCGTGGATATGTGATAAACGTGTCACTACATGTTTAAAAACAGAATTACTTGAAAAAGGACTAAACTTTAACATAACTCGAAAACCACTGACAGCAATAGAATTAGCGCCCATCATGGAACCTATATTAACTCTTTTACCTGATGATGAAGCTAATGAGTTAGGTCAGAAAGTTGGATGTATCCTATCGAATCAAAAGCAGGTCACCTCGAATTTATCGAAGAACGAACGTCATGCTTTACAAACATTAAGATCAGACAAATCTATTGTTATTACTAAAGCTGACAAAGGCAATATCACCGTAATTCTTAATAAAGACGACTACGACAAGAAAGCTTTAGAACATATCGAAACAGGGCCATACACATTAGTACCAGTAAACAAAATGTCTAGTACTATGAACAAAGTAAAAGCCCAAGTATGCAATATACTTAGAGAATCGAAACCAAAACTGGGGAATTCAGTTTGGTTCTCAATAGCTCCCAAGACAAACACGGCCGCGAGATTTTATGGAAGGCCAAAATTACATAAAATAAACGTTCCTTTAAGACCAATAATCGATTTTACCAATTCAGTAACATATACTTTATCAAAATACATATCACGAATACTGAAACCACTTCAATACAATATTCCTTCGAACATCAAAAATATTGGTGAATTTAAAAAGAAAGTAATGGATATAATTATTGAAGAAGACGAGATTATGGCAAGTTTTGATGTGGTTTCTTTATTTACTAGTATTCCTATATGTGAGTCACTGGATATTATGAAATATGAACTTGAAAACAATCAAGAAGTATTAAGTAAATCTTTATTATCAATAGATGAGGTTATAAAATGTTTAAAACTTTGTTTGGAATCAACATATTTTACATTTAAAGATAAACTATACTGTCAAACAAATGGAGTTGCAATGGGTTCACCGGCATCTCCAATTGTAGCAAACTTATATATGAAAGCCTTAGAAAAGAAAGCATTGACAAGTCTTAGCTGTCATCCTAGAATATGGTACAGATACGTAGATGACATATTTATTGTCATAAAGAAAGCTGAGAAAGAAGACTTTTTAACAGAAATTAACTCAATCTCAGAATATATTGAGTTTACCAATGAAATAGAATCGGCGGAGGGAACTCTAAACTTTCTTGATTGTCTTGTAAAAAGACAAACTGACGAGAAACTGAAGTTTACCATATACAGAAAGCCGACACATTCCAATAAGTATTTGAATTTCCAATCAGATCATCCAATAGGAATGAAAGTCTCAGTAGCTTTAAATCTCTTTAACAGAGCCAGAGACATTATAACTGATAATGACGATATGGAGAAAGAGATAACCAATATAAAACAGATTTTGATTGGAAATGGTTATCCTGAAAAGCTACTAGATAATATCATCAATAGAAAGGAGCATAGAGAAAAACAAAAAGTTGAAAAATCCTGGCTATCGACGATAGCCATTCCATATCGAAAAGACACAGCTGAACAACTTCAAAGACTATTTGCTGCATATAATATTAAAGTCTATGTCAAACCTTCTAATTCTCTAGAGAAAGCTTTAGTGCATGTTAAAGATATAGTTCCCAAAATGTCACAAAGTAATTGTGTCTACAAGATAAAGTGTTCAGAATGTGAGGCATGCTATATAGGAGAGAGCAGTAGGCAGGTGAAAGTCAGAGTGAATGAACATAGACTTTGCACGAAACGTCCACCTAGGAATGAAGTAGAATTAAAAAGTCTAGAAAAAAGATCGGCTA
Organism: Trichobilharzia regenti; assembly: GCA_944472135.2. NCBI lineage: Eukaryota > Metazoa > Platyhelminthes > Trematoda > Strigeidida > Schistosomatidae > Trichobilharzia > Trichobilharzia regenti. The sequence continues at coordinate 120,415,881 of OX235264.1, read as the reverse complement.
TAGCAATACATGCGATAGACAGCGGACATAAGATTGATTTTGACAATGTCGAAATTCTTGGAAGAGGATTTCATTCACATAAAGAAAGATTGACTTCAGAAGCCTTGCACATTTTAACCACATCAAATGCAGTGAATAGGAAGGAAGGTATAGACTTATCACCTATATGGCAAACTCTTATGAAGCAAGACAAATGAAAAATATTTAGAGCGAACAATTGTTTTCAATAAATTCTTCTTCAGGCTCTACAATTATAAATCCATTAATGTAAGCATACAATAGCCAGTAAAGGCGAATTAGAATCATATCAGAAAGTGTATTGTGGAACAAGTATAAGATGGGATGAAACAATAGTCATATAGTTTTTTTTTTTTTTAATATGCATGGTCAATAACAACATGGGACAGAATGAGATGAAATAATTTAATGATGTGTGTATATATATATATATAGTTAACAGAAAATACAGGTTTCAAGAGTGAATGTAATCAGGGTGTGTGAGGCAATATGAAAATAAACCAACGAATGGGGCGGTCTAGACTTAAGTTCAAGGTTGAAAATAACAACAATAAGAATGATTGTAAAATAATAACGATGATATGGTGTAAAATTAAAATTAAATGTACTATTGATGAACGGTTGTCAAATAATAATAATGAATATAATGAAGTGGAATGAACAGGATTTTGTAAATACGATAGTAAGTTAGAAAAGCACTATTTAAAACTAAGGTGAAAAAATCATAAGAAAGGTCATGAAATCGTAAAAGTCGAAAATGAACGTTTTTCAATGAAACAGAGGAATAGAAGAAGGAAAAGAAAAGAAAATCGCGAAAGAAATTTATAGTGTTAATGGAGGATTTGTTGGCTTTATTGTAGGCCAAGGTAAACATAGAGGTTGAACATACTTCTTCTGTATGCAGAGGGATGGTCTTCTGGTATTAATTGCAACTGCTTCAGCTACTGATAGAAGACGTAGTCGAGCTCCTCTAGATAAATTACTAGGAACGCGGTAAATAACTGAGAACGCTTGGTCAAGTTTTATCCGGTGTCCAGTATCTACCAAGTGGGCTAAGACTGCACTATTTATGCCTTTGGTTACTCCTTTACTCAACCATACAGGTACATGTTCACGTGCGCGCATGGATAAAGCCCTCTGAGTACGGCCAATATAACTAGCTCCACATGAGCAGTTGAATTCGTAGATGCACATTGATGAGGCCATCTTTGGTAATTTATCCTTTACTTGCTGTGTGAGTACTGGTTTAGTTGAGAAGTTTAGTACCAATTTAGCTGCGGGAAATGTTCTATCTATTGCTCTATTGAGTCGACACTTTAGAATGTCAGCTGCAATTTCCCCTTTGTAACTTAACTTAAGATACAAAGGTTTCTTGTCTACGGTATCCACCTTTACCCTGTCTATAGGTATTGACATATACTTTCTTAGGAAGCTCTGTGGATATCCATTCTCTTGCAGTGTGAGTTTTAGTTTATGCATTTCTTCCTTAATGCATTCCTCTGAGCATATTCGTTTTATTCTGTAGCTAAGACACTTAACTAAGTTTCTTTTATGCTGAATCGGTGTGAAACTATGGAAATGGGTGTACTGACCCGTCCAAGTTTTCTTTCTAAATAATTTCCTTTGTAGATATCCGTCTGTCTTCATGGTAAGTAGGACGTCTAGGAAAGGTAAACTGTTATTTTCTTCTTCTTCACATGTAAACTGAATAGTTGGGTGAGCACTATTAACGGTATTCAGAAGCTCTTGTTTATTAAGATTTCTATTACAAACGATAAACGTATCATCTACGTATCGACAATAATAGTCAAGCCCTTTAATCGTGTCTTTGAGTGGACCATTTTCAAGCTTTGCCAGGAAAATATCCGCTAGCAAAGGGCCCAAAGGTGATCCCATGGCTACCCCATCAACTTGTCTATAAAAACCATTATTGAACATAAACTGAACATTCATAGTGCATTTCAATAATAATTCTTTGACCTTTTCGGGTGGGATTCCTACATCTATTTTCTTTTCTATCAGCTGGTCACATATGTAGTTGACTGTTTCAAGCAGTGGGACATTGGTGAATAATGATGCTACATCCAGTGACATCATTTTCTTTCCCTTTACATTCAAGCTTTTGGTAGTTTCCACAAAGCTGAATACGTCTTTTACACTGAATTTCACTACTTCGCGATGTAGTGGTTCTAGTGCCTTTACCAACCACTTAGCTGTAGAATGATAAGGGGATTGGCACATATCTAAGATGGGACGTAGTGGTACTCCCGGCTTATGGACTTTCGGTAAACCATAAAGTCTTGGTGTGTGCGTACCTGAGGGTTTCAATTCGTCGAGTGTTTCTTTAGGAATCAGATTACTCTCAACTAATGATTTTAGTGTCTTAGCCATTTGGCGTTCGGTTGCCTCCGTTGTGTCTTTACAACTGCTTAGCTTTTGAAATTTCGTATGGTCGTTTAGAATGATATTCATTTTGTCTAAATAATCACTCTTGTTCATGATAACTGTGCCAGATCCTTTATCAGGTCTAGTTATTATCAGATTTTCGTTCTTTTTGAGGTCACGTAATGCCTCTCGGTGTTTCTTTGTAAGTAGACTGTTGGCGGGATGTTTGCTGTTCTTAAACTGGTAGCAGGAATCGATTAGGGTACTTTTAAATCTTTCTAGCTCATACTTGGACGTAGGAGTTAGGTCGCTTGTCTGGGTAAATAGGTTTTCAAATTGGACATCAGTCTCTAAATGATCAACCTGATTACGTCTGTCACAGAATTTTAAACCGAGAGATAAGGCTTCAAGCTGTGTCTTATCTAAGCATACAGAGGAAAAATTGAAAACGTACCGGTTATAGTCAATTGGAAATTGAGTTTCAGTCGTTTCTGTATCTAGTCCATTGGTTAATAATATCAATTTCTTGCTTTCTCGAGTTTTTGAACTTCATTAACGTAGTTAATAAATAAATCCTTCAGGTTTTGAGGAAGTTCATCGACGGCGTAAAGTCTTTGAGAAATATTTCTCTCTAGTTCAGATATATAAACTTGAAGTGATTCGATTTGATTAACGGCGAATCGCTTTAGTGACTTCTGATTCGGTCGTGTTTTGCATCGACGAAGGGATTTTGAATATAATTTAGGATACCTGTTGTTCACAATACAATTTCGAATAAATTCCATATGCGTTTTCGCTTCTGTGAGCCTAGCACTATACTTCAGGTACTCATTAAGTGCCTTTAGAGCTACGGGATGCTCACTAGATTTCAGTAAATTAAATATTCCCATAATTTATTCAGAACAAAATATTTAGAGCGAACAATTGTTTTCAATAAATTCTTCTTCAGGCTCTACAATTATAAATCCATTAATGTAAGCATACAATAGCCAGTAAAGGCGAATTAGAATCATATCAGAAAGTGTATTGTGGAACAAGTATAAGATGGGATGAAACAATAGTCATATAGTTTTTTTTTTTTTTAATATGCATGGTCAATAACAACATGGGACAGAATGAGATGAAATAATTTAATGATGTGTGTATATATATATATATAGTTAACAGAAAATACAGGTTTCAAGAGTGAGTGTAATCAGGGTGTGTGAGGCAATATGAAAATAAACCAACGAATGGGGCGGTCTAGACTTAAGTTCAAGGTTGAAAATAACAACAATAAGAATGATTGTAAAATAATAACGATGATATGGTGTAAAATTAAAATTAAATGTACTATTGGTGAATGATTGTCAAATAATAATAATGAATATAATGAAGTGGAATGAACAGGATTTTGTAAATACGATAGTAAGTTAGAAAAGCACTATTTAAACCTAAGGTAATAAAATCATAAGAAAGGTCATGAAATCGTAAAAGTCGAAAATGAACGTTTTTCAATGAAACAGAGGAATAGAAGAAGGAAAAGAAAAGAAAATCGCGAAAGGAATTTATAGTGTTAATGGAGGATTTGTTGGCTTTATTGTAGGCCAAGGTAAACATAGAGGTTGAACATACTTCTTCTGTATGCAGAGGGATGGTCTTCTGGTATTAATTGCAACTGCTTCAGCTACTGATAGAAGACGTAGTCGAGCTCCTCTAGATAAATTACTAGGAACGCGGTAAATAACTGAGAACGCTTGGTCAAGTTTTATCGGGTGTCCAGTATCTACCAAGTGGGCTAAGACTGCACTATTTATGCCTTTGGTTACTCCTTTACTCAACCATACAGGTACATGTTCACGTGCGCGCATGGATAAAGCCCTCTGAGTACGGCCAATATAACTAGCTCCACATGAGCAGTTGAATTCGTAGATGCACATTGATGAGGCCATCTTTGGTAATTTATCCTTTACTTGCTGTGTGAGTACTGGTTTAGTTGAGAAGTTTAGTACCAATTTAGCTGCGGGAAATGTTCTATCTATTGCTCTATTGAGTCGACACTTTAGAATGTCAGCTGCAATTTCCCCTTTGTAACTTAACTTAAGATACAAAGGTTTCTTGTCTACGGTATCCACCTTTACCCTGTCTATAGGTATTGACATATACTTTCTTAGGAAGCTCTGTGGATATCCATTCTCTTGCAGTGTGAGTTTTAGTTTATGCATTTCTTCCTTAATGCATTCCTCTGAGCATATTCGTTTTATTCTGTAGCTAAGACACTTAACTAAGTTTCTTTTATGCTGAATCGGTGTGAAACTATGGAAATGGGTGTACTGACCCGTCCAAGTTTTCTTTCTAAATAATTTCCTTTGTAGATATCCGTCTGTCTTCATGGTAAGTAGGACGTCTAGGAAAGGTAAACTGTTATTTTCTTCTTCTTCACATGTAAACTGAATAGTTGGGTGAGCACTATTAACGGTATTCAGAAGCTCTTGTTTGTTAAGATTTCTATTACAAACGATAAACGTATCATCTACGTATCGACAATAATAGTCCAGCCCTTTAATCGTGTCTTTGAGTGGACCATTTTCAAGCTTTGCCAGGAAAATATCCGCTAGCAAAGGGCCCAAAGGTGATCCCATGGCTACCCCATCAACTTGTCTATAAAAACCATTATTGAACATAAACTGAACATTCATAGTGTGTGATATGATTCTAATTCGCCTTTACTGGCTATTGTATGCTTACATTAATGGATTTATAATTGTAGAGCCTGAAGAAGAATTTATTGAAAACAATTGTTCGCTCTAAATATTTTGTTCTGAACAAATGAAAAAACAACAAACACTCTACGAGCCTCCATGACCTTTAAAACATGTAGTGACACGTTTATCACATATGAATTCACGTATTTTCCATATGACAAATAACATACATACACACGCATACAGATCTAATCTTTACAAGTCAACTATAGAGAAGTAAACACAACAACAATTTGACATTAGTCATTACAAATATATGTGAGGACAGCTTACATACTTCTATTGGTAAAAAAATGTTCATAGAGAAATGACCTTCAAATAAACTGACTTCATTTTATGTAAAAAATTTTGACTATATATTTTGATGATTAATTATAATCCGAATAAATCTGCTGAAGAAGCTGTGGCTTACACGGCGAAACGTTCAGAAAAATCTTGTTTTGATTTTCTTAACACGCTGGGATTAATTTAAATAATTTATAACTTGCAGAAGTTCTAGTCATTTTAACATCTTTCGATGAGGCTTTGTTTACAGGGTTACTGGTATCTAAATCAGTTGCTGGTTCCATTGGCAAGCGTGGTTGTTGTGTAGTTTGCTGAAGGCTAGTTTCATCACTAGGTGTCTGTTGCTGTGCACGATCCTTATTTGGTAAACCAAAGCTAGAGGAGGTGACCAGGTTATTACTACGCATTATTCTTCGCTGACACGGTGTTTTATCCTGAGCTACGGTTATAGTCTTATAACTACTATTCAGTCTTAAGTGATCCTGACATTTAGTAAACTTACTAGCATCAGGGGAATTACTGAATTTAAAAATGATTGGGCAATTAGCCTGGTTTGACTTTTTACGAAGTCGTTTGCATTCACATGGAACACTAGCCATGCCGCAACAAATCAGGATTTTGTGTCTTACAGTTTTCAGGGGCAGAGAATCTGGGACGTTGTAAACTATAGCTTGGTGAGAAGAGGTTATACGCTTCATCACCTCCGTATTTATTTCCATTTATTTCCTGGTCTTCCCACATCTTGCTAGTTACTAGAATGATGTTTCGCCTAACGTTCTACATTAGGAAATTTAGGCAGTCTGGCATAAACCAGTCTTTACTTTCTCAGTTTGTAAATTCTTGTATTCTACCCATCCTCCTTTACTGCTCCCCATTAGTCTTTCCTGGACTACTTAAGAAAGACTTTGCTTCGCTGAGAAGAGCACTAAAAGCTGTTAGTAGGGCAAGTGGGATATCGTTAAACCAACTGGTGAACACTATTGTAGATAGACATATTATGTCATGTAAGAAACTAGCAAATACAATATTGTCGGACTCCAAGCATCCTCTCTATACAGTCTATCTCCTTGCATTTCATCTGGAAGAACTAGAAGCAGCTATAGGCGGCTATATGCTAGGACTACCAAATACAAAAAGTCCACAATACCATATCTGGCACAGCTGTTATGTGATGAGAAATCCGTTAGGTACGACACGATAAACTTACTGCGGCACTCTAATAAATAGTCCCATTAGTTTTTGTTTTCCTTTCCTCGTTACTACTACACTGTTGTTCTCATTTACTACCACACATCAACTTTATATTTCAAATCCTGTGTTGCATTGTTTGAAATGAAATACTCTACGTTGCAGGCAAAGGAGACCTCGCCACACTCTACCAAACAACTAGGAACCTTTCGGGCAAACGTTCGACACAGATTAAGCCAATAAAGGACGACAATGGAAAGTCAATCACCAAAGAGGTGGAACAGAGAAAGCACTGGGTTGAACACTTCAAAAGACTTCTAAATCGTCCACCACCTACAACACGTCCAGCAATACCAACAACGGAAACAGAACTACCAGTGAACACTGACCCCCCGACGAAATCAGAAGTCCTGAATGCAATCAAGATGCTTAAAGCTGGGAAAACACCGGGACCAGATGGAATCCCAGCAGAGGCTTTGAAAATAGACCCAGAGACAACAGCGGACTTGATGACACCACTGCTGGAGAAGGTGTGGAAAGAGGGCAAAGTACCCGAGGATTGGAAGAACGGATACTTATTCAAACTTCCAAAGAAAGGAGACTTAAGTCAATGTAAAAACTGGCGTGGAATTATGCTTCTGTCCATTCCAAGCAAGATACTAAGTCGCATCATCCTGGAGAGAATCAAACAAGCCCTAGATGAAAAACTTCGTCCGGAACAGGCTGGATTCAGGAGAAACAAATCATGTATTGATCAAATCGCCACTCTACGGATCATCATTGAACAAAGCTTGGAATGGCAGTCACCTCTCTATCTCAACTTCATCGACTTTGAAAAGGCCTTCGACAGCGTCGATCGAGAGGTCATTTGGAAACTACTTCGCTACTACGGGGTCCCATCGACAATTATACACCTCATCCAACAGTTATACGACAATGCTGCATGCCAAGTAATCCACAACGGGAAACTTACGGAAGCCTTCGAAGTGAGGACGGGAGTGAGGCAAGGGTGTCTATTATCGCCAATGATCTTCCTGATTGCAATTGATTGGATAATGCGACAGACAACGGCAACCAACGAGGGAACAGGCATAAAATGGACTGACACAAAAGACTTGGAGGATCTGGATTTCACCGATGATATATGTCTGATTTCCCATAAACTGGAAGATATGCAAGTGAAAAGTAACAAGTTGGCAGAAGAAGCATCAAAGATAGGACTTCACGTGAACATAGATAAAACAGAGATAATGAAGATTCCTAGCCAAAATCAACAACACCAACAGACCACAATAAGCATAAATGGGAAGAACCTGCAAGAAACAACCTCCTTCACCTACCTGGGAAGCATCGTCTCAACTACAGGCGGAACTGACGAGGACATCAAAGCCAGAATCGGAAAAGCAAGACAAGCTTTCATTACTCTCAAATCTGTGTGGAGGTCAACAGCACTCAGCATCAAAAATAAGATCCGGATTTTCAACTCCAATGTGAAGTCAGTGCTACTATACGGATCAGAGACTTGGCGAGTCATAAAGAGCATCTCAAACAAACTTCAAACCTTCATTAACAACTGTCTCCGCTCAATACTCAAGATCAGATGGCCAGAAAAGATCAGCAACAGGGATCTCTGGGAGCGAACCAATCAGGAACCGATTGTGAAACAAATAGGCAGAAAGAAATGGAGATGGATTGGCCATACGCTGAGGAAACCATCAAGTGACATCACTAGACAAGCCCTCGAGTGGAACCCGAAAGGGAGGCGGCGAGTTGGTCGTCCAAGGGTGACTTGGAGGAGGTCATGCGAGGAGGAGATGAAAGCATGTGGACAGACCTGGAGCAGGGTGAAAAAGTTGTCAGAAAACCGAAGTCAATGGAGGTGCGCAGCTGAAGCCCTATGTTCCTCTAGGAACTAAAGGATACAATAATAATAATAACAATACGTTGTTTTTTTTCTTAATTTTAAATATTTATTTATTTTATTTATTTATAACTTATTTATTTTATTTTTATTTATTTATATTTGATTTTTAAAAATCTTATATAATTTATGAGGTAATTAGATGCAATATACTGTAATGCACGCTGAAAATTCCATACCTGTACCACAAATACTGTTTGGAATAAAGCTATTATTATTATTATTAGCCAAGCAGTCAATCAGATTTTCAGCTTTATTTAGGTTGTCTGGAGATATTTTAGGATGCCTTTCTAAAAGACAGGCTATTGGGTCTAAATTCAAAAGTTTATTTTGAGTTACATCCAGTAAACACTTAACCTGGCCAATATCGGAACGGCTCTCCGTGGTATTTGAGATTGGCAGTGACATACTATCAAACTGATCTAATTTTTTCTGAATTTCACTTACTTGCCTCTGCATATCTTTCAAAAGGAGGTTTAGTTTACAGAACTCAGAGTTCTCTAACAGAACATCTTTCACCTGTATCAAAGGAGGGAGATCTGCACTCAAACCATTTTGAGAGCTAGTAGTTGATACTGTATTACCAGGCGGTAATGCAGTTATAACCGAATTTAAGCCACTATCTAAAACTATTGTGTTTCTACGAACACGTTTTTTAGAGATTTGGACCATAATTTCAAGAATTATATGACAATAAGCAGTAAATAAATTTCCGAGCAAACACGTGCAAAAATGTCACCAATTTCGAACGTACCGCCTCCTAAGAGCATCCTCGATTTTGTAGTCTGTGATGCTACTAGTTCAGAGAATGTCAAGTCACTAGAGTACCTCAGGCATAGGTCAACGACACTTTGGAGTCTTGTTAGTTTGGCAGATTGAAGCGTTAATTTCAGGTCAGGTGAGGGTGCTCCGAAGCAGACTCAGCCACATTTGTTCAGATTAAATTGGAGATTCCATAAGAACAGCCAAGCAGTCATTTTATCTAATTCCTTCTGCACTACATTCTTGAAGTACCCAAGTCACCACATTTGGATGTGTAAGCTACTTTCAGGTCATCTGCAAAAATGAATCGTTTCCCGTCTGAAAAGCAAGCGAATTTGTCATTGATGCATAGTGTAAATATCAGGGGTTCAATGACACTACTGTCAGCCACGTCTCGTAAACCGTTAATGCCCAGCTCTTGCTGCACTCGGGCTCACGCTGTTCCTTGAAGTTTCTCAGAAACCCTTAGTAATAACGGACGCAAAAACCAAAACACCAATTGTTGACTCGAGGATTCTTTATTGTTACGCCAACATATAGCCAACTTTATAACTAAGGTCTGTGAACAAATATTACAATAATAAATCACAATATTACTTCTGACGGTTTGCTACTGACTTCTTTCTGAACAGCGACCGATGAGACGATGACTGTCGTATTGATGCCTCCGCGAAAATTGGGAAAGTTGGTTTTGAGCAAACGATCATGAATTGATCGTTCAATCTTCAACTACATTGACAACTACGTTGTACTACACCAGAAGTGATAGGGCTAGGTTTGGAGGTTGCAGACCCGAGTTTAACTGTTTGCGACCTATTGTTAAGGAATTATTTAGGCCATCCTAATAACGGGTCACGTATTCCTGAAGAGTTCAGCTTATTTCTTAACAGTAAATGGTCAACACGGTCAAATGCCTTAGAAATGTCAAAGTAGATGACAAGTACTAGTTGCCGTCTGTCACGACTGCTGGTTACAAAATTGAAGAAGTCTAGGTGACATGTTAAACATGATCTGGATTTCAGGAATCCATGTTGGTTCGGACTTATAATATTGCGGCTAGGCATATGTTTGATTAAGTTATCTTTAACTAGTCTCTCCATAATTCCAGATGCGATAGGTGTGATATTGATCGGCCGGTAGTTACTGACTTCAGTTTTCGAGCCAGATTTGTGTTTAGGCATAATGAATGTTGCCTTCCATATATCAGGGTAAGTTTGGGTTTCTAAGGACATTGTGAATATTTTAAGGAGCAGTAGAGGAATGTCAGGGCCACCATATTTATAGAAGTAGGATGATATACCGTCGGTACCGAAACCTTTTGAACTTTTTAGGGTTTTTATAGTTTGGTTAATATTAGCGTAAGCGAATTCACAGCTGATTTGGTTTGGTGTGAGTGGAGATGGAGTTTGTGCCATATTATTAATAGGGTGTATATCGAGTAGCTGGACTGAGGGCTTAATGTAGTTACCTGCAAACGTTTGTGTTGAATAGTTCACATATGTCTGCAGAGTTAGTGTACAGCCTACCTTTGTCTATGAGGAGAGAAATTCTGTGGTTTTGCGATTCATTCGCTCCTTAAGATTCTGTGAGTCATACACTCTAGCAGGACTGGCTACTGCGATGCGTTCTTCCTTTCTCATACGGAAATCTCGAGCTTGGAGACGGAGCTAAGCGTGTTAAGTATTAGACCTAGAGTGCCAAAGTCGTGGTGTTTGAAGTAACTTGTTGAGAGTTTCTTCAGTTTCATACGATCCTTTGGTTTTATGAATGACTTTCTGTGTGGGGAAACCTTTAGTGTTTGGAGTGGAATACCGGTGAACTAATAAACGTAGTCGACAAAACCCTCACTCAATAACTATCAATCTAGCTGACACAAAACGATGTCATCTGTTAAAACAGGTCAGCTGAAATATTCTTGACTGTAATACAATGTCACAGGGGTTCATATCTCCATCTTCAGATTTCCTAAAACAAAATATTCACTTTCAGAAGGTATCACAACATCATGTAAGGTTGATGATGACAAGGGTGATGCATACAGAAATGGACTAGCCATTTACACAATTCTAGTAACACTAGACCATGAGCTGAACTTATTTTTTGAGGGATGGGTGAGACAGGACTCGAATTTGAAGTAATACCGCCTTTTTCAACAGAAAGTCAATGAAATAGAATAGGCAACACAGTAAGGCCACTGTCGCTTTCCGTTATGTACCACAAACAACTTTACACTGCAGAAAGTTGGATGTATTAGTCTCTGTCAATTATATAGAGAACTTTCTTTGCCAGCCACATACATGTACGTCTCAGTTGATCACTTTCTGTCTCAGAAAGTTTCGAGAAATATTCCCTGATAAGAAGAGACAGTAGTCGAACGTACTAACCAACTAACTAACTAATTTGACTACATTTCCCTTCAATTACACTCACTAATATAAACATGTTTTCTCCCCTGTACAGAATCAAAAAGACGGTTACAGAGGAGAAAATATTCTTTTCGATCAAGTCATCAACTCGGCCGTAAATTCGTGTGTGGGTGAGAAAGCCTCATAATTATTTCCGGTCGGTGAAGAATCAAATTAATAAAATTACAAAATCTAATAAACACGAAGATTGGATAATACAAAAGATAACACGAATATAATCACTGAGGAAGGATGTCCATTTTGCCCAATTACGGATTAAAACCGCATTGATAACACAATAGGCAGCAAGTTCGGATGAAATAATACTGGAACTGAATGGATGTTTTTATGATAATTGACTGACTGAATTTCAACACATGTTTGCATAGAAGAACAAACAAATCGGTAGACATAGTCCTTCTCTCAAAAGTGATATCATCTTGCGATGACGCCTTCCATGGCTTCAGCACGTGCTACAAATGCTGTCTTGATAGCTTCCATACCATTCACTGTCTGACAGTCTTCTGATTCAAAGCGAAACGAGAAGTGGTCAGCCCATGATGTGGCGCCGTAGAGAGAAGGATAGTTTGTGCGTTGCGTTATCATTCATTTGAGTGCGATCCCAGACGTCACTAGGTAATCGATCCATCCCATCATCTTACTTCTTATTATTTACTCCACTAATGTAATTTAATGTGGCAACAACAGCTTATGCAAGTAGGCCAGATTCTATGCGACGATAACACGCTCATCCCGCCATAGTGAACTTATCAAAGCAGTGTATGCGCCATGATTACTTCCCTACTCAGGGTGCTCACATCCTTAGAATAACAACCCATTCAATAATAAAACAAAATTCATAAATACTTTTAAACCTACCGTGATTCGATCACTCAAGCATTCACCAACATCAATTAGATCCTTCAACAGGCTAGACATCATTTCAGCATATTTCTTCTTCTGATTTTCATGTGCATCCTTCAACTGTGACAGTTCACAGTCTTTACTATGCATTAAACTGGTTTGTAGTAGCAAGGTTTCCTGAGTCTCTTCAAGTTCTTTCGCTTTCGCATTAATCTCCTGAGCCTTTTGGTCATAATTCATTGCTAATTCTTCTAAGGCTTGCAGGACTTCTTTCGCTTCATCTTTCCTCGACTGGTATTTAGCCTTGACACACACACACACGCACACACAATAAGGGGAGAAAAAACTGCATTTAGACGGAACATTTCACAAAAATTACAAAACTGTGAGCATAATAATCCTATCAATACAATACTAGGTGAGTTATGTTGACTTCGGTGAGTATTTCTCCCACAGAGCAGACGGGGTGAGGAAGAAGGGAGGGAGGATGCAGTAAGGATGAAAGTGGATAACTGATACCACCTAGAATAAAAAAGGATTAGTGGATAGGCAAAATCCAAGTTGCTGGTTGTCAAAAACAAGTGGTAGTCATCAAGTGCTTTAGAAAGAAGAGGGAAATAACTTTAGTACTCTGATACCTGCAGACTCATTACAATTATGATGAAACGGTTAGACTTAAAACGAACACCTACACTTCAGGTCTGAAAGTTTCCACAATGTCCCTCCACATCTCATCTATTTAGTCTTTCTCAACTTAATGTGTAAGTACCACGTGAGTTTAGTAATTTCACTCATGCATCATGAATGATGAAAACTCATGCCTACACCATCATCATCACGATCATCACCACCAGTGAAGTCGAACCACAGTTCTTCTACTACTCCCACCGCTGTTGCTGTTACTACTGCTTGGAAGTTCACTAAAATAAGTAAACAAAATAACATGCACTCTGAGAAGGAAGAAAGCACTTTAGGCTAGTTCACATAAAAACACATGAGAGATTCATTGCGAAAATAACCTTTTTTAAAAAAGCCTCTTGACAACACTATTATGTCATTAACTAGTGCTCACATACATGTTACGAAGGTGACTGAGTCTTAGAACGATGAGTGGTGCTTGAATCTTGAAAAGACGAATGAACCAAGAATTTAGGCTTTATTCATTTTGCAATGAAGCCAGAATGGCTTAAACGTATAAAGGGAAAAAAGAGTGTTAATAGCGGTAGAGATATGAATATGATTAGATACGTATTGTAAGAAAAGTTCACAACAATACAATAGGTGTGACTCAACAACAAATTCGGCAAAATCCAAGTGGCCATTGAGTCTTGCCTTCTCTCAACCTCCACCCACCACCTTCTACTTCCCAACGGAAATCAACACAACGGACCTCAGAAAATCAATCGAATGATAAAAGCAGTTAATTATAACGCCTACAATTTAACACCTTTCAATACATTTCCATAGATATATAAATTTATATAAAGTTTGAAACATGTACTACCACTTACCTGAAGAGTTGTGATTTCTTCTAATTGTCTCTCACATTCTGTACACAGAGAATTTTTCACCACATCTTGCTCTTCAATTTGCTGTCGAAGACGTGCTACTGTCTGAGCTTGTTTATTTATTTCATCATCTCTGTCGTCAAGTTGTTGATAAAGCAACTGCAACTGTACACCTCCAACATTTTTCGCTGAAGTAACACCAGCGCCAACAGTGATATTGCCCGGAGTGTAGGTTGAGAGGAAAAACAACACACGGTGATCAACATTCTACATAGTATTTATGTTACGACAAGAACGCGTAATACCTCATGGTTTCAACAAAACAAAACTAAATCAAAAAGAAACTGACAAATCATCAAATACATTTCGATAACTTCGCATACCAGAATAAAAAGTCGAGGCAAGCATATAATCAGAATGGAATAATCACTTCTGAACTATAACAACACCTTCTTGGTTGGCAAAGTGCCATCAATTCACTTAGAAATACGGACAAACAACAACCAACCAGTCAGTCAAATAGTTAAAACATTAATTAGTAAGCTTACTCGGTATAGAAGATACCCTCTGTTTGAATTACTGATTAGAGCACAGCTCCGCACAGAAGTTTAAGTTATCGTGCCGAGTCTCTACTTAATGATTTTCACTATTCCAAGGACCCTCAGCTCAGCCAGACGGTCTAAACACCATTCACATGTTCACACCAACAATCACTACACTGACAGAAGTGCACAATGGTCACTCGACCGTAGCCAATTCGGAACTTCCTTCAGTCATAAGCGTCGATGAAAACTCATTAATCATGTACATGTCACTAGGCTCACTAAGATCATACTCACGTCAGTTTCGGGCTAAACAGCTTGGTAGTAACGTTGTAGATGTCGGTAATGACTGACGAATCACTGAAAATCACAGGCTTTCTCCGATGTTGACGGTATATCTTTCTGACGAGTGCCAGGAGGTGAGAGAGTTACTCGCAATGTCGAGTCACCACGCTTACTGACACCTATGTAAAAGAAACACCAATACGTCATTCATCAAACTAAATTAGGTACGGGTAGTGACAGTGAGTGTTCTTAGTGCAAGCACACTGATCATCGCCAACCGAACACAACTTTCTATATACCCTCAAAACAGCTGCACATACCCGAGTAGGTCTGCTGGAATAAGTCAACATTATTTCTCAATAAGTCAGATGAAGTCAAATTCTGTGTGTAGGCCAAGAAATATGCCAAATGCTGGACTCTGAAAAACAAGTTTGTCCTTAAAACCTGTTGGAAAGAGAGGAGATAATAATACACCTTTGCCTAGAACTGCAGCCCGTATACTTGACTGCTTCATTTCCCCAAGTATCCTAGATACAATATCAACCAGTTTGATCCCCCTGTGATCAGCACAGAGGAAGTCTGGCCATCTACACAAATCTAATAAAACTATCTAAGACCACCGCGCCACATTGACTAGAACACCAATTATCCCACTCCACTACTCATCACCCTCATCTTAAAACACCTGAAGAGCCACGCTGTTGGTCAGTTGACGCAATCCGCTTCGTCTTAGATCGCAGAGAGATTCTGCAACCTCAACTACAGTTCTACCAGCGATGTCTACATTGGGAAAACAAAGCTACCTCAAGTGCTAATTTCCTCACCAACTGAGAAGAAAAATATCACTACTTCACTATATTAACAAAACATTGTGGAGAAGGGAAGTTAGTCACCAGATTCACCGACTTACACAAAACTCCTCAATAACACAAGGTGAAATATTAAATGAAAATAACAAATAGTATCAGCACAAAATATTATGAAAGGACAATTACCAACAGCAGACGAAACAGACTACCTGGAGATGCATTTGTGAGACCAGCAGATCGTGATGTAGAAGTAGAGACGCCATCTAGCATTAGTGAACTGGAAACACTTGGCGTAGTTATCAAATCTCTAGTATTATCTATAGCGCCAGCATATCGATTTTCCGTGAACCAATCAGCTTTATTAACACTTTCACCTGAAATTTAACATATAACACATATTATATGACAACAAAAATTACGTCTAAGTCAACTTTCATATTTATGCACGATGTGAGCTGGAACTATTACACCTTTCCTCAACATATAGACATGAGTTCAATATGATAGGAGTGATGAATGAAATGATTTCCTGTGACCACTTTGTCACAATACCAAAGTAGAATAGAATATTACTCCACTAGTGATCTTAACTGCTACACGTCATTTCTCCACATTACAATTATAATTCAGTTTCCCACGACTGCCTTTATGAGTTACATTTGACAGATGAGGACTGATAACGATAACCAGTTCCCTAGGCTAAAATGTGCAGAACGGGCTTCCGACCGTCTCACCCATTAACTGAACGCTACATACCTAACCCAATCAGCCATACATCAATGCGCATCAGGCAGGATGGAAATAATCTAATCGGTCGTAAAGCAGGATAAAACGAAGAAACAGAAGATAAGGTAAACAGAGAAATAAGCTATTATAACAAGGATTGGCACAAACCATGAATTCACCCCTATCATCACTGCGATCAATTCGGAACACTATCATAAGGAGTATCTAGCCATAGGTTCTGATCGGCGTCCGGCTGGTTCATTTAAGCGCTCCACTTTCAGTCCATGGGTTCGCGGAATTCAAATCCTGTAAAGTCAAATTCATCCTACCCAACTTGGTAGCAATCTTAGTCTTCACAAAATATGTGTGGCCTACGGTCCGATACACGAGATATCTGCTTTGGGCAACTCAGTCACTTTATGCTGCTGATATATTGAATATTCCAAGTATACCCCCACACCAATATCTTACTTTCCCCCTGTGCTATTTGTTCACATCCCCATCCTTTACATTCCTTATTCCTACTCAAAAAGATACAACTTACGAAAAAATAAACAAACACAACTATGATGCAGAAACAGCTTAAGTTGAATTCCGGTAATTGGTACGATATAAACAATTCTGAGTCCTTAATTTCAAAACTTTCAAGTTAAAATTAAGCAAAAAACAGTTACAATAAATATTTCTTACCTGCTCGCCAACGTTTTAATTCACTCTCCAGATGACTTGCAATAGTGTGTAATTTACCAACCTTCTCTTTTTCTTGCTCATATCTCCTACGCCATCCATCAGTCGTCATTTCTTCGTTCACCGTTACCAGATTCTTGATGGTCTTAGCTCGCATACCGAACATTAGGGCGGACTTCGTTTCGACTTCATTGTAACCAGCAGGAGAACAACAGATCACCATAGTTGTTCGTGCATTTCCTCCAAGAGATTCTTTAAGAATGCGAGTTAGTTTAGAGACACGATAAGGAACGTGAGGCTACAACAGAAAATTATTTAACAGATCAATAGTTTCATAAGGCAGTAGCAGTCATCTTCAAATAAGTACAACATATGCAGACAAGAGATTCAGGTCACCGTAGAAGCTAGAAATACGATTTAGTGTGATGGATTCTTCTGCCTCAGAAACATACACGGTACAGAACTCTGCTAAGAATCAAACACATAAAAACAGGCGTGATCAAAACACAACAATTCAATATCTCATGCGTCTTAATCGCGTGGAAATTTCAAGTCAACAGTGGCTACAATATCACCACCACCATCACAACCTGAAAGTATAAACTTACCCTGCCTTCCACAAGTGCATTGATCACATTACCAAGAGCAAAAAGTGATTTGTTAATATTTTTGGCTTCGTCCAACACAGTACCCCCAGCGCCTGTCTTCGCAACATCCTCACTACCAGCCAAATCAACAAGATAAAGTTTCCCATGTAGTTTCTTTCGAGTTTCCAAGTTCTCTTGTTGAACATTGATTAGGAGAACTGAGTGACTTCGAGAACTGTGCTCATTCATGTCTATAAATGGATAAGAAGTCAAACAGTGTCACATAGACCCCAAAATAACTTAAATTTCATGCACAAAAACGTAATATTTCAGTCAAACCACCAAGCCTAGCTAACACTCAGGTACGACATATACTAGGAATACTTACTCGTTACGGCTACATGACGGTTGGCCTTCCCCTTGGCAATGGCTTTATAAACCTCTTCTGGAGTGGAAACAAACTTTTCCGTGACACCCTTAGAGATTCTTGTTAGGGAGGAATTATATCTTACTTTCACGTAAGGAACTCCGTCTTTATCTTCATGGACCTTTAGGTTTGTCCTCGAAACTGAATCAAGATATAAATTAGATCGAAAACATTACCATCAAGCAGATCACGGATTTTTTCCATATATATTTCAAAGTAAGAAACCTGAAGATAAGAAGAGCAGCACCACAAAAATTACCTTAATATGGAACTCCAAGTTCTCGTCCATTTGGTATATATGGTTGAATATATCATGAACTATCCGCGGGATAACACCTTGAAAGACTGGGTCACCTAAAATACCCTAAGGAGAAGCAATCAGAAAACAGAATGTCACACCTCCATAGTAAAAGTCTTTCCACTTGATGTTTGACCATAGGCGAATATTGTCCCATTATATCCATTCAACACATCTGCAACAATAGGCTTGGCCACAACTTTGTAAACCTCCAACTGAGATGCCTTCGGCTGAACTACGTGATCAAAGCTAAAGATTTTACCCTAGATAGAAAAGTTGTCACAAATTAAAACCATCAAACATACCCTAAGAGATACAGTTGTGTTTCCATCACCGGGGAATGACACCACAAACTTGCTGTCGTTTGCTTTCTCTTGCTCACTAAGTGGCCTCACACGGCACACAACTTTAATACTCTCAATCATAGCAACCAATAAATTTGAGTCTGAAAAGCTGAGTAACTTCTCAGGAGCCCGCCAACGTCTTTAAGCAATCAGATGAGCAGACAGATAAACAAAGCAGAACACATATTGAACAGATTTCAGATTTCAGATTCAGATTTATTGGTTGAGGATAGACGGCTTGCAGCCTATGTTAATCCTTTTCTAGTAGATTTCTGTGGTTGTCCAAACCCTTCTTGAACGAATCAGTTGAGGTTGCAGACACCACTTCTTCTGGGAGTCGGTTCCAAGAGTTTATGACTCGATGTGAGAACCAGTACTCAACAGCAATATGATTTCTCCTTGGCTTTTGAACTTTCCTGCTATGTCCTCTAAGGTGTTCCGACCTGGTGGGAAGGAAAAGAGAGAATAGGTCAGGTCCGTAGTCATTATTTAAAATTTTAAACATTGTGATTAAATCTCCTCTCTGCCTACGGTATGACAGTGAGAAGAGATTTAAACTATCTAGTCTTTCCTCGTATGATAAGTTAGCTATGCCGTGAACCATACGTGTTGCCTTCCTTTGAACACTTTCTAGAATGTGTGAATCCCCTTTTAGACAAGGACTGGCGGCCTGGATGCAGTTTTCCAGTCTTG
Organism: Trichobilharzia regenti; assembly: GCA_944472135.2. Classification (NCBI taxonomy): domain Eukaryota; kingdom Metazoa; phylum Platyhelminthes; class Trematoda; order Strigeidida; family Schistosomatidae; genus Trichobilharzia; species Trichobilharzia regenti. The sequence goes on along the minus strand of OX235264.1, from coordinate 120,396,403 downwards.
ACCTAACCAGAGATGTGTATAAGGAGGTGAACATATCTCTGGTAATTCTTGTAAAGGCTCTGCGAATCGCCCATAAGGACCTGAAACTACGTGCAGCCACCGCGCGACAGTGTGCTGTAGTTTTTAAGTCGTGGCTAACTATGACACCTAAGTCCAAGTGAGTCTGAACTGATGGAAGTGTTATTCCCTCTAGTTCGTAGGAGCTCGTGCTTGCTTGTCCAATGCGCATGGTTGCACATTTTGCCACATTGATCGGGAGCATCCATTCAACAGACCACTCCGACAATTTGTTGAGGTCCTCTTGCAACGTGAGCGTATCACTGTTGCCCTTCAGCTCTCTCCAAATTTTTAAGTCATCTGCGTATAGGACCATAGGGGAGTCGGTGAGCAGAGGTAACTCATTGATATACAGAATAAAAAGGAGAGGACCGAGAACCGTGCCTTGTGGCACTCCGCTACTTACTGCTGTCCAGGAGGAGAGTTTTGAGTTGATCCTAACCCTCTGCCTCCTATCTATGAGGAATTCCCTGAGCCAGTCTAGTAGTCTGCCTTTGATACCAAGACTTTCCAATTTCATGAGTAGTCTTTTGTGAGGTACTTTATCAAAGGCTTTACTGAAGTCTATGAAGACGACGTCAACGGGTCTTCTGTTGTCCTTTGATTTGACCCAGCTTTCTCTTGCAGTCAGGAGATTTGACAGGCATGAGAGGTTCCTCCGGAAGCCATGCTGTGCTCCAGATAACAAGCTGCTATTTTCCAGATAAGCCATGATGCTTTTCTTGATAATTCTTTCCAGTGTCTTGATTAAAGTGCTGGTGAGACTGATAGGCCTGTAATTTGAAGGGCTTTGTCTTGATCCTCCTTTGTGTATGGGGGTTACTATGGCGTCTTTCCAATCACGTGGCAACACTCCATTTAGGAGAGATAGCTTGAAGATCGTGGTCAAGGGGCCGGCTATGTGGGCTGATAGCTCCTTGAGAAGCCTTGGATGAAGACTGTCAGGACCCATTGATTTTCCTGCATCTAGTTTCATTAAGAAGTTGAGCACGATGCCTTGGTCGATGTCAACGGAATCTATCCCATGTTCTTCTGATGCAGCCAGAGCTGATCCTATAGGCAGTGATGACTCCTGAGTGAAGACTTGGGAGAAGTAGTTTGCCATTGCTTCTGCTTTTTCTTGATCTTCTTCGATTGTATCTTTGTCAATAATCAGGTTTGGGACACCATTGGGTGTTTTATTCCTGAAATTCAAGTACGAGAAAATTTTCTTAGGTTGTGCCTTTGCATTTTGGGCCAGGTGTGTCTCGAACTTCATCCTTGATTGGCGGATTTCTGCGATAGCTTTATTTCTAGCAGTAGTATATAATTCCCTGGTCTCAGAAGTCTCAAGTGTTGCAAACAGGTTCCAACATTTGCGTTTACGTCTGAGTAACTCTCCCGGTTTATCCAAGGGGGGGAATGTTTCCGACCCTTTGGAACAGACCAAGGGATGAAAGGTACAGTTACTTGGGCGTAAAGTTGCTTAAATTGGTTCCATGCGGCTTCTACTTGGGACTCTGGATTGATGTACCAGTTTACTGAGTTGGCTGCTGAGACGATCGCATTTATGTCAGCTTTCCAAACGTTTGGTCGAGCTGGGGTTTTGGCCCTTGCTGCCGTTGCTGTGAACTTGAAAGTGAGCACAGCATGGTCACTTCTTCCTAACGGAGGAAGATGTTGTATGAGATCCACATCCTCACCGTGTGAGAACACTAGGTCCAGAGTTGACGAGGAGTGCTGTGAGTCATAGCGCGTGGGCTTAATGATATGTTGGACTAGGGCTAGCGATATACTAGATTCTAGCAGTTTATGATCAAAGGAGTTGACTGAAGATGGAGTTGTTAGGCTCGACCAGTCAACTGTTGGGGCGTTGAAGTCACCGACTACGAGACTTCGACATTTTGAAGTCCAGGAGCCTAGCTTCTCTATTAGGAAGTCGTCTGCACTGCAGTCAGGACTGCGGTACACAGCAATGAGGTCAATGTCTTGGCCTATGCATTTAAGTCTGCAGCGTAGAAGTTCGCACGACTCACTTTCGTGGGCGAGTGCTTCGATACTACGCACGGTTAAGCCTTTCTTGAGGTAGATGACTACGCCCCCTCCTTTGCGGTTTAGTCGGTCTACCCTGTGCACTTCGAAGTTTGGCAGGTTAACTTCGTTGTCAGTGACATCGGGTGTGAGCCATGTCTCTGTGATAATAATTACATCCGGGTTTCCGGTTTCTATCATGTTAGCCAGCTCAGTCCTTTTATTTAACAGGCTGCGGGCGTTTGTGTAGCAGACTGTTAATTCAGATTGGTGCTTCCCCGGCCCACCCACAGAGGTTTCGGGATCATTAAACTGCGAACTCGGACAACCCGAAAACCCTTAATCTTAAGGTTCTTCTCACCGTTCCGGCGTCGCTCACTTAATTCGAGTGCCGCAGCCTGTCTTTTGACACGGTCTGCTAGGCTTAAGTCAGCGCGGACATATATCCCTGATCCTTTGAGAATATGAGAGTTGCTTAGAATAGCATCCCTCTCTGCTTTAGAGTTTAGTACGACTTTGAGGAGACGTACAGGTTCACTTACTGTAGGGTCAGGCTTTTGGCCTATTCTGTATACGCTGTGTATAGTAATGCCTGGTACTGCATGCGTGAAGTTAGCCTGCATCAAACTGAAAGAGTGGGAGTGGATCCCTCGCAATCTATACAGTCTCCCTTCGTTTCTCTGTTTCCTCTCCTCAGTGCCAAGTTTAAGAGACTTGTTACTCTGTTCATAAAGTGAGTAGTTCCAATATCCAATATCGTTTTCACGAGCTTGTATAAACCAGTTTGATTTATTTGTGCTCGCTTCTTGATTGTAAGAATTAGGGAAGGTTGTATTGATAGAATGCACAGTAGGGTCCCAGCTGACTACAGTGAGCAGCAACAGTGACAATCTTTCATGAAACACGTATTTAGGTGTTGTGCATGCGTGATTGCATGTGGCCTCTCAGATGGGGAGTAGAACTTTCACCTTCATCCTGATGGGCAGCAGAAATGAAAATAAATGCCAATTGAGTGAAAAAAAATCCACAAATAGGAAGACCGTATGTGTTTCTACACCGATAGCTAGATGACACATCTCTAATGCATGCCCTATCATAGGCTATTGCCAATCAATTACGCGATTCTTGAACCTAACTGAGCAAAGGATAGGACTGGTGTTTCAAACTCAACTATGGGATGTGATTCGTGAGTAAAGAGAAGTGGAGTAGGAGAAACACGAATTTATAGCTTTTGCCCAATATTATTGGTGATAAATCACGGTATACTTATAAGTCATAAGATTATCTAAAAACTCAGTAAGTGCCTTGGAGTCATCTCGAAGTTGGCTGCCATTGCCTTTGACAGCTTCGTATACGTTCCTTACAATCATTGAAGGTCTTCCAAACCTTTGACGTAGTATGCTCATAGCCTCAGCGTATCCCTCATTAGGGGGCATGAGCTCACAGCACTGTATAGCTCTTGTAGCATCTCCAGTGCAATACCTCATCAAATACATCAATTTCATTTCATCAGTTAATAAAAAACCACTCAGCATGATCTCAGACTCCTTTACAAATTGTAAATAATCAGCCGGGTTTCCATCAAAACATCGTGGTTCAAATTTAGGGAGTTTGATGTTCCTATTATCCCTGAACGGCGAAACAGTAACATCAACCATGTCATGCTTAACATCAGACACATCGTTACAAGTAACAGACAAGTCACCATGACTTACTTTCCTGTTTGCATCCAAGACGCTCTGTCCCTTCTTTGACCCCGGCATTGTTCAACTTGACCCAATTCCAAAATCGTTCCAGATATTGCTTTTTCAAAGAGGACTTGACCGGCACCAGGAAAGATGAACGGTGACTATCCAAACTGTTACCAGCTATCTGAATCGGCCAGAATCTGTTTCTAACGTCAGAAACTGACTTCACCGTCAGAAACTGTCAGTCACATCTCGTAAACCGTTAATGCCCAGCTCTTGCTACGCTAGGCCTCACGCTGTCCCTCGAAGCTTCTCAGAAACGCTCTGTACGAACTGACGCAGAAACCAGAACACAGATTGACGACTCGAGAATTCTTCATTGTAACACCAACACATAAATCACGTATGACTAAGGTCTATGAACAAATATTACAATAATAAATCACAATATTACTTCTGACGGTTTGCTACTGATTTCTTTCTGAACAGCGTCCGATGAGACGATGACTGTCGTATTGATGCCTCCGCGAAAATTCGGGAAGTTGGTTTTGAGCAAACAACCATGAATTGATCGTTCAATCTTCAACTACATTGACATAGACCTATCGAAATTTTCCCTGATGTGGTCGTCAATAATACTCCTCAGTACTTTTGACACCACTGGGAGTAGAGCTGCTGGTCTATAACTAGTGGGATTTTGCCTATTCCCGCTCTTGAAGATCGAAGAAAGGATTGCTATTTTCCACTCCCTTGGTAGTTTCCCCAAATCCATTGAGTTTTGGAACGAGTCGCACAGGGGTCTACAGAGAGCTTCGACGCACTGGAATAGACTACCAGCTAATGTGCGCGATGCAAACACACTTTCAGTGTTCATCTCTCCAGTCACCAGACTGCTCAAAGATGACAATGCACTTTTGCGCCTGACTCTTACACCTTCTTTTTCACCCTACATAGATATTTTAAGTTCTTTAAACGTGTACTTACAACAAACTACAATTATAAATTTTAATATTATTGGAACTAGATGATAAACATTTCTACACAGGACAGTAATATTAGTTCACACATAATACAGAAGTTAGCATAACGGGACTAGTTAGTTGATGAACAAAAAATAAGCATAGTTACTAGACAGAATATATGTGTATATTTATTAATCACTCCTTAAGGACTCCTCTTGCTTTCTTTTGCTTTGTTGTTGTTTGTCTTTTTTCTCTCACCATTTTAGCTTCCATTTGACCTTTTGAATGAGAATGAATAATGTGGATGCTTGACCATTTACAATGACAAATGATCTGCAAACATTATTGGTCCCGTATCTTTCAGTTGCCTAGTTAATAACGAATTAACTTTCTCCACGACGCAACCCGGATTACATCTGTGGAATATACTCTTATACCAATGGAAAAGTATCTATTTGTAATACAACGTCACGATTGTAGCTTATAGCATAACTGATCGTATCTGTAAAAATAGCTTTCTTATTACCCAATTTGGATATAAATCAAAAATGAGATTCGGACTTGTACACACCCAAGTTATATTGTGGAATAACTTCAAGCTTTATTTTTTCCCAAGTATTTTTAATCCATCCAAAACTTACTTGGGTTTTTTTGGTAATGCGAAGTTAATATTCCTATATTTCATGAAGTGTTCCATTGAATGACTGGTTATCATATTGTTCCCACAAACCAAAGACAAAACGTCAGCAACCACGTGATTTAACCATAAACCAAATTTATGAAATTTAAATAATGCTTATCCATGCCTGTATATTTGGTGTGTCCTACAAAAGTAGGAAAAAATGTGTATTTTCTTAAAACATTATTATTAAGTATGATTGCTAATCGTATATGTAATTTATCATATTGATGATGCCTGTAAACTGGCGTCTCTCATGTACAAAATGAGAATATACTATTATTATTATTATAACAGATGGCCTTATGTCGTCACAACCTGGGGACTTTCCAGCTTAGAGTGGCTGTAGCTTTCTTAGTGCTGTTGTGGGGTTTATTTGGAGAGTAGCCACTAGGTCTTCCTCTTGTGAAATAGTGGTGCCACCATCTTGGTCCGTACCGGTTATACCCACATTGCTGTTTAGCTGTTTGGCGAAGGCCGAACTGAATGTTTTAGCATGATTTCTGAAAATTATGCCGTTAAATGCACGATCTGTCCTTAACAAAATAACTTCCCTTCGCAGCTTGGTATACATGGAGTGGCCTACACTGATTCTGGCGACTGAAACTTGGCTTATTACTGATTTAAAAATTTAATAGAGACATAATATGAAGGTACATCTCGAGGAAAATAAAGCCCTAGTAGCCACCTCTAAAACCCAGGAACTCTGCAAAATCTTGCGAAAAGGGCTGAAGACAGCCACCTCCTCTCTTGTCTACTCTGTCATTCCTGTGGATGTTATAGTTATCAATTATCAGCTTTCTGTCAGGTATATCAGTAGTAAGTCAAGTTTCAGTCGCCAGAATCAGTGTAGGCCGCTCTATGTATACCAAGCTGCGAAGGGAAGTTATTTTGTTAAGGAGAGATCGAGCATTTAAAAGCATAATTTTGAGAAAACCAGGGTTGGGATAGTTAGTAGGTTTTCTTGTTATTATCTCTAACTCCTGGTTGCCTATGTTATGTTCGGAGGGATCCTCATATGAGACATTGTCAGCGTGTTTACTATTCCCTGGACAAATTGTGCTGCGAGGGGGGCTATTGTTTGCTGCAACCGAAAATAATCCTATTGTATATAATAATAATTTTTATTTCTGTAACAGAAACCAGCCATTTTTACAGGCATGAACATATGTACATTTATGAAAACTTATAGAATATATAATAATCGTTTCTGGCCTCATTACGTGGGTATCTAGGATCATTTCTCTGCATAAAATAGTCTGTTTCACTGTTCACATTGTAATTCACAGGGCCATAGTAACCTGTTTTTAGGTTATTTTGAGGATAATGCGTGCTAGGTCTTACGTAGTTGTACATTTGCTGACTCATCTCGTGAGTGTACCTAGAAGGACCAGGGGCCAATCTATACCCGTTATGCCGAGGGTTCGAGTATACATTTCCGTTGATATGGTACCTAGTGGTGTCCCGTCTAGTAGCCCATGTGTTTTCATTATTGATTATGGGTCCCGTCCTCAGGTTATATGTGCCTACAGGCATTTTACAACCTCGGCTATTGCGGAAATCGTGGGTATCACTCTGCTGTTTGATCAGCTCGGTGCCCCTTGCATATCTGCTGGTGTGTGATTTTGTGTGGGTAGAGCTATTTTTGCCGTTAGTTCTCACCTTGTGCAGCCTGTCGTCCTCAATTCGTCTACTACTCTTAGTTCGACGAGGAGCTCTTCCATTCACGTCTTCCGTCTCCTTTATGGGACCTGCCGCTATGCGTGCATAGTTATTTTTTAGGCTTATATGCTGCTTGTTGGGCTTGTCACAAGGGAGGTATATGGACGCATGAGGAGAAACCTTGGTTTTAGGGGACTTCTTTACTGCTTTTACAGTGGGATTATCTTGTTTGGCCCTGGGTGCAGTGTGATCTGCCGATAATTGCAGGTTATCGGTAGTAGGAGCATCTACACCTACTTCGTGGGTGTGGTCAGTAGATTTACTAGGAGTGTTCTCACGAACTTCGAGACCAATTACAGTGTTACTGCTCTTTTTGGGTTTCCCTTCGCCTTCTTGTGTCGTTTGATCATCTACTACAGTGCAAGTGTCACTTTGTGCTACAGTGTTATAATAATAATAATTTTTATTTTCATATAAACATAAATTTACATGAAAATGCATGCCATTTTTACAGGCACGATCAAGTATGGTATAATGTCAAATCTTAAATTGTCTACAAGTTAATAATGTTTCAACAGTTAAATATTTGATATATATAATTACACTCATTGTGTGAACCAGGCCGTATAGTTATTGAATTGTACAGTTGTCCTCCAGGTTGAGCGGGAAAATCGACTTCGTTTCGTTTTCATCCCGTGGTTGTTCTTTGACACTTCGATGCTGACGCTATTCACGATTTGTGGTGTAATCGTGTTTGTATCTATGGTGTTCTTAGCTACTTGTCGTTAGTTGGAGGTTTTGTCCGGGACTATTTTAAGATTTTTGAGTTTTGTAGTGGAAGCCAAAATATCCTCAGATTTCCTGAATTGTTCGGCTATAATACAGCTGTCAAACCTGAAAAGTATGGGACATGTGCGATTTGTCTCCTTTTTATTTAGTCTAATACACTGACAGACAATATCTCTATGTCTCTTTATGTGATACACAAACAGACTTTATAGCAGGCTTTTCCGACTGACTCTAATGACAGAAAGATCAACCAAACTGTAAATCCATTATACATCAAATCATGTGCAATTTATATAACAACTTATCCATGCCTGTACAATAGGTATGTTCCTGCATAAACAGGAAGGAATATATTATTATTATTAAAAAAATATTTATGCATGCCTATACGATTGGTGTACCCTACATAGCTAGGGAAAAAATGTACCTTATTATATTATCTTTACTAAATATGCTTACTAATATTATGTGTAACTTATCGAATTGATAATGCCTGTAAACTGGCGTCCCTCATGTAAAAAATGAGAATATATATTATCATTATTATTCGCGTGGATGCTTATTCACTTGGATTCTGGGAGTTTGTCGATAGTTAGGTTTGTAAAGGTATTGGAGTTAGTGGATTTAGAGGCATATATTAGACAGCCGCCTCCACTCTTGTCTACTCTGTCATTCCTGTGGATGTTATAGTTATCAATTATCAGCTTTCTGTCAGGTATATCAGTAGTAAGTCAAGTTTCAGTCGCCAGAATCAGTGTAGGCCGCTCTATGTATACCAAGCTGCGAAGGGAAGTTATTTTGTTAAGGAGAGATCGAGCATTTAAAAGCATAATTTTGAGAAAACCAGGGTTGGGATAGTTAGTAGGTTTTCTTGTTATTATCTCTAACTCCTGGTTGCCTATGTTATGTTCGGAGGGATCCTCATATGAGACATTGTCAGCGTGTTTACTATTCCCTGGACAAATTGTGCTGCGAGGGGGGCTATTGTTTGCTGCAACCGAAAATAATCCTATTGTATATAATCGTTTCTGGCCTCATTACGTGGGTATCTAGGATCATTTCTCTGCATAAAATAGTCTGTTTCACTGTTCACATTGTAATTCACAGGGCCATAGTAACCTGTTTTTAGGTTATTTTGAGGATAATGCGTGCTAGGTCTTACGTAGTTGTACATTTGCTGACTCATCTCGTGAGTGTACCTAGAAGGACCAGGGGCCAATCTATACCCGTTATGCCGAGGGTTCGAGTATACATTTCCGTTGATATGGTACCTAGTGGTGTCCCGTCTAGTAGCCCATGTGTTTTCATTATTGATTATGGGTCCCGTCCTCAGGTTATATGTGCCTACAGGCATTTTACAACCTCGGCTATTGCGGAAATCGTGGGTATCACTCTGCTGTTTGATCAGCTCGGTGCCCCTTGCATATCTGCTGGTGTGTGATTTTGTGTGGGTAGAGCTATTTTTGCCGTTAGTTCTCACCTTGTGCAGCCTGTCGTCCTCAATTCGTCTACTACTCTTAGTTCGACGAGGAGCTCTTCCATTCACGTCTTCCGTCTCCTTTATGGGACCTGCCGCTATGCGTGCATAGTTATTTTTTAGGCTTATATGCTGCTTGTTGGGCTTGTCACAAGGGAGGTATATGGACGCATGAGGAGAAACCTTGGTTTTAGGGGACTTCTTTACTGCTTTTACAGTGGGATTATCTTGTTTGGCCCTGGGTGCAGTGTGATCTGCCGATAATTGCAGGTTATCGGTAGTAGGAGCATCTACACCTACTTCGTGGGTGTGGTCAGTAGATTTACTAGGAGTGTTCTCACGAACTTCGAGACCAATTACAGTGTTACTGCTCTTTTTGGGTTTCCCTTCGCCTTCTTGTGTCGTTTGATCATCTACTACAGTGCAAGTGTCACTTTGTGCTACAGTGTTATAATAATAATAATTTTTATTTTCATATAAACATAAATTTACATGAAAATGCATGCCATTTTTACAGGCACGATCAAGTATGGTATAATGTCAAATCTTAAATTGTCTACAAGTTAATAATGTTTCAACAGTTAAATATTTGATATATATAATTACACTCATTGTGTGAACCAGGCCGTATAGTTATTGAATTGTACAGTTGTCCTCCAGGTTGAGCGGGAAAATCGACTTCGTTTCGTTTTCATCCCGTGGTTGTTCTTTGACACTTCGATGCTGACGCTATTCACGATTTGTGGTGTAATCGTGTTTGTATCTATGGTGTTCTTAGCTACTTGTCGTTAGTTGGAGGTTTTGTCCGGGACTATTTTAAGATTTTTGAGTTTTGTAGTGGAAGCCAAAATATCCTCAGATTTCCTGAATTGTTCGGCTATAATACAGCTGTCAAACCTGAAAAGTATGGGACATGTGCGATTTGTCTCCTTTTTATTTAGTCTAATACACTGACAGACAATATCTCTATGTCTCTTTATGTGATACACAAACAGACTTTATAGCAGGCTTTTCCGACTGACTCTAATGACAGAAAGATCAACCAAACTGTAAATCCATTATACATCAAATCATGTGCAATTTATATAACAACTTATCCATGCCTGTACAATAGGTATGTTCCTGCATAAACAGGAAGGAATATATTATTATTATTAAAAAAATATTTATGCATGCCTATACGATTGGTGTACCCTACATAGCTAGGGAAAAAATGTACCTTATTATATTATCTTTACTAAATATGCTTACTAATATTATGTGTAACTTATCGAATTGATAATGCCTGTAAACTGGCGTCCCTCATGTAAAAAATGAGAATATATATTATCATTATTATTCGCGTGGATGCTTATTCACTTGGATTCTGGGAGTTTGTCGATAGTTAGGTTTGTAAAGGTATTGGAGTTAGTGGATTTAGAGGCATATATTAGACAGCCGCCTCCACTCTTGTCTACTCTGTCATTCCTGTGGATGTTATAGTTATCAATTATCAGCTTTCTGTCAGGTATATCAGTAGTAAGTCAAGTTTCAGTCGCCAGAATCAGTGTAGGCCGCTCTATGTATACCAAGCTGCGAAGGGAAGTTATTTTGTTAAGGAGAGATCGAGCATTTAAAAGCATAATTTTGAGAAAACCAGGGTTGGGATAGTTAGTAGGTTTTCTTGTTATTATCTCTAACTCCTGGTTGCCTATGTTATGTTCGGAGGGATCCTCATATGAGACATTGTCAGCGTGTTTACTATTCCCTGGACAAATTGTGCTGCGAGGGGGGCTATTGTTTGCTGCAACCGAAAATAATCCTATTGTATATAATCGTTTCTGGCCTCATTACGTGGGTATCTAGGATCATTTCTCTGCATAAAATAGTCTGTTTCACTGTTCACATTGTAATTCACAGGGCCATAGTAACCTGTTTTTAGGTTATTTTGAGGATAATGCGTGCTAGGTCTTACGTAGTTGTACATTTGCTGACTCATCTCGTGAGTGTACCTAGAAGGACCAGGGGCCAATCTATACCCGTTATGCCGAGGGTTCGAGTATACATTTCCGTTGATATGGTACCTAGTGGTGTCCCGTCTAGTAGCCCATGTGTTTTCATTATTGATTATGGGTCCCGTCCTCAGGTTATATGTGCCTACAGGCATTTTACAACCTCGGCTATTGCGGAAATCGTGGGTATCACTCTGCTGTTTGATCAGCTCGGTGCCCCTTGCATATCTGCTGGTGTGTGATTTTGTGTGGGTAGAGCTATTTTTGCCGTTAGTTCTCACCTTGTGCAGCCTGTCGTCCTCAATTCGTCTACTACTCTTAGTTCGACGAGGAGCTCTTCCATTCACGTCTTCCGTCTCCTTTATGGGACCTGCCGCTATGCGTGCATAGTTATTTTTTAGGCTTATATGCTGCTTGTTGGGCTTGTCACAAGGGAGGTATATGGACGCATGAGGAGAAACCTTGGTTTTAGGGGACTTCTTTACTGCTTTTACAGTGGGATTATCTTGTTTGGCCCTGGGTGCAGTGTGATCTGCCGATAATTGCAGGTTATCGGTAGTAGGAGCATCTACACCTACTTCGTGGGTGTGGTCAGTAGATTTACTAGGAGTGTTCTCACGAACTTCGAGACCAATTACAGTGTTACTGCTCTTTTTGGGTTTCCCTTCGCCTTCTTGTGTCGTTTGATCATCTACTACAGTGCAAGTGTCACTTTGTGCTACAGTGTTATAATAATAATAATTTTTATTTTCATATAAACATAAATTTACATGAAAATGCATGCCATTTTTACAGGCACGATCAAGTATGGTATAATGTCAAATCTTAAATTGTCTACAAGTTAATAATGTTTCAACAGTTAAATATTTGATATATATAATTACACTCATTGTGTGAACCAGGCCGTATAGTTATTGAATTGTACAGTTGTCCTCCAGGTTGAGCGGGAAAATCGACTTCGTTTCGTTTTCATCCCGTGGTTGTTCTTTGACACTTCGATGCTGACGCTATTCACGATTTGTGGTGTAATCGTGTTTGTATCTATGGTGTTCTTAGCTACTTGTCGTTAGTTGGAGGTTTTGTCCGGGACTATTTTAAGATTTTTGAGTTTTGTAGTGGAAGCCAAAATATCCTCAGATTTCCTGAATTGTTCGGCTATAATACAGCTGTCAAACCTGAAAAGTATGGGACATGTGCGATTTGTCTCCTTTTTATTTAGTCTAATACACTGACAGACAATATCTCTATGTCTCTTTATGTGATACACAAACAGACTTTATAGCAGGCTTTTCCGACTGACTCTAATGACAGAAAGATCAACCAAACTGTAAATCCATTATACATCAAATCATGTGCAATTTATATAACAACTTATCCATGCCTGTACAATAGGTATGTTCCTGCATAAACAGGAAGGAATATATTATTATTATTAAAAAAATATTTATGCATGCCTATACGATTGGTGTACCCTACATAGCTAGGGAAAAAATGTACCTTATTATATTATCTTTACTAAATATGCTTACTAATATTATGTGTAACTTATCGAATTGATAATGCCTGTAAACTGGCGTCCCTCATGTAAAAAATGAGAATATATATTATCATTATTATTCGCGTGGATGCTTATTCACTTGGATTCTGGGAGTTTGTCGATAGTTAGGTTTGTAAAGGTATTGGAGTTAGTGGATTTAGAGGCATATATTAGACAGCCGCCTCCACTCTTGTCTACTCTGTCATTCCTGTGGATGTTATAGTTATCAATTATCAGCTTTCTGTCAGGTATATCAGTAGTAAGTCAAGTTTCAGTCGCCAGAATCAGTGTAGGCCGCTCTATGTATACCAAGCTGCGAAGGGAAGTTATTTTGTTAAGGAGAGATCGAGCATTTAAAAGCATAATTTTGAGAAAACCAGGGTTGGGATAGTTAGTAGGTTTTCTTGTTATTATCTCTAACTCCTGGTTGCCTATGTTATGTTCGGAGGGATCCTCATATGAGACATTGTCAGCGTGTTTACTATTCCCTGGACAAATTGTGCTGCGAGGGGGGCTATTGTTTGCTGCAACCGAAAATAATCCTATTGTATATAATCGTTTCTGGCCTCATTACGTGGGTATCTAGGATCATTTCTCTGCATAAAATAGTCTGTTTCACTGTTCACATTGTAATTCACAGGGCCATAGTAACCTGTTTTTAGGTTATTTTGAGGATAATGCGTGCTAGGTCTTACGTAGTTGTACATTTGCTGACTCATCTCGTGAGTGTACCTAGAAGGACCAGGGGCCAATCTATACCCGTTATGCCGAGGGTTCGAGTATACATTTCCGTTGATATGGTACCTAGTGGTGTCCCGTCTAGTAGCCCATGTGTTTTCATTATTGATTATGGGTCCCGTCCTCAGGTTATATGTGCCTACAGGCATTTTACAACCTCGGCTATTGCGGAAATCGTGGGTATCACTCTGCTGTTTGATCAGCTCGGTGCCCCTTGCATATCTGCTGGTGTGTGATTTTGTGTGGGTAGAGCTATTTTTGCCGTTAGTTCTCACCTTGTGCAGCCTGTCGTCCTCAATTCGTCTACTACTCTTAGTTCGACGAGGAGCTCTTCCATTCACGTCTTCCGTCTCCTTTATGGGACCTGCCGCTATGCGTGCATAGTTATTTTTTAGGCTTATATGCTGCTTGTTGGGCTTGTCACAAGGGAGGTATATGGACGCATGAGGAGAAACCTTGGTTTTAGGGGACTTCTTTACTGCTTTTACAGTGGGATTATCTTGTTTGGCCCTGGGTGCAGTGTGATCTGCCGATAATTGCAGGTTATCGGTAGTAGGAGCATCTACACCTACTTCGTGGGTGTGGTCAGTAGATTTACTAGGAGTGTTCTCACGAACTTCGAGACCAATTACAGTGTTACTGCTCTTTTTGGGTTTCCCTTCGCCTTCTTGTGTCGTTTGATCATCTACTACAGTGCAAGTGTCACTTTGTGCTACAGTGTTATAATAATAATAATTTTTATTTTCATATAAACATAAATTTACATGAAAATGCATGCCATTTTTACAGGCACGATCAAGTATGGTATAATGTCAAATCTTAAATTGTCTACAAGTTAATAATGTTTCAACAGTTAAATATTTGATATATATAATTACACTCATTGTGTGAACCAGGCCGTATAGTTATTGAATTGTACAGTTGTCCTCCAGGTTGAGCGGGAAAATCGACTTCGTTTCGTTTTCATCCCGTGGTTGTTCTTTGACACTTCGATGCTGACGCTATTCACGATTTGTGGTGTAATCGTGTTTGTATCTATGGTGTTCTTAGCTACTTGTCGTTAGTTGGAGGTTTTGTCCGGGACTATTTTAAGATTTTTGAGTTTTGTAGTGGAAGCCAAAATATCCTCAGATTTCCTGAATTGTTCGGCTATAATACAGCTGTCAAACCTGAAAAGTATGGGACATGTGCGATTTGTCTCCTTTTTATTTAGTCTAATACACTGACAGACAATATCTCTATGTCTCTTTATGTGATACACAAACAGACTTTATAGCAGGCTTTTCCGACTGACTCTAATGACAGAAAGATCAACCAAACTGTAAATCCATTATACATCAAATCATGTGCAATTTATATAACAACTTATCCATGCCTGTACAATAGGTATGTTCCTGCATAAACAGGAAGGAATATATTATTATTATTAAAAAAATATTTATGCATGCCTATACGATTGGTGTACCCTACATAGCTAGGGAAAAAATGTACCTTATTATATTATCTTTACTAAATATGCTTACTAATATTATGTGTAACTTATCGAATTGATAATGCCTGTAAACTGGCGTCCCTCATGTAAAAAATGAGAATATATATTATCATTATTATTCGCGTGGATGCTTATTCACTCGGATTCTGGGAGTTTGTCGATAGTTAGGTTTGTAAAGGTATTGGAGTTAGTGGATTTAGAGGCATATATTAGACAGCCGCCTCCACTCTTGTCTACTCTGTCATTCCTGTGGATGTTATAGTTATCAATTATCAGCTTTCTGTCAGGTATATCAGTAGTAAGTCAAGTTTCAGTCGCCAGAATCAGTGTAGGCCGCTCTATGTATACCAAGCTGCGAAGGGAAGTTATTTTGTTAAGGAGAGATCGAGCATTTAAAAGCATAATTTTGAGAAAACCAGGGTTGGGATAGTTAGTAGGTTTTCTTGTTATTATCTCTAACTCCTGGTTGCCTATGTTATGTTCGGAGGGATCCTCATATGAGACATTGTCAGCGTGTTTACTATTCCCTGGACAAATTGTGCTGCGAGGGGGGCTATTGTTTGCTGCAACCGAAAATAATCCTATTGTATATAATCGTTTCTGGCCTCATTACGTGGGTATCTAGGATCATTTCTCTGCATAAAATAGTCTGTTTCACTGTTCACATTGTAATTCACAGGGCCATAGTAACCTGTTTTTAGGTTATTTTGAGGATAATGCGTGCTAGGTCTTACGTAGTTGTACATTTGCTGACTCATCTCGTGAGTGTACCTAGAAGGACCAGGGGCCAATCTATACCCGTTATGCCGAGGGTTCGAGTATACATTTCCGTTGATATGGTACCTAGTGGTGTCCCGTCTAGTAGCCCATGTGTTTTCATTATTGATTATGGGTCCCGTCCTCAGGTTATATGTGCCTACAGGCATTTTACAACCTCGGCTATTGCGGAAATCGTGGGTATCACTCTGCTGTTTGATCAGCTCGGTGCCCCTTGCATATCTGCTGGTGTGTGATTTTGTGTGGGTAGAGCTATTTTTGCCGTTAGTTCTCACCTTGTGCAGCCTGTCGTCCTCAATTCGTCTACTACTCTTAGTTCGACGAGGAGCTCTTCCATTCACGTCTTCCGTCTCCTTTATGGGACCTGCCGCTATGCGTGCATAGTTATTTTTTAGGCTTATATGCTGCTTGTTGGGCTTGTCACAAGGGAGGTATATGGACGCATGAGGAGAAACCTTGGTTTTAGGGGACTTCTTTACTGCTTTTACAGTGGGATTATCTTGTTTGGCCCTGGGTGCAGTGTGATCTGCCGATAATTGCAGGTTATCGGTAGTAGGAGCATCTACACCTACTTCGTGGGTGTGGTCAGTAGATTTACTAGGAGTGTTCTCACGAACTTCGAGACCAATTACAGTGTTACTGCTCTTTTTGGGTTTCCCTTCGCCTTCTTGTGTCGTTTGATCATCTACTACAGTGCAAGTGTCACTTTGTGCTACAGTGTTATAATAATAATAATTTTTATTTTCATATAAACATAAATTTACATGAAAATGCATGCCATTTTTACAGGCACGATCAAGTATGGTATAATGTCAAATCTTAAATTGTCTACAAGTTAATAATGTTTCAACAGTTAAATATTTGATATATATAATTACACTCATTGTGTGAACCAGGCCGTATAGTTATTGAATTGTACAGTTGTCCTCCAGGTTGAGCGGGAAAATCGACTTCGTTTCGTTTTCATCCCGTGGTTGTTCTTTGACACTTCGATGCTGACGCTATTCACGATTTGTGGTGTAATCGTGTTTGTATCTATGGTGTTCTTAGCTACTTGTCGTTAGTTGGAGGTTTTGTCCGGGACTATTTTAAGATTTTTGAGTTTTGTAGTGGAAGCCAAAATATCCTCAGATTTCCTGAATTGTTCGGCTATAATACAGCTGTCAAACCTGAAAAGTATGGGACATGTGCGATTTGTCTCCTTTTTATTTAGTCTAATACACTGACAGACAATATCTCTATGTCTCTTTATGTGATACACAAACAGACTTTATAGCAGGCTTTTCCGACTGACTCTAATGACAGAAAGATCAACCAAACTGTAAATCCATTATACATCAAATCATGTGCAATTTATATAACAACTTATCCATGCCTGTACAATAGGTATGTTCCTGCATAAACAGGAAGGAATATATTATTATTATTAAAAAAATATTTATGCATGCCTATACGATTGGTGTACCCTACATAGCTAGGGAAAAAATGTACCTTATTATATTATCTTTACTAAATATGCTTACTAATATTATGTGTAACTTATCGAATTGATAATGCCTGTAAACTGGCGTCCCTCATGTAAAAAATGAGAATATATATTATCATTATTATTCGCGTGGATGCTTATTCACTCGGATTCTGGGAGTTTGTCGATAGTTAGGTTTGTAAAGGTATTGGAGTTAGTGGATTTAGAGGCATATATTAGACAGCCGCCTCCACTCTTGTCTACTCTGTCATTCCTGTGGATGTTATAGTTATCAATTATCAGCTTTCTGTCAGGTATATCAGTAGTAAGTCAAGTTTCAGTCGCCAGAATCAGTGTAGGCCGCTCTATGTATACCAAGCTGCGAAGGGAAGTTATTTTGTTAAGGAGAGATCGAGCATTTAAAAGCATAATTTTGAGAAAACCAGGGTTGGGATAGTTAGTAGGTTTTCTTGTTATTATCTCTAACTCCTGGTTGCCTATGTTATGTTCGGAGGGATCCTCATATGAGACATTGTCAGCGTGTTTACTATTCCCTGGACAAATTGTGCTGCGAGGGGGGCTATTGTTTGCTGCAACCGAAAATAATCCTATTGTATATAATCGTTTCTGGCCTCATTACGTGGGTATCTAGGATCATTTCTCTGCATAAAATAGTCTGTTTCACTGTTCACATTGTAATTCACAGGGCCATAGTAACCTGTTTTTAGGTTATTTTGAGGATAATGCGTGCTAGGTCTTACGTAGTTGTACATTTGCTGACTCATCTCGTGAGTGTACCTAGAAGGACCAGGGGCCAATCTATACCCGTTATGCCGAGGGTTCGAGTATACATTTCCGTTGATATGGTACCTAGTGGTGTCCCGTCTAGTAGCCCATGTGTTTTCATTATTGATTATGGGTCCCGTCCTCAGGTTATATGTGCCTACAGGCATTTTACAACCTCGGCTATTGCGGAAATCGTGGGTATCACTCTGCTGTTTGATCAGCTCGGTGCCCCTTGCATATCTGCTGGTGTGTGATTTTGTGTGGGTAGAGCTATTTTTGCCGTTAGTTCTCACCTTGTGCAGCCTGTCGTCCTCAATTCGTCTACTACTCTTAGTTCGACGAGGAGCTCTTCCATTCACGTCTTCCGTCTCCTTTATGGGACCTGCCGCTATGCGTGCATAGTTATTTTTTAGGCTTATATGCTGCTTGTTGGGCTTGTCACAAGGGAGGTATATGGACGCATGAGGAGAAACCTTGGTTTTAGGGGACTTCTTTACTGCTTTTACAGTGGGATTATCTTGTTTGGCCCTGGGTGCAGTGTGATCTGCCGATAATTGCAGGTTATCGGTAGTAGGAGCATCTACACCTACTTCGTGGGTGTGGTCAGTAGATTTACTAGGAGTGTTCTCACGAACTTCGAGACCAATTACAGTGTTACTGCTCTTTTTGGGTTTCCCTTCGCCTTCTTGTGTCGTTTGATCATCTACTACAGTGCAAGTGTCACTTTGTGCTACAGTGTTATAATAATAATAATTTTTATTTTCATATAAACATAAATTTACATGAAAATGCATGCCATTTTTACAGGCACGATCAAGTATGGTATAATGTCAAATCTTAAATTGTCTACAAGTTAATAATGTTTCAACAGTTAAATATTTGATATATATAATTACACTCATTGTGTGAACCAGGCCGTATAGTTATTGAATTGTACAGTTGTCCTCCAGGTTGAGCGGGAAAATCGACTTCGTTTCGTTTTCATCCCGTGGTTGTTCTTTGACACTTCGATGCTGACGCTATTCACGATTTGTGGTGTAATCGTGTTTGTATCTATGGTGTTCTTAGCTACTTGTCGTTAGTTGGAGGTTTTGTCCGGGACTATTTTAAGATTTTTGAGTTTTGTAGTGGAAGCCAAAATATCCTCAGATTTCCTGAATTGTTCGGCTATAATACAGCTGTCAAACCTGAAAAGTATGGGACATGTGCGATTTGTCTCCTTTTTATTTAGTCTAATACATTGACAGACAATATCTCTATGTCTCTTTATGTGATACACAAACAGACTTTATAGCAGGCTTTTCCGACTGACTCTAATGACAGAAAGATCAACCAAACTGTAAATCCATTATACATCAAATCATGTGCAATTTATATAACAACTTATCCATGCCTGTACAATAGGTATGTTCCTGCATAAACAGGAAGGAATATATTATTATTATTAAAAAAATATTTATGCATGCCTATACGATTGGTGTACCCTACATAGCTAGGGAAAAAATGTACCTTATTATATTATCTTTACTAAATATGCTTACTAATATTATGTGTAACTTATCGAATTGATAATGCCTGTAAACTGGCGTCCCTCATGTAAAAAATGAGAATATATATTATCATTATTATTCGCGTGGATGCTTATTCACTTGGATTCTGGGAGTTTGTCGATAGTTAGGTTTGTAAAGGTATTGGAGTTAGTGGATTTAGAGGCATATATTAGACAGCCGCCTCCACTCTTGTCTACTCTGTCATTCCTGTGGATGTTATAGTTATCAATTATCAGCTTTCTGTCAGGTATATCAGTAGTAAGTCAAGTTTCAGTCGCCAGAATCAGTGTAGGCCGCTCTATGTATACCAAGCTGCGAAGGGAAGTTATTTTGTTAAGGAGAGATCGAGCATTTAAAAGCATAATTTTGAGAAAACCAGGGTTGGGATAGTTAGTAGGTTTTCTTGTTATTATCTCTAACTCCTGGTTGCCTATGTTATGTTCGGAGGGATCCTCATATGAGACATTGTCAGCGTGTTTACTATTCCCTGGACAAATTGTGCTGCGAGGGGGGCTATTGTTTGCTGCAACCGAAAATAATCCTATTGTATATAATCGTTTCTGGCCTCATTACGTGGGTATCTAGGATCATTTCTCTGCATAAAATAGTCTGTTTCACTGTTCACATTGTAATTCACAGGGCCATAGTGACCTGTTTTTAGGTTATTTTGAGGATAATGCGTGCTAGGTCTTACGTAGTTGTACATTTGCTGACTCATCTCGTGAGTGTACCTAGAAGGACCAGGGGCCAATCTATACCCGTTATGCCGAGGGTTCGAGTATACATTTCCGTTGATATGGTACCTAGTGGTGTCCCGTCTAGTAGCCCATGTGTTTTCATTATTGATTATGGGTCCCGTCCTCAGGTTATATGTGCCTACAGGCATTTTACAACCTCGGCTATTGCGGAAATCGTGGGTATCACTCTGCTGTTTGATCAGCTCGGTGCCCCTTGCATATCTGCTGGTGTGTGATTTTGTGTGGGTAGAGCTATTTTTGCCGTTAGTTCTCACCTTGTGCAGCCTGTCGTCCTCAATTCGTCTACTACTCTTAGTTCGACGAGGAGCTCTTCCATTCACGTCTTCCGTCTCCTTTATGGGACCTGCCGCTATGCGTGCATAGTTATTTTTTAGGCTTATATGCTGCTTGTTGGGCTTGTCACAAGGGAGGTATATGGACGCATGAGGAGAAACCTTGGTTTTAGGGGACTTCTTTACTGCTTTTACAGTGGGATTATCTTGTTTGGCCCTGGGTGCAGTGTGATCTGCCGATAATTGCAGGTTATCGGTAGTAGGAGCATCTACACCTACTTCGTGGGTGTGGTCAGTAGATTTACTAGGAGTGTTCTCACGAACTTCGAGACCAATTACAGTGTTACTGCTCTTTTTGGGTTTCCCTTCGCCTTCTTGTGTCGTTTGATCATCTACTACAGTGCAAGTGTCACTTTGTGCTACAGTGTTATAATAATAATAATTTTTATTTTCATATAAACATAAATTTACATGAAAATGCATGCCATTTTTACAGGCACGATCAAGTATGGTATAATGTCAAATCTTAAATTGTCTACAAGTTAATAATGTTTCAACAGTTAAATATTTGATATACTGCCCGTTTGAACGCTTGCGCTACGGGTGTTCACCTTCTGCGTGAATCATCTTTCCTTAATATTTTGGAAATTAGCCGCTTTCATCACATTATCCAGTTATCCATAGTCAACAAGGATTGTATTGTATCAACTGGAACAACATATAGCATTCACTCGTGAAATCTACGTCAAGAATCCTCGGATACCATATCTAACTACGTGGAACTCAGGACTTTATCCACAGCAAACTCTGTAAAGGAAAGTCTGACTTTTTATTTTTGCAATATAAATCTGTTTATCGTTGTTGTTTTGATACTTCGATAATACAGCTATCTTATTTTCATATCCTCAAGACTTTTTTTCCGGAAATTGTGAAGTTTCTTATTTCTGTAATGGTTAAGTCTATCAAACGTGTAAGTACCGTTAAGAGACTGAGATCTAATACTAGTCAGCCATCTGAAGGCCTCAGCTCCGTTGACAATTCTACACTGTTTACACCAGCCATACCCAGAGTTATGGTATCTGATATCATGGAGGAATTAGCAGAGAATGCGGCTTGTAGCAAAAATGATTTACTGACACTTCAGAAGTCAATAGCAGAACTACAGAGCAAGTTTGACAGCATTATGCCTCTCACGCAACTGTGTGACCCACCACAAAACATCTGTTTTGAATCACTAATCAAATCCGAGCGCATAATTGACTATTTGGCTGAAGAAGCTGTTAAGAGGATTATGTCTTCACATAACGTCTTGGCCTATAACATTCCAGACAGAGAGCCGATTGCCAAACTTAAGAATTCGTGTCTAAAGGCTTGTAATATGTCGTTGACAGAATGTCAGGTCTTGCGTCTTCGTAAGAAATCTGCAAACCACCCGTGTCCTGTGCTTTTCAAGTTTAGGTCTACCGAAGAAGCCAGGAATTTTCTGAAATCGGGTAAGAAAATAGGCTCTTCAACACCATACACTAACATTAGGGTTGCACCTGATTTAACACCATGCCAAAGGCGATGCCGCTCAGGAACAGTGAACCCTGATAACTCTAATAGGATAACTGTAGATGATGTTCCGTGCGTTATTCCGTCTATTGAAATATCTGATCACGGCATGCAACAGACATTTTCGCAGGTAGTGGCTAATGTTAGCCAAGCATTATATAACGATATTGATGCAGACACTGAAATGGTGGACATAGATGAGTCAACGGGAAATAATGTTGAAATACATCGTTTTCACACTGACGCAAAAGTCAAGACACCGAAACCATCAAAACCCATCCCACTGGTGGTCCAACCATTGCCTTATAAGTCAGTTACTCCTCTGTCTGACAATCCACACTCTGTAAAGCACCAGTCGAATGTAGCCACCCAAGTTGGCAAGTTTTCTAGGCGTTATGACAAACGTCCCATTTCCATTAAGAAAACTAAAGCTCATGAGGTGTTCAAGCCACAGAAACCCTACATAGCATGTGCTGACTGCCCTGTTAGCCATCATCAGCCAGATAATCATAAGATAGGGGAAAAAGAAGTAAATAAATTAAATACTAAACCCGGAGCAAGAAAGCTCTTTGATAAGAAAGAGACGAAAGCACCTGTAGGCCTTCTTTGTAAGAGAAAGTCAAATATGGTAGACGAAGCTCCTAGGGGTAGGCCTAATTGGTGCCAAGTGGAAAGCCAATTTTATCGAATCCCTAATTCTAGACAAACAGCACAGCAAAGTAGTAGGTATTGTTCTGCACATCCACTACGTAAACCCCTTGTCAACCAGCCCACTTCTAATATTCTGTCTACTGAAAGTTATAGAAAATACCCCAAACATCGGCCACAGACCACATTTAGCAAGCCAACAGAACCCATTCATATATCTTATGTGTCTAGTGGGGAGCATGTGCCGATTTCTGCACAAAACTTGCCATGGTCTGATGAATACCAGAAACAGATACCAACACTTCATTCTTATACTGGCAACAAATTACCGAATACACATATCGGTTATACCTTAGGGCAGGATTTTCACCAGCGTCAGTTAACAGAAACACCTGGAATCATGCATATAGCACGCATGATATCGGATCAATTCCTTGCTGGCATAGCGAACAGTCTACAGCTAGGGCAAGGCATATTTCCCGGGAGATAGCTGACACAGTGTCGACACCAAACGCGGATACTAATATCTCTAAAATATTAATATCTGATTATCACACAGGTGTCTCTCACTGCATACCATATCCAAACGTAAGCCCATCCCTGACTACCACCTCAAAAATCTACCTGAAGTCTTCCTACGATCCAAAGATATTGGTAAATGAGTCTGATAACATGTATATAGAGGATACTCACGGATTATTTTACCAAGATGTTGTCCGCTCACTGAAACCACATAGCCAGTGTTTATCTATTATCCTAGTAAATACGAGATCAGTTCTAAGCAAACATTTAGCACTAAGTACAATAGCTTCTATATGCAGACCGTCATTGATTATGATCACCGAAGCCTGGTGCACAAGTGAAATCTCCAATGACAGCCTAAGGATTGATAAATACAACCTTTTTCGCGGGGACAGACGGACAGGTCGTGGGGGTGGAACACTAATTTACTGTGAACAATCCATGTGTGCAACCCAGTTTAGTAACCCAATTCTGTCACAACTCAATGACTCGATCTGGGTCGAAATAAAAGTTGTCAGAAGTAAACCTATACTTGTGGGTTGTGTGTACCGGCCCCCTTCATCCAGCAGGGAATATGATAATATGCTTAGCAATATCTTTAATGTTACAGCCAATCTTCCTTTCAGTTATAAAATTATCGGAGGCGATTTCAACTTGCCAGAAGTATCATGGTCTTCACTCCGAGGACCCCAAAGGTACGATAATCTCATAAATTCCATCGTCACAGGAGGGTGGACACAACACATAAATTCACCCACTAGATCCGCAAATATCCTAGACCTTATTTTCACGAACAACATAACGCCATCTACCGTACATGTTGGACATGAATTTCCAGGTAGTGACCATAGAATAGTAGTTTGTTCTTTTGACATCTTTCCTGAAACAAAACGCAGAGATGAAGCTGGCCAGATACCTATGAGATTGTACACACATGCTGACTGGGACTTGTATCAGCACCTAATTAGATGTTCTAATTGGGACTCGTACTTTTCGAACCAGTCCTTAGATGCAATTCTTAACAACTTCTATCAGAATATTAACTCAATTCACGACGTCATTGCACCCGAGAAGATTCTTAACTTCAGATTCCCCCAAAGTGATTATATTCCGACATCGTTTAGAAGAAGTCTACGTAAGCACTCAATAAAATACTACAGATATCATGACTTATCGTCATTAATTGCCATAACGTCCCTTCTCAGTAGAATTGAAGAGTTGAGAAATATAGGCCTCAGAAACAAAGAAATGCAGGCCATTCATGCACCGCATAACTCAGGAGAAATAGCCAAACTTTTTAAAAGTAGGTTGATGAACTCCAAAACACCCTATCCGAAAATAATATACTTAGACGGCATTGCTTACGAAAATAATGAGGCGATATGTGAACTGTTTAGCAAGCACTTCGCCAGATTATACACCTTAGAGAACGATGAAGTCGTGGATTTCCCACGTAAAACAGACGAATGTTTAAGTGACATAATTTTCACCACACATGAGATCGATAAAGCTGTCGCAAATCTTAAGCTTAGTAACACTACTGGCCCAGACGGTATATCTTCCGTTCTGCTGAAAAAAGGTGGTAATGACATGAGTTTACTCTTACTCAAGTTATACTCAATTTCATTAAGCGATGGGACATACCCTAACTGCTGGAAGAAGTCTTATATTGTACCTATCCATAAATACGGGCCTATAGCTGATATCAACAACTACCGCCCCATCAACATCACGTCTGTAGTTTCACGTGTAATGGAAAAGATAGTTAAGACTCAAATCATTCAGTACTTGCTGTCAAATGACCTACTATCCCCATCCCAATACGGTTTCTTAAGTAGAAGGTCGTGCATTACTTGCCACTTAGATTATTTTGACTACATCACACAAAGCATTGATAATGGGCGTTCGGTAACAACATTGTTTCTTGACGTTAGCAAGGCCTTCGATAAAGTCCCACATATCAGACTCCTAACAAAACTCCAATCCTACGGAATAACCGGAAATCTTCACAAATGGATAAGTTCTTTTCTCACAGAAAGAGAGCAATTAGTCAAAATCAACCACCAGTTGTCTTCCTCAAAGCCGATAACCAGTGGTGTAATACAAGGTAGTGTTCTTGGCCCTATTCTATTCCTCTTATTTATAAATGACATAGTCTCTGTAATCAAGTATGGCAAGCCATACCTTTTTGCAGATGATCTCAAGATAGTATATGATTATGGGTACGGTGATATGAGCGTCGAAAGCAAGATCCAACAAGACTTAAATGATCTAGGCGATTGGAGCGAAAAGTGGCAACTGACTTTCAACCCAGACAAGTGCGGTATAACCCACCTTGGACGCTGGAAACCGATAATGTGCCTATACATGTACGGGAAGCTCCTGTCAAAACTGAACACAGTCACAGACCTCGGGATAACATACTCAGATTTATCCTTTTCCGATCACGCAAATAAGGTTGTATCTGACTGTAAACGACTTACTGGCTTTGTACTGCGTAACTTCTACACCCAAGAAGCAAGATTAGCTATATATAGGACATGTATCCGTCCCAAACTTGAATATTGTGCTCTCCTATTTAGTAACCTCAGGACTGTAGACAGAAAAAAAATCGAAAGTGTCCAGAGATTCCTCACGAAACGCATAATAGGGTTCGACCAACAAGTGGAATATGTTGACAGGTGTGTACGTCTGAAATTAGAGCCTCTGTGGTTAAGGAGAGTGAAGTGCAACCTATTTCTACTCTTCAAAGTCATTAGGAAACACTGCTACAGTAACTCATCCATAACTTGGGAAAATATTAAATCATATCAGCTGCGAAACCACGACTACCTTGTCAAGGTGGCTACCCACAGAAAATCCATTAGGGCAAACTTTTTCACCATAAAATATTGCACTCTTTGGAACCAACTACCACCTGAAATAAGATGTTGTGAAAACCCTGATGGGTTCAAACGGAGCCTAGAAAGACACTTTAACATGTCCACCCTAGCTCGTCTAAAAGACCACAACTGTTGGTAGAACGGAAATTGAAGGCCAGTCCAGTCTTCAGTATAGTCACATACGTATATCTCGACTCTAATACTCACGCAGCGAACGTTAACTAATTTACTGATTTCTATTCTCTATAATTTTCACTAAGTTGTGTTGGTGAAAGTAACACTGGAAATAATTGTAATAGCATCCACACCTTTTAACGTTTTACATATGTATATACTAATATAACAATACTTATTAATCATGCATGTTCAACTCTTAAATTAGATGGATATTAAAATACTTAAAATATTTATGCATCAAATGTTCTCTTGCTTTACCACGCTTGTTTCCCTTATAACACTCAATTATTGAACCTAGTGTAATATTTGATATACGAACTATATTATTGATTATACTCTTATCATATATGGTTTGATTTACTCTACGGCTCCCTGTAGACTAACCACCATTCTTCAGTATACACACACTGCAGTATTGTTAAAAAACGCCAAAATTTCGTTGGTTCTGTGTTAATATCTTTTTATAATATGTCTAGACACGTTACTTTGCAATGTCAGATGTTTACTATATATAAGACTGTCATGAAAATTTAGTACACTAAGTCCTGCCAACCGACCTTACCTTCAGTCCATACTACCTAAATTGAACCTTAACTATAGTATTCTGCTAAATCTTGCTCCACTATTCACAATACCTATTCGTTTTACTCTTTAAGGTTTTAACTTCTTATAAAGTAATCTGTTCATCAGGATGCATGCACACATATATAATATGTTCGTAAAGATGTACGTGGAGACCTATTGGAAGCACTCATTAAGAAAGCTAGGGAGATGGAATATGGGGTACGAACATGTCTGGTACCAAGCAATATATTTGCGGTAGCCATAATAATCATAGTCTCAGAGCCTAACATCAAAAAAGGAGGGAGGGTGGCGTTAGCTGATCAGTAGATATGGTGGTGGTCACTAAGGTGAATCGCCCCATTCTGCAGGAACAGCAATATACAAATTAAAGGCTCGAGATATTTCTGATTTTTATGAGGGCTTAGATCTTTATCTTGAAAAAGATAATAGTGAACGCCTTGACAGATAATGCTTCTACCTTTAAATATATACCATTCGCTCAGCCTATTGTTGAGATGCGACCACGTGGGATCTGCACAGATTTATGGGGCATCTTATGAATTAACTTGCTATCCATTGTCAGATCTTTAAATACCACTTCACAATATCTTGTCTCACTTATTTTCTAATAACGTCTTTACTTGATTCTCATTATATTCCATTAAACCTAACATTTTATAGCTCTTTATGAATTTGATTCGACTTATTCTATTCCTATTCTCTGGAGGGTACGGTTGTGCACCAAATAGAAAAAAAGACATGAAATAAAGACAACTGGCTTGAAAATAATTGTATTAAAGCCAAAAGTGAACGCATGATAGTATAAAATATATTGGTTTCATTATACATTGCAAATGAACGTTGTCGGCCTAAGGATTAATTACTTCCCCATTCTGTTTTCTATATAAATGTGTTTATTAATGATATATTTCACTCACTTAATCTATTACACTTTAATGTTACACCACAGCACTTTAATTTTTCTAAAACAGCTTCCAATTCCTTGTAAACGTTGTACTTACCTCAATATTGGTTGATTATCGTATGCCTACAACCACGGGATGAAAACGAAACGAAGTCGATTTTCCCGCTCAACCTGGAGGACAATTGTACAATTCAATAACTATACAGCCTAGTTCAGACAATGTGTATTTATATATATATCAAATATTTAACTGTTGAAACATTATTAACTTGTAGACAATTTAAGATTTGACATTATATCATCCTTGATCGTGCCTGTAAAAATGGCATGCATTTTCATGTAAATTTATGTTTATATGAAAATAAATTATTATTATTATTATTATTATAATTACACTCATTGTGTGAACCAGGCCGTATAGTTATTGAATTGTACAGTTGTCCTCCAGGTTGAGCGGGAAAATCGACTTCGTTTCGTTTTCATCCCGTGGTTGTTCTTTGACACTTCGATGCTGACGCTATTCACGATTTGTGGTGTAATCGTGTTTGTATCTATGGTGTTCTTAGCTACTTGTCGTTAGTTGGAGGTTTTGTCCGGGACTATTTTAAGATTTTTGAGTTTTGTAGTGGAAGCCAAAATATCCTCAGATTTCCTGAATTGTTCGGCTATAATACAGCTGTCAAACCTGAAAAGTATGGGACATGTGCGATTTGTCTCCTTTTTATTTAGTCTAATACACTGACAGACAATATCTCTATGTCTCTTTATGTGATACACAAACAGACTTTATAGCAGGCTTTTCCGACTGACTCTAATGACAGAAAGATCAACCAAACTGTAAATCCATTATACATCAAATCATGTGCAATTTATATAACAACTTATCCATGCCTGTACAATAGGTATGTTCCTGCATAAACAGGAAGGAATATATTATTATTATTAAAAAAATATTTATGCATGCCTATACGATTGGTGTACCCTACATAGCTAGGGAAAAAATGTACCTTATTATATTATCTTTACTAAATATGCTTACTAATATTATGTGTAACTTATCGAATTGATAATGCCTGTAAACTGGCGTCCCTCATGTAAAAAATGAGAATATATATTATCATTATTATTCGCGTGGATGCTTATTCACTCGGATTCTGGGAGTTTGTCGATAGTTAGGTTTGTAAAGGTATTGGAGTTAGTGGATTTAGAGGCATATATTAGACAGCCGCCTCCACTCTTGTCTACTCTGTCATTCCTGTGGATGTTATAGTTATCAATTATCAGCTTTCTGTCAGGTATATCAGTAGTAAGTCAAGTTTCAGTCGCCAGAATCAGTGTAGGCCGCTCTATGTATACCAAGCTGCGAAGGGAAGTTATTTTGTTAAGGAGAGATCGAGCATTTAAAAGCATAATTTTGAGAAAACCAGGGTTGGGATAGTTAGTAGGTTTTCTTGTTATTATCTCTAACTCCTGGTTGCCTATGTTATGTTCGGAGGGATCCTCATATGAGACATTGTCAGCGTGTTTACTATTCCCTGGACAAATTGTGCTGCGAGGGGGGCTATTGTTTGCTGCAACCGAAAATAATCCTATTGTATATAATCGTTTCTGGCCTCATTACGTGGGTATCTAGGATCATTTCTCTGCATAAAATAGTCTGTTTCACTGTTCACATTGTAATTCACAGGGCCATAGTAACCTGTTTTTAGGTTATTTTGAGGATAATGCGTGCTAGGTCTTACGTAGTTGTACATTTGCTGACTCATCTCGTGAGTGTACCTAGAAGGACCAGGGGCCAATCTATACCCGTTATGCCGAGGGTTCGAGTATACATTTCCGTTGATATGGTACCTAGTGGTGTCCCGTCTAGTAGCCCATGTGTTTTCATTATTGATTATGGGTCCCGTCCTCAGGTTATATGTGCCTACAGGCATTTTACAACCTCGGCTATTGCGGAAATCGTGGGTATCACTCTGCTGTTTGATCAGCTCGGTGCCCCTTGCATATCTGCTGGTGTGTGATTTTGTGTGGGTAGAGCTATTTTTGCCGTTAGTTCTTACCTTGTGCAGCCTGTCGTCCTCAATTCGTCTACTACTCTTAGTTCGACGAGGAGCTCTTCCATTCACGTCTTCCGTCTCCTTTATGGGACCTGCCGCTATGCGTGCATAGTTATTTTTTAGGCTTATATGCTGCTTGTTGGGCTTGTCACAAGGGAGGTATATGGACGCATGAGGAGAAACCTTGGTTTTAGGGGACTTCTTTACTGCTTTTACAGTGGGATTATCTTGTTTGGCCCTGGGTGCAGTGTGATCTGCCGATAATTGCAGGTTATCGGTAGTAGGAGCATCTACACCTACTTCGTGGGTGTGGTCAGTAGATTTACTAGGAGTGTTCTCACGAACTTCGAGACCAATTACAGTGTTACTGCTCTTTTTGGGTTTCCCTTCGCCTTCTTGTGTCGTTTGATCATCTACTACAGTGCAAGTGTCACTTTGTGCTACAGTGTTATAATAATAATAATTTTTATTTTCATATAAACATAAATTTACATGAAAATGCATGCCATTTTTACAGGCACGATCAAGTATGGTATAATGTCAAATCTTAAATTGTCTACAAGTTAATAATGTTTCAACAGTTAAATATTTGATATATATAATTACACTCATTGTGTGAACCAGGCCGTATAGTTATTGAATTGTACAGTTGTCCTCCAGGTTGAGCGGGAAAATCGACTTCGTTTCGTTTTCATCCCGTGGTTGTTCTTTGACACTTCGATGCTGACGCTATTCACGATTTGTGGTGTAATCGTGTTTGTATCTATGGTGTTCTTAGCTACTTGTCGTTAGTTGGAGGTTTTGTCCGGGACTATTTTAAGATTTTTGAGTTTTGTAGTGGAAGCCAAAATATCCTCAGATTTCCTGAATTGTTCGGCTATAATACAGCTGTCAAACCTGAAAAGTATGGGACATGTGCGATTTGTCTCCTTTTTATTTAGTCTAATACACTGACAGACAATATCTCTATGTCTCTTTATGTGATACACAAACAGACTTTATAGCAGGCTTTTCCGACTGACTCTAATGACAGAAAGATCAACCAAACTGTAAATCCATTATACATCAAATCATGTGCAATTTATATAACAACTTATCCATGCCTGTACAATAGGTATGTTCCTGCATAAACAGGAAGGAATATATTATTATTATTAAAAAAATATTTATGCATGCCTATACGATTGGTGTACCCTACATAGCTAGGGAAAAAATGTACCTTATTATATTATCTTTACTAAATATGCTTACTAATATTATGTGTAACTTATCGAATTGATAATGCCTGTAAACTGGCGTCCCTCATGTAAAAAATGAGAATATATATTATCATTATTATTCGCGTGGATGCTTATTCACTTGGATTCTGGGAGTTTGTCGATAGTTAGGTTTGTAAAGGTATTGGAGTTAGTGGATTTAGAGGCATATATTAGACAGCCGCCTCCACTCTTGTCTACTCTGTCATTCCTGTGGATGTTATAGTTATCAATTATCAGCTTTCTGTCAGGTATATCAGTAGTAAGTCAAGTTTCAGTCGCCAGAATCAGTGTAGGCCGCTCTATGTATACCAAGCTGCGAAGGGAAGTTATTTTGTTAAGGAGAGATCGAGCATTTAAAAGCATAATTTTGAGAAAACCAGGGTTGGGATAGTTAGTAGGTTTTCTTGTTATTATCTCTAACTCCTGGTTGCCTATGTTATGTTCGGAGGGATCCTCATATGAGACATTGTCAGCGTGTTTACTATTCCCTGGACAAATTGTGCTGCGAGGGGGGCTATTGTTTGCTGCAACCGAAAATAATCCTATTGTATATAATCGTTTCTGGCCTCATTACGTGGGTATCTAGGATCATTTCTCTGCATAAAATAGTCTGTTTCACTGTTCACATTGTAATTCACAGGGCCATAGTAACCTGTTTTTAGGTTATTTTGAGGATAATGCGTGCTAGGTCTTACGTAGTTGTACATTTGCTGACTCATCTCGTGAGTGTACCTAGAAGGACCAGGGGCCAATCTATACCCGTTATGCCGAGGGTTCGAGTATACATTTCCGTTGATATGGTATCTAGTGGTGTCCCGTCTAGTAGCCCATGTGTTTTCATTATTGATTATGGGTCCCGTCCTCACGTTATATGTGCTGAAACCACACTGTACCACCTGGAATAAAGCGAAAATTGTTATTGTTATTTTATTGTTTGATCAGCTCGGTGCCCCTTGCATATCTGCTGGTGTGTGATTTTGTGTGGGTAGAGCTATTTTTGCCGTTAGTTCTTACCTTGTGCAGCCTGTCGTCCTCAATTCGTCTACTACTCTTAGTTCGACGAGGAGCTCTTCCATTCACGTCTTCCGTCTCCTTTATGGGACCTGCCGCTATGCGTGCATAGTTATTTTTTAGGCTTATATGCTGCTTGTTGGGCTTGTCACAAGGGAGGTATATGGACGCATGAGGAGAAACCTTGGTTTTAGGGGACTTCTTTACTGCTTTTACAGTGGGATTATCTTGTTTGGCCCTGGGTGCAGTGTGATCTGCCGATAATTGCAGGTTATCGGTAGTAGGAGCATCTACACCTACTTCGTGGGTGTGGTCAGTAGATTTACTAGGAGTGTTCTCACGAACTTCGAGACCAATTACAGTGTTACTGCTCTTTTTGGGTTTCCCTTCGCCTTCTTGTGTCGTTTGATCATCTACTACAGTGCAAGTGTCACTTTGTGCTACAGTGTTATAATAATAATAATTTTTATTTTCATATAAACATAAATTTACATGAAAATGCATGCCATTTTTACAGGCACGATCAAGTATGGTATAATGTCAAATCTTAAATTGTCTACAAGTTAATAATGTTTCAACAGTTAAATATTTGATATATATAATTACACTCATTGTGTGAACCAGGCCGTATAGTTATTGAATTGTACAGTTGTCCTCCAGGTTGAGCGGGAAAATCGACTTCGTTTCGTTTTCATCCCGTGGTTGTTCTTTGACACTTCGATGCTGACGCTATTCACGATTTGTGGTGTAATCGTGTTTGTATCTATGGTGTTCTTAGCTACTTGTCGTTAGTTGGAGGTTTTGTCCGGGACTATTTTAAGATTTTTGAGTTTTGTAGTGGAAGCCAAAATATCCTCAGATTTCCTGAATTGTTCGGCTATAATACAGCTGTCAAACCTGAAAAGTATGGGACATGTGCGATTTGTCTCCTTTTTATTTAGTCTAATACACTGACAGACAATATCTCTATGTCTCTTTATGTGATACACAAACAGACTTTATAGCAGGCTTTTCCGACTGACTCTAATGACAGAAAGATCAACCAAACTGTAAATCCATTATACATCAAATCATGTGCAATTTATATAACAACTTATCCATGCCTGTACAATAGGTATGTTCCTGCATAAACAGGAAGGAATATATTATTATTATTAAAAAAATATTTATGCATGCCTATACGATTGGTGTACCCTACATAGCTAGGGAAAAAATGTACCTTATTATATTATCTTTACTAAATATGCTTACTAATATTATGTGTAACTTATCGAATTGATAATGCCTGTAAACTGGCGTCCCTCATGTAAAAAATGAGAATATATATTATCATTATTATTCGCGTGGATGCTTATTCACTTGGATTCTGGGAGTTTGTCGATAGTTAGGTTTGTAAAGGTATTGGAGTTAGTGGATTTAGAGGCATATATTAGACAGCCGCCTCCACTCTTGTCTACTCTGTCATTCCTGTGGATGTTATAGTTATCAATTATCAGCTTTCTGTCAGGTATATCAGTAGTAAGTCAAGTTTCAGTCGCCAGAATCAGTGTAGGCCGCTCTATGTATACCAAGCTGCGAAGGGAAGTTATTTTGTTAAGGAGAGACCGAGCATTTAACGGCATAATTTTCAGAAATCATGCTAAAACATTCAGTTCGGCCTTCGCCAAACAGCTAAACAGCAATATGGGTATAACCGGTACGGACCAAGATGGTGGCACCACTATTTCACAAGAGGAAGACCTAGTTGCTACTCTCCAAATAAACCCCACAACAGCACTAAGAAAGCTACAGCCACTCTAAGCTGGAAAGTCCCCAGGTTGTGACGACATAAGGCCATCTGTTATAATAATAATAATAATAGTATATTCTCATTTTGTACATGAGAGACGCCAGTTTACAGGCATCATCAATATGATAAATTACATATACGATTAGCAATCATACTTAATAATAATGTTTTAAGAAAATACACATTTTTTCCTACTTTTGTAGGACACACCAAATATACAGGCATGGATAAGCATTATTTAAATTTCATAAATTTGGTTTATGGTTAAATCACGTGGTTGCTGACGTTTTGTCTTTGGTTTGTGGGAACAATATGATAACCAGTCATTCAATGGAACACTTCATGAAATATAGGAATATTAACTTCGCATTAACAAAAAAACCCAAGTAAGTTTTGGATGGATTAAAAATACTTGGGAAAAAATAAAGCTTGAAGTTATTCCACAATATAACTTGGGTGTGTACAAGTCCGAATCTCATTTTTGATTTATATCCAAATTGGGTAATAAGAAAGCTATTTTTACAGATACGATCAGTTATGCTATAAGCTACAATCGTGACGTTGTATTACAAATAGATACTTTTCCATTGGTATAAGAGTATATTCCACAGATGTAATCCGGGTTGCGTCGTGGAGAAAGTTAATTCGTTATTAACTAGGCAACTGAAAGATACGGGACCAATAATGTTTGCAGATCATTTGTCATTGTAAATGGTCAAGCATCCACATTATTCATTCTCATTCAAAAGGTCAAATGGAAGCTAAAATGGTGAGAGAAAAAAGACAAACAACAACAAAGCAAAAGAAAGCAAGAGGAGTCCTTAAGGAGTGATTAATAAATATACACATATATTCTGTCTAGTAACTATGCTTATTTTTTGTTCATCAACTAACTAGTCCCGTTATGCTAACTTCTGTATTATGTGTGAACTAATATTACTGTCCTGTGTAGAAATGTTTATCATCTAGTTCCAATAATATTAAAATTTATAATTGTAGTTTGTTGTAAGTACACGTTTAAAGAACTTAAAATATCTATGTAGGGTGAAAAAGAAGGTGTAAGAGTCAGGCGCAAAAGTGCATTGTCATCTTTGAGCAGTCTGGTGACTGGAGAGATGAACACTGAAAGTGTGTTTGCATCGCGCACATTAGCTGGTAGTCTATTCCAGTGCGTCGAAGCTCTCTGTAGACCCCTGTGCGACTCGTTCCAAAACTCAATGGATTTGGGGAAACTACCAAGGGAGTGGAAAATAGCAATCCTTTCTTCGATCTTCAAGAGCGGGAATAGGCAAAATCCCACTAGTTATAGACCAGCAGCTCTACTCCCAGTGGTGTCAAAAGTACTGAGGAGTATTATTGACGACCACATCAGGGAAAATTTCGATAGGTCTATGTCAATGTAGTTGAAGATTGAACGATCAATTCATGGTTGTTTGCTCAAAACCAACTTCCCGAATTTTCGCGGAGGCATCAATACGACAGTCATCGTCTCATCGGACGCTGTTCAGAAAGAAATCAGTAGCAAACCGTCAGAAGTAATATTGTGATTTATTATTGTAATATTTGTTCATAGACCTTAGTCATACGTGATTTATGTGTTGGTGTTACAATGAAGAATTCTCGAGTCGTCAATCTGTGTTCTGGTTTCTGCGTCAGTTCGTACAGAGCGTTTCTGAGAAGCTTCGAGGGACAGCGTGAGGCCTAGCGTAGCAAGAGCTGGGCATTAACGGTTTACGAGACGTGACTGACAGTTTCTGACGGTGAAGTCAGTTTCTGACGGTAGAACAT
The DNA here is from genome assembly GCA_944472135.2 of Trichobilharzia regenti. NCBI lineage: Eukaryota > Metazoa > Platyhelminthes > Trematoda > Strigeidida > Schistosomatidae > Trichobilharzia > Trichobilharzia regenti. The sequence goes on along the minus strand of OX235264.1, from coordinate 120,360,537 downwards.
AACATAACATAACAATTTCGCTTTATTCCAGAAACAGTACTTGTGGTACAGTGTGGAATTTTCAGCACATATCTACAATATTGCATCTTATTTCATCGTACATTTAAAAGGAGTATTAAAAAAAAATATAATAAAAAAAAGAAACAGAAATAACCAAAAAAATGCAAATAAAAATACTGAGTAAAAAAAGAAGATCAACACAATCAAATCCCTACAAACCAACACTTGAATACATATAATGAAAAAAAAATATTTCAGTATTAGTTAGTGGAAGCTACGATATGTGTATGCGTGGTGAACAGTAACAGCTATAATCATACGGGAAATTATGAGATGTTCTTAAAAAAAAATGTTTATAGCCAAGATGATCAGTTAATTTGATTGAACAACACTAAGCAATCAACAGATTCTGGCCGATTCAGATAGCTGGTAACAGTTTGGATAGTCACCGTTCATCTTTCCTGGTGCCGGTCAAGTCCTCTTTGAAAAAGCAATATCTGGAACGATTTTGGAATTGGGTCAAGTTGAACAATGCCGGGGTCAAAGAAGGGACAGAGCGTCTTGGATGCAAACAGGAAAGTAAGTCATGGTGACTTGTCTGTTACTTGTAACGATGTGTCTGATGTTAAGCATGACATGGTTGATGTTACTGTTTCGCCGTTCAGGGATAATAGGAACATCAAACTCCCTAAATTTGAACCACGATGTTTTGATGGAAACCCGGCTGATTATTTACAATTTGTAAAGGAGTCTGAGATCATGCTGAGTGGTTTTTTATTAACTGATGAAATGAAATTGATGTATTTGATGAGGTATTGCACTGGAGATGCTACAAGAGCTATACAGTGCTGTGAGCTCATGCCCCCTAATGAGGGATACGCTGAGGCTATGAGCATACTACGTCAAAGGTTTGGAAGACCATCAATGATTGTAAGGAACGTATACGAAGCTGTCAAAGGCAATGGCAGCCAACTTCGAGATGACTCCAAGGCACTTACTGAGTTTTTAGATAATCTTATGACTTATAAGAATACCCTATTTCGATGAATTTCATGAGTGACCTCAACTCGAGTTTTATACTAGAATTAATAGGAAGACGCCTGCCTACTAGACTGCAAAGGAAGCGGGTGAATATAAGCTCCCGTATGGAGGATGACGGTATCGAGCCAAAATTTGATGATATCCTGAAACTAGTAAAAGATAGCGTCAATCAATCTATGAGCAAGTTCGCCAGTCTATTACATCTCACCCCTAGAATAGAGCAGTCTGAGAGCAAAATGCAATCATTGATGACGAATAGGCCTCAGAGAGGTGGATATCGAGAAGGCTCCATGATGTATAGTAATGCATATAGACCTAGTGAGTGTAACAGGTTGCGTAGTACATCCTCAACAGATAAGTTACAAGATGCAAGACAAACACGGTTGTGTTTTACACGTGTGCAAGAAGTGCATACAAAGGTGAACTGTGAACCAGTGAGCAAGTTCAGTGATAAGCTAAATGTAAACTCCAGGCCTAACTCCGAATTGTGTGACGATAACAGTGCGGTCAAGTAGTCTGTAGTTGCAACTGGTAAACCATTGTTGAATAGAGTGTCACAGAATAGAGTTGCTGCTTCAGAGTCCAGTTCTGACCCTACAAGTTTACAAGGTATTACTAGTCAGAGTGAAGTAATAAAACCTTTTATGATTTGCGAGGAGGAACCAAAATTGTCTACTTCTGTTATTAAAGAGTTTGAAATTGATGAAGTCGACCAGATAGATGATGATAAATTGAATATTCGGGATAATGATCATGATAGTGCAGATTTGTCTTTGGTTGATCATGATGAGATGATAGATATGCCTACTACTGCTAAGTTGAACAAAGTTTCTGTACAACTTGAACGTGAAGTAGAAATAAATGCAGGTGCAGTTGCAGAAGGCATGCATACTTGTGAGACCGTCAGTGGGAGTGATCAGCATGTAGCCCACCTATCATCAGATGATAGTGCTAAACCCGAACTAGTAGTGAAAGACAGCAGTGGTGGTAATCTTGCAGTTGGACAACTATCTGAGAGCCGAACAAGAACAGCTTCTGATCCACCACTAAGTTCATCACCTTGTGTCACTCAGTCAACGTTGATGTTTTCATCCACAATGAAACAGATGCCCATCAACTCAAGTATCTTGTGCAATGACTATGGTAGTATCAGTTCGTTTGAAAGGACGTATATCAATGGTCAGTTTAGTGTGGATAAGCCAAGTGTAAACGAGAGAGTAATTGTTAAATTGACTTGCACGAATAAAGGCATTTCTAGTTTCAAGTTACTATTTGAATGTTATTATCTTTGGTGTAAATTACTTTGTTTCTATACTTGGTTGATGAGATATGTCGTGTGTTTGTTGGTCATCTATATTCTACGATACAATGACATGGACGTGTTGCCGTTCAGATTTGAGGATACAGCTGATACAAGGAAGTCAGCAAATGAACTCTGCGACGATTTTCCAACCTAGGGCGTCAACCTGAGAAGGGTTGTAGGCGTACTGCTGTAAGTCCTACAATTCTCCAAAAGGTAGCGCATCAATGAGCAGTCCAATGTGCTTGGTGTGTGATTTTGTACATATGTTCATATTGTATATACTGAATTGATATCATCTGTCATCTAGCTGTTGGTAATTCTGTTTGTGTCCGGACGACTTCCACTTGGATCGTCAACCCGAGAAGGAATGTAGGCGTACTGCTGTAAGTCCTACAGTTCTTCAAGGGTAGTTTGTCGTGCCAGAAGCCACAACATTTGATGTGTTGATTGTACTTATGTTTGTGTTAAATAATTGTGTGAGTTCCAATTGATGTAATTGTTGGTTAATCTTGTTTGTGTCTGGACAGACAATGTGTATTTATATATATCAAATATTTAACTGTTGAAACATTATTAACTTGTAGACAATCTACGATTTGATATTATATCATACTTGATCGTGCCTGTAAAAATGGAATGCATTTTCATGTAAATTTATATGTTTATATGAGAATATACATTATTATTATTCCACAACTTACAATCGTCAACCTGAGAACGGTTGCAGGCGTACTGGTGTAAGCCCTGCGATTCTTCAAAGGAATTACATGGAGACACGATCTGCGAGTTTGTTTGTACTGTTTGTATATACGTATGGTGTGTCATATCAATTGGTGTATTTTGGATTCATTGTGTTTACTCCTTGTTTTCGTACCTTGTTGTTATTGCGTAATTTTGTTAAAATTTTCGTCGTGATTACTTCTGAAGTTGTTTCGAGTCTTCTACATCCATGAATGAATTGATTGATGTTAAGGACAGCAGATGGGGCGTATACGCCGGGGAGGCTAGGCTATCGCTGAGAATGAAATGCACACGGAGATAATTGTTAGCTGCGGTCTGACACGCCGGGGAGAAAGAGTGTAAACGACTGAGGCTCGCATGCGTCACCACTACTAGAACTGAGGCAGAATGAGTGACAAGCGATTGCAGTGGTAATTGGTGGTGAGTAGATAAGAGGATGTGCTTAGAGTATCATGGGTTGGTGCTATGGTCACGTTGCATTCTGCAAGAGTCATTCTAGCAAGTGGCGATTGTGTTGCAAGATGTCAAGAGGGGGTCTCTGTCTGGAGGCGCAGGTCGACATTGATGTGTGAGATTGTGCTGTGGGTATGCATGTGGTGTGTTGGCTTATCTGTTTGTTTTCTATTTCAGCTCTGTCCGTGTGACCCAGGTTCTCGCAATGGCATCCAAGTCAACGTGTATTGGTCGTGAAGGAAAAAGGGTTGGATCCGTTTTTGCCGGATAGTGTCAATGGAGTTGAAGATTGAACGATCAACTCTTGGTTGTTTACTCAAAATCAACTTCCCCAATTTTCGCGGAGGCATCAATACGACAGTCATCGTCTCATCGGTCGCTGTTCAGAAAGAAGAGCGAAACATCGTCAGAAGTAATGCTATGATATATTATTGTAATATTTGTTCACAGACCCTAGTAAAAACATTACTTTTATATGTTGGTGTAACAATAAAGAAATCTCAAGCGGCCAATCAGTGTTTTGATTTTTTCGTCCGTTATTACTTAGCGTTTCTGAAAACTTCAAGGAACAGCGTGGGCCCGAGCGTAGAAAGAGCTGGGCATTAACGGTTTATGAGACGTGGCTGACACTAGCATCAAGGGAATTACTGAATTTAAAAATGATGGGACAATTAGCCTGGTTTGACTTTTTACGAAGTCTTTTGCATTCACATGGAACACTAGCCATGCCGCAACAAATCAGGATTTTGTGTCTTACAGTCTTCAGAGTCAGAGAATCTGGAACGTTGTAAACTATAGCTTGGTGAGAAGAGATTGTACGCTTCATCACCCCCGCAGCCAAGCAGTCAATCAGATTTTCAGCCTTATTCAGGTTTTCTGGAGACATTTTAGGATGCTTTTTGACAGAAAGGCTATTGGGTCTAAATCCGAAAGCTTGTTTTGAGTTACATCCAGTAAAGACTTAACCTGGCCAATATCAGAACGAATCTACGTGGTATTTGAGATTGTCAGTGACATACTATCAAACTGATCTAATTTTTCCTGAAGTTCACTTACTTGCCTCTGCATATCTTTCAAAAGGAGGTTTAATTTGCAGAAATCAGAGTTCTGTAGCAGAACACCCTTCACCTGTATCACAGGAGTGAGATCTGCACTCAAACCATTTTGAGAGCTAGTAGTTGATACTGTATTACCGGGAGGTAACGCAGCCGTTATCTAAAACAATTGCGTTTCTATGAACACGTTTTTTAGATATTTGGACCATAATTTCATGGATTATATGACAATAAGCAGTAAATAAATTTCAGAGCAAACACGTGCAAAAATGTCACCAATTTCGAAGGTACAGCCAACTGTTGATTGTAGACGACATCATTAAATCCAAATTGCACATTCAGTGTGCATCTCAATAATAGTTGTTTAAGGTATTCAGTTGGTAGGCCAACGTTCATGCTATTTAAATCAATAAACTTGCACCGATAGCAGATAGTGTCTACTAGTGGTACATTGGTGAACAATGAACAAACATCTGTAGTGCACAATGTACCCTTGTACTTTTGTTTAAACTCGCTCACTCATCTTTGACACACTTTTATCTTTTGAGTTGTGACTCTTGTGTACGTTCATCGGTTCGCTCTCTCGTTGTGTCTTCATTCTGCACAGTCTCTGAGCCTACCTCCAGTGACGTCAACAGATAAGTTGTACAACCTCTTTATTTATTGAATTTCATATTTCGTATTGTAAAATATAATTGTCCTAGATACACTTGTCATACCAAGTTTTTTTTACCTTGATTCAGTTTGTCAGTATTTGCACGTTGAGTAGAGTAGAGCTAAGGGAGTAAAACGGTGAAGTTTTGTAAGAATGTTAAGAGTTGAGGTCTACACTAAGCCTTAATAGTACCTACAAGTGGTGAGCCCGTATATTCATCGTTTGCCTCCATTTTAGCTTGACATGCTTTTAGTTCTTTTTCATATCGAATCCCTTTTTTGTACATATTTTTCACATAGAGTTATAAATTTTTATTCGTGTTTTACGTGTACTTGTCGTATAACCCCGTTAGTATATCCTTCTGTCCGCAAAATGGCTGACAACAGTGCTTCGCAAATGGCTGTAACCTTGCAACTTCCCACCTTTTGGACACATCGTCCTGTTGCATGGTTCAAACATGTAGAACCTTTGTTCACTCTCAAACATATACACTCACAGGAAACGAAAGTAAACTGGGTAATTGTGAGTCTCCCTGAAAATGTTATGGAAGAGGTTTCAGATGACCTCGTGGATCCGTCACCTGAATTGTATGAACGGCTCAAGCAAGCGCTAATTAAGCGCGTTGCACTCACAGATCAACAAAAGTGCAGGAACTCTTTTGTGATGTTCACCTTGGCGACCGGAATCCCACTCAGTTGTTACGACAGATGAGATAGTTGGCCGCCGACTTCAATGTAGATGATGCCTTCCTAAAACAACTGCGGCTGCAAAGATTACCACAGGCGATTCAGGGCATTTTAGCCCCAATCCACAAATCCTCCTTACCAGAGTTAGCCGAAGCGGCCGATAGGGTAGTAGAGACTACTGCATCCAACCTGAGCATTTCGGCCGCGGCCACTGATAGGCCCGCTCAGATCAAAGAATCTTGGACTGGAGAGTCATCGAGCTTCGATACGGTGGCCCATATAACCAAACTGTACGAAGAGATATGTAGCATCAGACAAGAGGTGAGAGCAAGAAGCCGCACAGGCTCAACTCGTAGTAGATCATCGTCACATGCCAGCAGTCGGCGTCGTAGGTCTCGAAACCCCCAGCCTGGAGTGTGCTGGCATCATCGGTGTTATTGTGAAAAAGCCCAAAAGTGCACTCGCCCGTGCACCTTGATGTCCAAAAGTGGGGAAACTAGCAGGCCAGCACGTGTTGGCGACTAACGCTGCTGGCAAACCACTCCCATGTCGCATCTTCTATGTCACAGAACGTAACACGGGGATACGCTTCCTCATTGATACCGGAGCAGAGGTCAGTGTAATTTCAACCATAATAGAGGAGCGCAGGCGGCCAATGTCCTTACAACTACGTGCCGCAAATGGTTTGCCGATAGCTACGTTTGGCAGGCGCTTTCTTAACCTGAATATCGGCTTGCGCCGAGCATTCCGCTGGGTCTTTCTGGTAGCGGACGTGACCACAGTTATCATCGGTATGGATCTGTTACAGCATTACCAACTACTCGTAGATACAGGTAAGCACAGGTTGATAGATTATAGTAATATATTTCTTCCTGTTCATGCAGGAACATGCCAGTAGTACAGGCATGGATAAGTTGTTATATAAATTGCACATGATTTGATGTATAATGGATTTACAGTTTGGTTGATCTTTCTGTCATTAGAGTCAGTCGGAAAAGCCTGCTATAAAGTCTGTTTGTGTAGCACATAAAAAGATATAGAAATATTGTCTTCGGATTAACAAAAAACCCAGACATCAGATGAATGTGATACAGATATCTGGGAAAAATAAAACTTGAAGTCAATTCTCTTATATAACCCTGTTGTGACCAGCACCCTTGGCTTAAAGATTATTGATGTACTATGTTGAGATCAGTAATATATTTATTCCATTTATCAGCAGTCTTATCGTAGTTTCATAAGAGGAAAGAAATTTGATTGTGGAGGCGAAAACTAGGCAAGGTCATGTTGGTTTGTTTTACTGCATCAAATGGTGCCGAGGTCGATTCCAGAATTCTCCATTTGCGCCATTTTTGTCTGCATGGCGGACTGTATAGGTAGGTTGAGTAAAATGTTGAAAACTTGGGAAACCAGTTGCTTCTTCGTTTCAGATCATGAATACTCATTTACAGCATGTTCACCAGCGTCTTCAAATGGTGGAATTGGATCTATCATGGAATTTGAGTGGTTATGAGATAAATGGTTTGGAATTCATCTTCATTATTATTATTATTTCAGTTTAGATGCAGGGTTGTTCGACCTCGACCAGGAGATAAATATAAGGTTATTTGCGGCAGCAGAATACCAGAAATAGAAAGTATGTGAACATGAAAAATACATCAATGTTATATGCATATATAAATGTTTATGTCGATTGCATATTATACCATAGTAAACTTTTACCTATATTGTAGTTGTGTTTTCACGTATTTATGCTAAGTCTTAGAGTTTATTTAGTGTCAAAACATACATTAATGAGTACGAGCGTTTTAGTGTTCTAACAACTGATGCATTTTAGAAATAATTCATGGGTTCTGGTAGGGATAGTCATTGGGACAAAACTGTTTATACAGCAAGCGTTTGAAGGTTATGATATAGTGACAGCTCCTATTTTTAGAAGTGAAATGTTCCAGTATGTCCCTTACTAAGTCTTTATGCATTAATACGACTAGATTATTTATCGTTTATCGAGTGCTAGGTGTATTGAAGCTCGCTTTTTAGGTGCTGTATTAGACTAATAGTTGATTCGTTCTAGGAATAAATAGTTTTTTAATATAATCAGTAGAGTGAAACAGTCTATACAGAGAGAGTTTGAAGCTTGTAACCGAAGAATAAGTTCTGACATCTAGGGGCAGGCTATTCCATATTTTAGAATACATGACTGTGAAGAAGTTTTCACGGAGTGTTGACTTAAAGGAATGAGTTGTCACCGTGCAAGTTTGGTTACGCAGATCGTAAGAACCTTCCTGTGCGAATTGTAGGTCCCTGTTAGCTGAGAATGATATTTTGAGAAGGACCTTGAAGAAGTCATCTTGTCCAAAGTGAGTCAGGTTTTAGGATCATGCAGCGTGAGATAGAGTCTATCCAGAGGCAATAAAGTGAACTTCAGGAAAAATTAGGCCAGTTTCATAGTGTGTCACTGCCGATCTCGAAAAAACCACGGAGATTCGTTTAGCTATTGGCCACGACAAGTCTTTACTGGATGTAACTCAAAACAAGCTTTCGGATTTAGACCCAATAGCCTGTCTGATAAAAAGCATCCTTCTATACCTCCAGACAACCTAAAAAAGGCTGAAAATCTGATTAATCGCTTGGCTGCGGAGGTGATGAAGCGTATAACCTCTTCTCATCAAGCTATAGATTACAGTGCTAGGTGATCAGTAGATATGGTGGTGGTCACTAATATCTTAATATCTTTTTATAATATATCTAGACACGTTACTTGCAATGTCAGATGTTTACTATATTTTAGATCACTAAGTCCTGCCAACCGACCTCACCTTCAGTTCATACTACCTACATTGAACCCTAACTATAGTGTTCTGCTGAATCTTGCTCCACTATTCACAAAACCTATTCTTTTTACTCTTTAAGTTTTTAACTTCTTATAAAGTAATCTGTTCATTAGGATGCATGCACACATATATAATATGTTCATAAAGATGTACGTGGAGACCTATTGGAAGCACTCATTAAGAAAGCTGGGAAGATGGAATATGGGGTACGAACATGTCTGGTACCAAGCAATATATTTGCGGTAGCCAAAATAATCATAGCCTCAGAGCCTAACATCAAGAAAGGAGGGAGGGTGACGCTAGCTGGTGGTCACTAAGGTGAATCACACCATTCTGTAGGAACAGCAACATGCAAATTGACGGCTCGAGATATTTCTGATTTTTATGAGGGCTTACATCTTCATCTTGAAAAAGATAATAACGAACGCCTTGAAAGATCATGCTTCTACCTTTAAATATATACCATTCGCTCAGCCTATTGTTGAGATGCGACCATGTGGGATGTGCACAGATTTATGGGGCATCTTATAAATTAACTTGCTATCAATTGTCCCATCTTCGAATACCACTTCACAACGTCTTACCTCATTTATTTTCCAATAACTTCTTTACTTGATCCTCATTATATTTCATTAAACCTAACATTCTATAGCTCATTATGAATTTGATTCGACTTATTCTATTGCTAATCTCTGTAAAGTACGGTTGTGCACCAAACAGACAAAAAAGCATGAAATAAAAACAACTGGCTTGAAAATAGTTGTATTAAAGCCAAAAGTGGACACCATGATAGAAAGGAGTATATTGGTATTATTATACAGTGCAAATGAAATTTATAAGTCAGCAGTTGGCGTCGTAGGTCTTGAAACTCACAGCCTGGAGTGTGCAAGTGTCAAGTGTGCTTAATGGATACGGGTGCACTAAACCGTTCCTGTTTTCATGCAAGGAGGAAGCCAGTTCTAGTGGTTTAGGAGTGTTGACATCCCTACCAGCTGTTTTTTCAACGCTGACATGGACGCGGGGGATAAAAGATGATTGGATCCTTGTGATGACCATGGCTTATTATTCCACCTATTGTTTGATGCTAGTTGTGTCCTTGTATGGGTTTCGTGTGTACTGCACTGTGGGTTAATTCCCAACAGACTTGTACCATATATCCGGTGAAAATTTGTTTGTGTGCCGTACTCTGAAGACCCTGAGTTGTTGGTAGCCAAGTTCTGACTATTACCACTTATACTATTGAGGGTGACATTGGATATTAGTGTGTAACATGGTGCGAGTTAGCACGTTGTGAGTGCTAACACTAGTGACCGTGGGAAGTGTGGGCTTATTTAAGCTGCCACTGTTTTTGTTGGCATGATTTAGTGGCATATTTTCCTAATCTTTACCAATGGAGTTATGGCTAGGAAAGGACAATGTCGAATTTCGGGGGTTTTGACATTTTTTCTGGGGTTATTTAGTGGCATGTTAGATTCTGCTGTGATAGGTGGTATGGTTTTATTATTTATTTGGTTACAGTCTAGTGGCCTTTCGGCTGGTGTTGCCCTCTGATGGGATAATTCTGTGTGTTTTGAGAGGGTTGATGCGGTGGGGTCTACTGTATCTTTCACAGGGTTGGGAATAATGACTGCTTGCAATGTCCTATTACCTATTTCACAATTAGTCTTAGCGAGATAGTTGTATGCGTGCCTCTCTATGACTGTTTTGTCCACCCCAACCTTTATATGTTTGTAGATTCTGGCTTGCGATAGGGTGTGTTGGGAGTGCATAAATTATCTGGTCTCCTTTATAATAATAATTGTAATAATTTTTATTTTCATATAAATATAAATTTACATGAAAATGCATGCCATTTTTACAGGCACGATCTAGTATGGTATAATGTCAAATCTTAAATTGTCTACAAGTTAATAATGTTTCAACAGTTAAATATTTGATATATATATAATTACACTCATTGTCTGAACTAGGCCGTATAGATATTGAATTGTGCAGTTGTCCTCCAGGTTGAGCGGGAAAATCGACTTCGTTTCGTTTTATCCCGTGGTTGTAGGTATACGATAACCAACCAATATTGAGGTAAGTACAATGTTTACAAGGGAGTGAAAGCTGTTTTAGAAAAGTAAAAGTGCTAAGGTGAAACATTAAAGTGTAATAGATTAAGTGAGTGAAATTTATCATTAATAAACACATTTATATAGAAAACAGAATGGGGAAGTAATTAATCCTTAGGCCGACAACGTTCATTTGCAATGTATAAATAAATAGATAAATAAATTTATTCTCATGATGCAGTACATGAGGGACGCCAGTTTACAGGCATCATCAAATTGTTACAGAAATAGGTCCATATTATTCAGTCACAATTTACAGTCGATAGCAAAATATGTTTAACATGTACACTGGAGATTATACATACACTTGATAAATGTTAATCCCAATAGTATAAAACATCCTTTTAACTTATGTACAATCGTTTCTGTGCATAGTTGGAAAAATCCGCTAGATTGTCAGTTGGTGCAACACATCAGAAAATACAGAAGCATTGTCTTTGCATTAACAAAAAAAACCAGGTCTTTGGTGGATGGGTTATAAGTGCCTGGGAAAAAAAATAAAGCTTGAAGTCAGTTTTCATACAAAATTTTGTTGTGTACAGAATTCTTGAATTATAGTTCATTGTTGTGTTATTTGGAAATCAGTGATTTGCTTATCTCATTTGATCTGCAATGTCATTGTTGGGAGCAAAATACATAAGCTTTGGACGCATCAATTAATGGATTTCTACTGCTTGTGGGTATTTACTCATGAGGAGGGTTTTTGAATTTTAGTTGTTCCGGCAGGAGTTGTGGATATTAACTGCTCAGCAACATTACGGATATAAGTTCATCACATTATCTTAGGAAAGTTGAGTTGTGGTTGGTGAGGTATATAAGATGCCCGACGAGCGTACATCTGTCCGTGTGATGTTGTGGTGAGTTATATCTTTTTCATGTTGCCGGTTTATGTCCGTTTTATTCCACTTGTTGTGTTGGGTAGAAGTTTTACAAACGAAACTTCTTGTCTGTTTGAGGGTAAGTATCTTAATCGTTAATGTTTCATCTAAAATTATAAATATAGGCAAAAAACAACAGGTGTAGTATTTAAGCTTATACACACACTGCAGTATTGTTAAAAAACGCCAAAATTTCGTTGGTTCTGTGTTAATATCTTTTTATAATATGTCTAGACACGTTACTTTGCAATGTCAGATGTTTACTATATATAAGACTGTCATGAAAATTTAGTACACTAAGTCCTGCCAACCGACCTTACCTTCAGTCCATACTACCTAAATTGAAGCTTAACTATAGTATTCTGCTAAATCTTGCTCCACTATTCACAATACCTATTCGTTTTACTCTTTAAGGTTTTAACTTCTTATAAAGTAATCTGTTCATCAGGATGCATGCACACATATATAATATGTTCGTAAAGATGTACGTGCAGACCTATTGGAAGCACTCATTAAGAAAGCTAGGGAGATGGAATATGGGGTACGAACATGTCTGGTACCAAGCAATATATTTGCGGTAGCCATAATAATCATAGTCTCAGAGCCTAACATCAAGAAAGGAGGGAGGGTGGCGTTAGCTGATCAGTAGATATGGTGGTGGTCACTAAGGTGAATCGCCCCATTCTGCAGGGACAGCAAAACACAAATTAAAGGCTCGAGATATTTCTGATTTTTATGAGGGCTTATATCTTTATCTTGAGAAAGATAATAATGAACGCCTTGACAGATCATGCTTCTACCTTTAAATATATACCATTCGCTCAGCCTATTGTTGAGATGCGACCATGTGGGATGTGCACAGATTTATGGGGCATCTTATAAATTAACTTGCTATCAATTGTCCCATCTTCGAATACCACTTCACAACGTCTTACCTCATTTATTTTCCAATAACTTCTTTACTTGATCCTCATTATATTTCATTAAACCTAACATTTTATAGCTCTTTATGAATTTGATTCGACTTATTCTATTCCTATTCTCTGGAGGGTACAGTTGTGCACCAAATAGAAAAAAAGACATGAAATAAAGACAACTGGCTTGAAAATAATTGTATTAAAGCCAAAAGTGAACGCATGATAGTATAAAATATATTGGTTTCATTATACATTGCAAATGAACGTTGTCGGCCTAAGGATTAATTACTTCCCCATTCTGTTTTCTATATAAATGTGTTTATTAATGATATATTTCACTCACTTAATCTATTACACTTTAATGTTACAACACAGCACTTTAATTTTGCTAAAACTGCTTCCAATTCCTTGTAAACGTTGTACTTACCTCAATATTGGTTGATTATCGTATGCCTACAACCACGGGATGAAAACGAAACGAAGTCGATTTTCCCGCTCAACCCGGAGGACAATTGTACAATTCAATAACTATACAGCCTAGTTCAGACAATGTGTATTTATATATCAAATATTTAACTGTTGAAACATTATTAACTTGTAGACAATTTAAGATTTGACATTATATCATAATTGATCGTGCCTGTAAAATTGGATGCATTTTCATGTAAATTTATGTTTATATGAAAATAAATTATTATTATTATTATACATCAAATGAACCTATAATTTCGGAGGCTCTCAGATAGAAACTAGGACTACTATCGTTTGCAAACTCGTGTAGTTTGTCGTTAAGCACTTTTTTGAAGGAGGCCAATGTACCTGCTTGACGCATTTCCATTGGTAGTTTATTCCATATCTGTGCATACCTAATCAAATAAAACTTTTGCCTGGTAGCTGTTTTACATTGTTCGATAGCTACTGTACCCTTTGTATGTCTTAGTTTGTAGCCACTGTCATTTGAAAGTCGAATGCCATTAGTAGAGGTAAAAACTAAGTGGTTTAGAAGCTTATAGTAAATTGTTAAGTTTAATAATAATAATGTATATTCTCATATAAACATATAAATTTACATGAAAATGCATGCCATTTTTACAGGCACGATCAAGTATGATATAATACCAAATCGTAGATTGTCTACAAGTTAATAATGTTTCAACAGTTAAATATTCGATATATATATAAATACACATTGTCTGAACTAGGCTGTATAGTTATTGAATTGTACAGTTGTCCTCCAGGTTGAGCGGGAAAATCGACTTCGTTTCGTTATCATCCCGTGGTTGTAGGCATACGATAACCAACCAATATTGAGGTAAGTACAATGTTTACAAGGGAGTGAAAGCTGTTTTAGAAAAGTAAAAGTGCTAAGGTGAAACATTAAAGTGTAATAGATTAAGTGAGTGAAATATATCATTAATAAACACATTTATATAGAAAACAGAATGGGGAAGTAATTAATCCTTAGGCCGACAACGTTCATTTGCAATGTATAAATAAATAAATAAATAAATTTATTCTCATGATGCAGTACATGAGGGACGCCAGTTTACAGGCATCATCAAATTGTTACAGAAATAGGTCCATATTATTCAGTCACAATTTACAGTCGATAGCAAAATATGTTTAACATGTACACTGGAGATTATACATACACTTGATAAATGTTAATCCCAATAGTATAAAACATCCTTTTAACTTATGTACAATCGTTTCTGTGCATAGTTGGAAAAATCCGCTAGATTGTCAGTTGGTGCAACACATCAGAAAATACAGAAGCATTGTCTTTGCATTAACAAAAAAAAACCAGGTCTTTGGTGGATGGGTTATAAGTGCCTGGGAAAAAAAATAAAGCTTGAAGTCAGTTTTCATACAAAATTTTGTTGTGTACAGAATTCTTGAATTATAGTTCATTGTTGTGTTATTTGGAAATCAGTGATTTGCTTATCTCATTTGATCTGCAATGTCATTGTTGGGAGCAAAATACATAAGCTTTGGACGCATCAATTAATGGATTTCTACTGCTTGTGGGTATTTACTCATGAGGAGGGTTTTTGAATTTTAGTTGTTCCGGCAGGAGTTGTGGATATTAACTGCTCAGCAACATTACGGATATAAGTTCATCACATTATCTTAGGAAAGTTGAGTTGTGGTTGGTGAGGTATATAAGATGCCCGACGAGCGTACATCTGTCCGTGTGATGTTGTGGTGAGTTATATCTTTTTCATGTTGCCGGTTTATGTCCGTTTTATTCCACTTGTTGTGTTGGGTAGAAGTTTTACAAACGAAACTTCTTGTCTGTTTGAGGGTAAGTATCTTAATCGTTAATGTTTCATCTAAAATTATAAATATAGGCAAAAAACAACAGGTGTAGTATTTAAGCTTATACATCAAATGAACCTATAATTTCGGAGGCTCTCAGATAGAAACTAGGACTACTATCGTTTGCAAACTCGTGTAGTTTGTCGTTAAGCACTTTTTTGAAGGAGGCCAATGTACCTGCTTGACGCATTTCCATTGGTAGTTTATTCCATATCTGTGCATACCTAATCAAATAAAACTTTTGCCTGGTAGCTGTTTTACATTGTTCGATAGCTACTGTACCCTTTGTATGTCTTAGTTTGTAGCCACTGTCATTTGAAAGTCGAATGCCATTAGTAGAGGTAAAAACTAAGTGGTTTAGAAGCTTATAGTAAATTGTTAAGTTTTAATAATAATAATGTATATTCTCATATAAACATATAAATTTACATGAAAATGCATGCCATTTTTACAGGCACGATCAAGTATGATATAATACCAAATCGTAGATTGTCTACAAGTTAATAATGTTTCAACAGTTAAATATTCGATATATATATAAATACACATTGTCTGAACTAGGCTGTATAGTTATTGAATTGTACAGTTGTCCTCCAGGTTGAGCGGGAAAATCGACTTCGTTTCGTTATCATCCCGTGGTTGTAGGCATACGATAACCAACCAATATTGAGGTAAGTACAATGTTTACAAGGGAGTGAAAGCTGTTTTAGAAAAGTAAAAGTGCTAAGGTGAAACATTAAAGTGTAATAGATTAAGTGAGTGAAATATATCATTAATAAACACATTTATATAGAAAACAGAATGGGGAGGTAATTAATCCTTAGGCCGACAACGTTCATTTGCAATGTATAAATAAATAGATAAATAAATTTATTCTCATGATGCAGTACATGAGGGACGCCAGTTTACAGGCATCATCAAATTGTTACAGAAATAGGTCCATATTATTCAGTCACAATTTACAGTCGATAGCAAAATATGTTTAACATGTACACTGGAGATTATACATACACTTGATAAATGTTAATCCCAATAGTATAAAACATCCTTTTAACTTATGTACAATCGTTTCTGTGCATAGTTGGAAAAATCCGCTAGATTGTCAGTTGGTGCAACACATCAGAAAATACAGAAGCATTGTCTTTGCATTAACAAAAAAAAACCAGGTCTTTGGTGGATGGGTTATAAGTGCCTGGGAAAAAAAATAAAGCTTGAAGTCAGTTTTCATACAAAATTTTGTTGTGTACAGAATTCTTGAATTATAGTTCATTGTTGTGTTATTTGGAAATCAGTGATTTGCTTATCTCATTTGATCTGCAATGTCATTGTTGGGAGCAAAATACATAAGCTTTGGACGCATCAATTAATGGATTTCTACTGCTTGTGGGTATTTACTCATGAGGAGGGTTTTTGAATTTTAGTTGTTCCGGCAGGAGTTGTGGATATTAACTGCTCAGCAACATTACGGATATAAGTTCATCACATTATCTTAGGAAAGTTGAGTTGTGGTTGGTGAGGTATATAAGATGCCCGACGAGCGTACATCTGTCCGTGTGATGTTGTGGTGAGTTATATCTTTTTCATGTTGCCGGTTTATGTCCGTTTTATTCCACTTGTTGTGTTGGGTAGAAGTTTTACAAACGAAACTTCTTGTCTGTTTGAGGGTAAGTATCTTAATCGTTAATGTTTCATCTAAAATTATAAATATAGGCAAAAAACAACAGGTGTAGTATTTAAGCTTATACATCAAATGAACCTATAATTTCGGAGGCTCTCAGATAGAAACTAGGACTACTATCGTTTGCAAACTCGTGTAGTTTGTCGTTAAGCACTTTTTTGAAGGAGGCCAATGTACCTGCTTGACGCATTTCCATTGGTAGTTTATTCCATATCTGTGCATACCTAATCAAATAAAACTTTTGCCTGGTAGCTGTTTTACATTGTTCGATAGCTACTGTACCCTTTGTATGTCTTAGTTTGTAGCCACTGTCATTTGAAAGTCGAATGCCATTAGTAGAGGTAAAAACTAAGTGGTTTAGAAGCTTATAGTAAATTGTTAAGTTTAATAATAATAATGTATATTCTCATATAAACATATAAATTTACATGAAAATGCATGCCATTTTTACAGGCACGATCAAGTATGATATAATATCAAATCGTAGATTGTCTACAAGTTAATAATGTTTCAACAGTTAAATATTTGATATATATATAAATACACATTGTCTGAACTAGGCTGTATAGTTATTGAATTGTACAGTTGTCCTCCAGGTTGAGCGGGAAAATCGACTTCGTTTCGTTTTCATCCCGTGGTTGTCGGCATACGATAACCAACCAATATTGAGGTAAGTACAACGTTTACAAGGGATTGAAAGCTGTTTTAGAAAAGTAAAAGTGCTGAGGTGAATCATTAAATTGTAATGAAATAGGTAAGTGCAAGTATCATTAATAAATGCATTAAAAAAGAAAACTCCCTAGGCTGACAACGTTCATTTGCAATGTATAATGCTACACGTATACCTCGTACTATCATGATGTCCACTTTTGGTTTTAATACATTTATCCTCAGTTGTGCCAGTTGTTTTTGTTTTATACCTTTTTGTGCATTTAATGTACAACCGTACCCTTCAGAGAGTAGGAATATAATAAGTCATAAAGAGCTGTAAAATGTTAGGTTTAATGGGATATAATGAGGATCAAGTAAAGACGTTATTGGAAAATGAATGAGATAAGACATTGTGAAGTGGTATTTAAAGATCAGACAATGGACAGCAAGTTAGTTTATAAGATGCCCCATAAATCTGTGCACATCCCACATGGTCGCATCTCAACAATAGGCTGGGCGAATAGTATATATTTAGAGGTAGAAGCATGATCTGTCAAGGCGTTCATTATTATCTTTTTCAAGATAAAGATCTAAGCCCTCATAAAAATCAGAAATATCTCGAGCCTTTAATTTGTGTATTGCTGTTCCTGCAGAATGGGGCGATTCACCTTAGTGACCCCCACCATATCTACTGATCAGCTAACGCCACCCTCCCTCCTTTTTTGATGTTAAGCTCTGAGACTATGATTATTATGGCTACCGCAAATATATTGCTTGGTACCAGACATGTTCGTACCTCATATTCCATCTCCCTAGCTTTCTTAATGAGTGCTTCCAATAGGTCTCCGCGTACATCTTTATGAACATTATATATGTATGCATGCGTCCTAATGAACAGATTACTTTACAAGAAGTTAGAACCTTAAAGAATAAAAAGAATAGGTTTTGTGAATAGTGAAGCAAGATTCAGCAGAACAATATAGTTAGGGATCAATGTAGGTAGTATGAACTGAAGGTAAGGTCGGTTGGCAGGACTTAGTGTACTAAATTATCATGACAGTCTTGTATATAGTAGACATCTGACATTGCAAAGTAACGTGTCTAAACATATTATAAAAAGATATTAACAGAACCAACAAAATTTCAGCATTTGTTTAACAATACTACAGAAGGGTAGTTAGTACTACAGGTAGTCGTAAAGTAAATCAATCTATGTATAATAAGAGCATAGTCAGTGTCATAATTCGTATTATCAAAGAATACATTAGGCTCAATAACTGAGTGTTATAAGGGAAACAAGCATGGTAAAGCAAGAGAACACTTGCCGCATAGCTATTTTAATCATTTTAAGTATTTTAATGACAATCGAATTTCAAGTATTGAACCTACATAATTACTAAGTGTTATTATATTGGTATTGGGACTAGTGTACTTTCCGTAGTTAAATATTGAAAAGCCATTGTCTCTCCACTCTACCAGCAGTTGAGATCTTTGAGGCGGGCTAGGGTGGACATGTTTATATGTTTTTCTAGGCTCCTTTTGAAACTGTCAGGCCTTTCACAGGATCTTATCTCAGAGGGTAGTTGGTTCCAAAGTTTGCAATATTTAATGGTGAAGAAGTTAGCTCTAGTGGTGAGTTTATGGGTGTTAACCTTGAGAAGGTAGTTGTGGTTGCGTAGTCCATACGATTTAGGATTAGCCCAGGTTATGGACGAGTTACTGTTACAGTGCTTTCTTATAACTTTGAATAAGAGAAATAAATTGCACTTCACTCTCCTTAACCATAAGGGCTCTAAGTCCAGTCGAATACATCTGTCAAGGTATTCTATTTGCTGACCATAGCCTAATATGCGTTTCGTAAGGAATCTTTGGACACTTTCAACTTTTTTCTGTCTGCTGATTTAAAGCTACTGTATAAGTGGGCACAGTATTCAAGTTTGGGGCGAATGCATATCTTATATATGGCTAATCTGGCTTCTGGAGTGTAAAAGTTGCGTAGCACAAAGCCGGTTAGACGTTTACAATCAGATACCACCTTATTTGCATGTTCAGTAAAGGTAAGATCTGAGTATGTTATCCCGAGATCTGTGACTGTGTTTGTGTTTGAGACAAGGTCACCGTACATGTATAGACACATGCTAGGTTTCCAACGTCCGAAGTATGTTATCCCAGATTTAGCTGGATTGAACGTTAACTGCCACTTTTCACTCCAATTACATAGACTATTTAGGTCTTCTTGGATTTTACTAACAATATTCATATCATTATAGTCAAAATCATAGACAACTTTGAGGTCATCTGCAAAGAGGTATGGCTTGCCATACTTGATCATAGAGACAATATCATTTATGAATACAATGAATAGGGTAGGGCCAAGAACACTACCTTGTATCACGCCGCTGGTTATCGGTTTGGATGTTGATAAGTGATGGTTGACTTTAACTAACTGTTCTCTTCCTGTAAGAAAGGAAGTTATCCACTCAAGAAGCCTTCCACTTATTCCATAAGATAGGAGTTTCAGTATGAGTCTTTTATGTGGGACTTTATCAAAAGCTTTCCTAACATCTAGAAATAATGTTGCTGCCGAACGACCTTTGTCTACACATTCAGTAATGTGATCGAAATAATCTAACTGGCACGTAATGCACGATCTTCTATTTAGGAAACCGTATTGGAAAGGGGATATTAAGTCATTCGAGAGCAAATACTGAACAATTTGCTTCTTTACAATCTTTTCCATCACACGTGAAACTACGGAAGTAATGTTGATGGGGCGGTAATTATCTATGTCCGCTGTAGGTCCGGTTTTGTGAATGGGTACAACGTAGGATTTCTTCCAGCTATTTGGATATGTTCCACTCCTTATCGAAGTTGAAAATATCTTGAGAAGAAGTAGATTCATGTCATTTCCACCATTTTTTAAGAGGACGGAAGACATTCCATCTGGGCCGGGAGTATTAGTAAGCTTAAGAGTTGTGATAGCTTTATCGATTTCTTGGGCGTTTAAGACTACATCGCTTAGACACTTTTCTGTTTTACGAGGGAAATCTATATCCTGGTCATTTTCTAGAGTGTACAGTTTGGCAAAGTGCGTGCTAAACACCTCACATATATCCTCAGCACTTTCGTGAGTAATGCCACCTAGGTGTATTATTTTTGGATATGTTGATTTGGAGTTAGTTAACCTACTTTTGAAGAGTTTGGCTATTTCTCCAGTGTTATGTGGCGACTGAATTGCCCGCGTTTCTTTATTCCTAAGACTTAGATTTTTTAACTCATGGATTCTAATGAGGATTGATTTGATAGCGATTAACGACGATAAGTCGTCATGTCTATAGTAACTTAATGAATGCTTCCGCAAACTTCTTCTTAATGATATTGGAATAAAATCACCTTGAGGGATTTTGAATTTAATCAGTTTCACAGGCGCTATGACATCATTAACCGACTGTATATTGTCATAGAAGTTTTTAAGGACTTCCTCTAAGGAGTCATTGGTAAAGTAGGAATCCCAATTAGAGTATCTAATCAAGTCCTGATACAAGTCCCAATCAACCCGCGTGTATGGTCTTATAGGTGTCCGACTAACTTCGTTTCTGTGTATAGTTTCTGGGGAAATGTTAAACGAACATGCAACTATTTTATGATCGCTACCTGGGAATTCATGTCCCACATGAATTGTAGATGGTGCTACGTTGATCGTGAATATAAGATCAAGAATGTTATTGGACCTAGTGGGTACATTTATGTGTTGCGTCCATCCTCCAGTAATGATGGAATTAAGAAGATTATCATACCTCGAGGGTCCACGAAGTGTACGCCATGATATATCAGGCAAATTGAAGTCACCTCCAATTATATTATAACTGAAGGGGAGATTGGATGCAACACTAAATATGTTGCTGAGTACGTTATCGTATTCGCGGTTGGATGATGGCGGTCGGTATACGCACCCTATAAGGATAGGTTTACTTCTGAGAACTTTTATTTCGACCCACACCGAATCATTAAGTTGTGACAGAATAGGGTGACTAAAATGCGTTGCACAAATGGGTTGTTTAACGTATATGAGTGTTCCACCCCCACGACCTGTTTCCCTATCCCCTCGAAAAAGATTGTACTTATCAATTGATAAGCTACCATCCACAATGTCACTTGAGCACCAGGCTTCAGTGATCATGATCAGCGACGGATTGCATATAGAGGCTAACGTACATAATGCTAAATGTTTGTTAAGAACTGATCTAGCATTTATGAGGATGACGGATAGACTTTGACGAAGTGGTTTTAGTGTATGGGCAATATCATAATAAAATACTCTATGGTTATCAACTGAATATGTGCAGTCGTTATTGGATTCATTAATTACAACATTTTGATCACTAGAGACGGTTTCTTTAATTTGATAGTTAGGGATGGGTTGTGAAATGTCACTCGTGAGTAGTTGGTCGTTTAGATATTGCGTGCTATGGGAGATACTAGTATGATAATCTATGGTATTACTATTGGTATTAGGTGTGTATAAGATGTTTGCTATCTTTCGGGGAAGAAGCAGTTTCCCTGTTGTAAGGTGTTCGCTATACCAGCAAGGAATTGGTCTGATATCATGCGTGCTATGTGCATGATCCCAGGCGTTTCTGCCAGTTGTCGCTGGAGAAAATTTTGGTCATATGGATTGGCTAGTGTCGTGTAATCTGCATAGTTATAACCGAAATGTGTGATCGGCGTGTTGTTGTGTGCATATGACTTAGATCCCTGTGTCTGATTAGAGTACTTCCTAGGCCATGATGAGCATTGTGCTGAAATTGGCATGTGACCCCTACTGAATGCATGAGAATTATGACAGGGCACTATACGCGTTTTTGGACTAACGTCTGTATTCTCAAACTGATGTTTCCTGTACATCATGGTTGAGGGTGCATTCGTGAGGGGTTGAGCAACTTCGTGTTTTCGAAGTGTTTGGTGAGATATGTGACGATTGTTTTTTCTTATCATAGGACTGGTAGTGGAAGTCGGAAATGATTCAGCTCCTACGGTATGTGAATTACGTCTAACTTCAGGAACATGACTAAGTTTAGATGATTGTCTATCAGTAGAATGAGCCAGTGACCCATTTGAAACTTTCCTACTTATGGGCTTTAGTGTTCCG
The DNA here is from genome assembly GCA_944472135.2 of Trichobilharzia regenti. Lineage (NCBI taxonomy): Eukaryota > Metazoa > Platyhelminthes > Trematoda > Strigeidida > Schistosomatidae > Trichobilharzia > Trichobilharzia regenti. The sequence goes on along the minus strand of OX235264.1, from coordinate 120,338,063 downwards.
GGTCTAACGTTTGGTTTAGCTTTATCCGTATTAGTCGGCCTGTATAATTTGGGCTGCTGGTGATTAGTAGGATTTCCTAATAAACTGGATTTCTGATGAATAGTCTCAACAGTTTTTTTGGTGTTCCTAACGGAAATAGGACGTTTATCATAACGCCTTGTATTTACACCTACCTGGGTGGCCACATGTGATTGCTGCTTCACAGTAGCCGGGCTAAGAGGTTGTGAGGTATATGACTTCCCGAGAGATTCAAAGTGTACTACTGAATTCAGCTTAGACTTTTTCGAGGGTTTGGCATTAGTGCCAGTGTGCGAGGGATGCACGTCAATACTGTGATCTGTTGACATTTCTATGTCTGAAATTTCAGTATTTCGAGCTAAGTCTTCAACAGTTGCTTGACTACTGTTAGTTTGTGTATGCGATATTATCTGGTGCTCTTGGTCATCAGGCAATACAACGAGGGAAGTATTAACATCGGTTGTCTTATTGGGGTTGTCTTCCCTCAGTTTACCTGCGCGGCAACGTCTTTGGCAAGAAGTTAAATCAGGTACAATCCTGATATTGGTGTAGGGTGTTGAGGAGCCAAGAGTTTTGCCAGACTCCAAAAATTTCTTAGCTAGGTCAATAGACTTAAATTTGAAGAGTACAGGACATGGGTGGTTTGCGGATTTCTTACGAAGACGCAGAACCTGGCAGTCAGATACTGAAATGTTGCATGCCTGTAGACAGATTGCTTTAAGTTTGATAATAGGTACATTGTCTGGTATATTATATCCTAAAACATTGTATGAGGACATGACCCTCTTTACAGCCTCTGCAGTCAAAAAGTCTAGCAGGCGCTCAGATTTGAGGAGTGAATCTAAGCAAATTTCTTGTGATGGATCACAAAGTTGGAGGAAAGGAGTGATACTTTCGAACTTATCCTGCAGGTCTGTTATAGATTTCTGAAGGATCTTTAGATCACTAGTGTTACGGGCTACGTTATCGATTAGTTCTTCCATTAAGTTTGGTACTATAACTCTCGGTGTATCAATTGATCTTAGTACAAATTCATCGTCAGGACTAATGTTTCTAGTGACCGGCTGACTATTTGATGCTAGTCTCTTAACAGTACTAACTCGTTTAATAACTTTGACCATTATGGAGGTAAAGATTATAAAAATTTCTCAAAAATTGACAAAAGTGTGTGAAATACTGTTATATTATCTAAGTAGATAAAAACAACAATAAACAGGTATGAATGTATGAAGTACGAACTAAAAATAGACCACTATCAAACGAGTTAACTCTGACAGTTATAAACAACAAAACTAAGGACTTCTCTATAGTTCTTTTGTGATAGATTGCTCTTTATTAACACGAATCTCAGGCGTCTTAGCCATAGTGTTTCTAATCCTAGGGTATCACATCTAGTGGAGTAGTTCGCACCATTTTCGGTTCCGAGTAATTTTGACGTGAAGCACCTCTGCACTCCCTCGACTTTCAATTTGGCCTCTATGCGTATACTACTTTACATGAATGAAGAGTAATCAAATAAAGGACGCACACAAACCTTGTACAACAGAATTCTGGACTCATTTCTGTAAAAGTTCCTGAGTAGAAAGCCGATAAGTCTGCGTGATTTTGACACTTGTTTGGAGATATGTTCAGAAAATGATAAGTCATGTGAGTATTTCAGTCCTAGGTCCAATACAGATTCCAGTCGTAAGAGTTCATGGCCTTGAATTGTCAGGTCAAGTTCTAAATTGTTGCAACCTATGCAGAGCCAGCCACATTTGTCGACATTAAACTGGAGTTTCCAGGTGTCACACCATCTATCCATTTTTTCTAATTCTTGCTGTATGGCGTTTACTGTTATTCCGAGATCTGTGTTCTTGCATTTATAAGTCACTTTTAAGTCATCTGCATATAGTATTGGTTTAACAACACTAAAGCATTCACAGATACTGTTTATATAAATTATGAATAGGAGTGGGCCTAATACACTTCCCTGGATTACACCACTACTTACAGGTTTAGGCCTTGAGTTTATCGAGCCAATTTTTGTTATCTGATTCCTGTCACAGAGAAATGATTTTATCCAGCTCAGGAGGGGGTCACATATCCCTAGTGAGCATAACCTGCTGACTAGCAGATTATGGCGGACTCTATCGAAGGCTTTTGTTATATCGAAATATAGCACAATTACTAGTTCTCTGTTGTCCCTGCTTCGTGTAACTTCGTTGAAAAAGTCTATGTGACAGGTCACACATGATCTCTTTTTGAGGAATCCGTGTTGTGATGGAGTGATAAGTTCATGTTCTAGTAAGTTGTCTGACACTTGGTCTTTAACCACTTTCTCCATTATTCGTGATACAACCGGTGTTATATTAAAAGGTCTATAGTTGCATGCACTGATTTTGGCCCCTGCTTTGTGCTTAGGTAATATGTATGTGGTTTTCCACACTTCAGGATAAGTTCCAGTTTCCAGTGACAGAGTAAATATTCTAAGTAACAAGACTACCATTTCCGTGCTACCATTTTTGTATATGACAGATGGTATGTCGTCTGTTCCAGTACTGCCGTTTGACTTCAATGTCTTAATCGCTGAGTCTATATTTTGTATATTAAAATCTATTTCTCCTAATTTGTGGTTGGTTTTGCAGGTCATTCGGAAATTCGGGGTCGGGTGCACTCTGGTGTCATTGCAAAACCACTCACTGAGGAGTTCACTTATAACCTGGGGATCGTTGTATTTGAACGCTTGCGCTACGGGTTTTCACCTTCTGCGTGAATCATCTTTCCTTAATATTTTGGATATTAGCCGCTGTCATCACATTGTCCAGTTATCCATAGTCAACAAGGATTGTATTGTATCAACTGGAACAACATATAGCATTCACTCGTGAAATCTACGTCAAGAATCCTCGGATACCATATCTAACTACGTGGAACTCAGGACTTTATCCACAGCAAACTCTGTAAAGGAAAGTCTGACTTTTTATTTTTGCAATATAAATCTGTTTATCGTTGTTGTTTTGATACTTCGATAATACAGCTATCTTATTTTCATATCCTCAAGACTTTTTTTCCGGAAATTGTGAAGTTTCTTATTTCTGTAATGGTTAAGTCTATCAAACGTGTAAGTACCGTTAAGAGACTGAGATCTAATACTAGTCAGCCATCTGAAGGCCTCAGCTCCGTTGACAATTCTACACTGTTTACACCAGCCATACCCAGAGTTATGGTATCTGATATCATGGAGGAATTAGCAGAGAATGCGGCTTGTAGCAAAAATGATTTACTGACACTTCAGAAGTCAATAGCAGAACTACAGAGCAAGTTTGACAGCATTATGCCTCTCACGCAACTGTGTGACCCACCACAAAACATCTGTTTTGAATCACTAATCAAATCCGAGCGCATAATTGACTATTTGGCTGAAGAAGCTGTTAAGAGGATTATGTCTTCACATAACGTCTTGGCCTATAACATTCCAGACAGAGAGCCGATTGCCAAACTTAAGAATTCGTGTCTAAAGGCTTGTAATATGTCGTTGACAGAATGTCAGGTTTGCGTCTTCGTAAGAAATCTGCAAACCACCCGTGTCCTGTGCTTTTCAAGTTTAGGTCTACCGAAGAAGCCAGGAATTTTCTGAAATCGGGTAAGAAAATAGGCTCTTCAACACCATACACTAACATTAGGGTTGCACCTGATTTAACACCATGCCAAAGGCGATGCCGCTCAGGAACAGTGAACCCTGATAACTCTAATAGGATAACTGTAGATGATGTTCCGTGCGTTATTCCGTCTATTGAAATATCTGATCACGGCATGCAACAGACATTTTCGCAGGTAGTGGCTAATGTTAGCCAAGCATTATATAACGATATTGATGCAGACACTGAAATGGTGGACATAGATGAGTCAACGGGAAATAATGTTGAAATACATCGTTTTCACACTGACGCAAAAGTCAAGACACCGAAACCATCAAAACCCATCCCACTGGTGGTCCAACCATTGCCTTATAAGTCAGTTACTCCTCTGTCTGACAATCCACACTCTGTAAAGCACCAGTCGAATGTAGCCACCCAAGTTGGCAAGTTTTCTAGGCGTTATGACAAACGTCCCATTTCCATTAAGAAAACTAAAGCTCATGAGGTGTTCAAGCCACAGAAACCCTACATAGCATGTGCTGACTGCCCTGTTAGCCATCATCAGCCAGATAATCATAAGATAGGGGAAAAAGAAGTAAATAAATTAAATACTAAACCCGGAGCAAGAAAGCTCTTTGATAAGAAAGAGACGAAAGCACCTGTAGGCCTTCTTTGTAAGAGAAAGTCAAATATGGTAGACGAAGCTCCTAGGGGTAGGCCTAATTGGTGCCAAGTGGAAAGCCAATTTTATCGAATCCCTAATTCTAGACAAACAGCACAGCAAAGTAGTAGGTATTGTTCTGCACATCCACTACGTAAACCCCTTGTCAACCAGCCCACTTCTAATATTCTGTCTACTGAAAGTTATAGAAAATACCCCAAACATCGGCCACAGACCACATTTAGCAAGCCAACAGAACCCATTCATATATCTTATGTGTCTAGTGGGGAGCATGTGCCGATTTCTGCACAAAACTTGCCATGGTCTGATGAATACCAGAAACAGATACCAACACTTCATTCTTATACTGGCAACAAATTACCGAATACACATATCGGTTATACCTTAGGGCAGGATTTTCACCAGCGTCAGTTAACAGAAACACCTGGAATCATGCATATAGCACGCATGATATCGGATCAATTCCTTGCTGGCATAGCGAACAGTCTACAGCTAGGGCAAGGCATATTTCCCGGGAGATAGCTGACACAGTGTCGACACCAAACGCGGATACTAATATCTCTAAAATATTAATATCTGATTATCACACAGGTGTCTCTCACTGCATACCATATCCAAACGTAAGCCCATCCCTGACTACCACCTCAAAAATCTACCTGAAGTCTTCCTACGATCCAAAGATATTGGTAAATGAGTCTGATAACATGTATATAGAGGATACTCACGGATTATTTTACCAAGATGTTGTCCGCTCACTGAAACCACATAGCCAGTGTTTATCTATTATCCTAGTAAATACGAGATCAGTTCTAAGCAAACATTTAGCACTAAGTACAATAGCTTCTATATGCAGACCGTCATTGATTATGATCACCGAAGCCTGGTGCACAAGTGAAATCTCCAATGACAGCCTAAGGATTGATAAATACAACCTTTTTCGCGGGGACAGACGGACAGGTCGTGGGGGTGGAACACTAATTTACTGTGAACAATCCATGTGTGCAACCCAGTTTAGTAACCCAATTCTGTCACAACTCAATGACTCGATCTGGGTCGAAATAAAAGTTGTCAGAAGTAAACCTATACTTGTGGGTTGTGTGTACCGGCCCCCTTCATCCAGCAGGGAATATGATAATATGCTTAGCAATATCTTTAATGTTACAGCCAATCTTCCTTTCAGTTATAAAATTATCGGAGGCGATTTCAACTTGCCAGAAGTATCATGGTCTTCACTCCGAGGACCCCAAAGGTACGATAATCTCATAAATTCCATCGTCACAGGAGGGTGGACACAACACATAAATTCACCCACTAGATCCGCAAATATCCTAGACCTTATTTTCACGAACAACATAACGCCATCTACCGTACATGTTGGACATGAATTTCCAGGTAGTGACCATAGAATAGTAGTTTGTTCTTTTGACATCTTTCCTGAAACAAAACGCAGAGATGAAGCTGGCCAGATACCTATGAGATTGTACACACATGCTGACTGGGACTTGTATCAGCACCTAATTAGATGTTCTAATTGGGACTCGTACTTTTCGAACCAGTCCTTAGATGCAATTCTTAACAACTTCTATCAGAATATTAACTCAATTCACGACGTCATTGCACCCGAGAAGATTCTTAACTTCAGATTCCCCCAAAGTGATTATATTCCGACATCGTTTAGAAGAAGTCTACGTAAGCACTCAATAAAATACTACAGATATCATGACTTATCGTCATTAATTGCCATAACGTCCCTTCTCAGTAGAATTGAAGAGTTGAGAAATATAGGCCTCAGAAACAAAGAAATGCAGGCCATTCATGCACCGCATAACTCAGGAGAAATAGCCAAACTTTTTAAAAGTAGGTTGATGAACTCCAAAACACCCTATCCGAAAATAATATACTTAGACGGCATTGCTTACGAAAATAATGAGGCGATATGTGAACTGTTTAGCAAGCACTTCGCCAGATTATACACCTTAGAGAACGATGAAGTCGTGGATTTCCCACGTAAAACAGACGAATGTTTAAGTGACATAATTTTCACCACACATGAGATCGATAAAGCTGTCGCAAATCTTAAGCTTAGTAACACTACTGGCCCAGACGGTATATCTTCCGTTCTGCTGAAAAAAGGTGGTAATGACATGAGTTTACTCTTACTCAAGTTATACTCAATTTCATTAAGCGATGGGACATACCCTAACTGCTGGAAGAAGTCTTATATTGTACCTATCCATAAATACGGGCCTATAGCTGATATCAACAACTACCGCCCCATCAACATCACGTCTGTAGTTTCACGTGTAATGGAAAAGATAGTTAAGACTCAAATCATTCAGTACTTGCTGTCAAATGACCTACTATCCCCATCCCAATACGGTTTCTTAAGTAGAAGGTCGTGCATTACTTGCCACTTAGATTATTTTGACTACATCACACAAAGCATTGATAATGGGCGTTCGGTAACAACATTGTTTCTTGACGTTAGCAAGGCCTTCGATAAAGTCCCACATATCAGACTCCTAACAAAACTCCAATCCTACGGAATAACCGGAAATCTTCACAAATGGATAAGTTCTTTTCTCACAGAAAGAGAGCAATTAGTCAAAATCAACCACCAGTTGTCTTCCTCAAAGCCGATAACCAGTGGTGTAATACAAGGTAGTGTTCTTGGCCCTATTCTATTCCTCTTATTTATAAATGACATAGTCTCTGTAATCAAGTATGGCAAGCCATACCTTTTTGCAGATGATCTCAAGATAGTATATGATTATGGGTACGGTGATATGAGCGTCGAAAGCAAGATCCAACAAGACTTAAATGATCTAGGCGATTGGAGCGAAAAGTGGCAACTGACTTTCAACCCAGACAAGTGCGGTATAACCCACCTTGGACGCTGGAAACCGATAATGTGCCTATACATGTACGGGAAGCTCCTGTCAAAACTGAACACAGTCACAGACCTCGGGATAACATACTCAGATTTATCCTTTTCCGATCACGCAAATAAGGTTGTATCTGACTGTAAACGACTTACTGGCTTTGTACTGCGTAACTTCTACACCCAAGAAGCAAGATTAGCTATATATAGGACATGTATCCGTCCCAAACTTGAATATTGTGCTCTCCTATTTAGTAACCTCAGGACTGTAGACAGAAAAAAAATCGAAAGTGTCCAGAGATTCCTCACGAAACGCATAATAGGGTTCGACCAACAAGTGGAATATGTTGACAGGTGTGTACGTCTGAAATTAGAGCCTCTGTGGTTAAGGAGAGTGAAGTGCAACCTATTTCTACTCTTCAAAGTCATTAGGAAACACTGCTACAGTAACTCATCCATAACTTGGGAAAATATTAAATCATATCAGCTGCGAAACCACGACTACCTTGTCAAGGTGGCTACCCACAGAAAATCCATTAGGGCAAACTTTTTCACCATAAAATATTGCACTCTTTGGAACCAACTACCACCTGAAATAAGATGTTGTGAAAACCCTGATGGGTTCAAACGGAGCCTAGAAAGACACTTTAACATGTCCACCCTAGCTCGTCTAAAAGACCACAACTGTTGGTAGAACGGAAATTGAAGGCCAGTCCAGTCTTCAGTATAGTCACATACGTATATCTCGACTCTAATACTCACGCAGCGAACGTTAACTAATTTACTGATTTCTATTCTCTATAATTTTCACTAAGTTGTGTTGGTGAAAGTAACACTGGAAATAATTGTAATAGCATCCACACCTTTTAACGTTTTACATATGTATATACTAATATAACAATACTTATTAATCATGCATGTTCAACTCTTAAATTAGATGGATATTAAAATACTTAAAATATTTATGCATCAAATGTTCTCTTGCTTTACCACGCTTGTTTCCCTTATAACACTCAATTATTGAACCTAGTGTAATATTTGATATACGAACTATATTATTGATTATACTCTTATCATATATGGTTTGATTTACTCTACGGCTCCCTGTAGACTAACCACCATTCTTCAGTATACACACACTGCAGTATTGTTAAAAAACGCCAAAATTTCGTTGGTTCTGTGTTAATATCTTTTTATAATATGTCTAGACACGTTACTTTGCAATGTCAGATGTTTACTATATATAAGACTGTCATGAAAATTTAGTACACTAAGTCCTGCCAACCGACCTTACCTTCAGTCCATACTACCTAAATTGAACCTTAACTATAGTATTCTGCTAAATCTTGCTCCACTATTCACAATACCTATTCGTTTTACTCTTTAAGGTTTTAACTTCTTATAAAGTAATCTGTTCATCAGGATGCATGCACACATATATAATATGTTCGTAAAGATGTACGTGGAGACCTATTGGAAGCACTCATTAAGAAAGCTAGGGAGATGGAATATGGGGTACGAACATGTCTGGTACCAAGCAATATATTTGCGGTAGCCATAATAATCATAGTCTCAGAGCCTAACATCAAAAAAGGAGGGAGGGTGGCGTTAGCTGATCAGTAGATATGGTGGTGGTCACTAAGGTGAATCGCCCCATTCTGCAGGAACAGCAATATACAAATTAAAGGCTCGAGATATTTCTGATTTTTATGAGGGCTTAGATCTTTATCTTGAAAAAGATAATAGTGAACGCCTTGACAGATAATGCTTCTACCTTTAAATATATACCATTCGCTCAGCCTATTGTTGAGATGCGACCACGTGGGATCTGCACAGATTTATGGGGCATCTTATGAATTAACTTGCTATCCATTGTCAGATCTTTAAATACCACTTCACAATATCTTGTCTCACTTATTTTCTAATAACGTCTTTACTTGATTCTCATTATATTCCATTAAACCTAACATTTTATAGCTCTTTATGAATTTGATTCGACTTATTCTATTCCTATTCTCTGGAGGGTACGGTTGTGCACCAAATAGAAAAAAAGACATGAAATAAAGACAACTGGCTTGAAAATAATTGTATTAAAGCCAAAAGTGAACGCATGATAGTATAAAATATATTGGTTTCATTATACATTGCAAATGAACGTTGTCGGCCTAAGGATTAATTACTTCCCCATTCTGTTTTCTATATAAATGTGTTTATTAATGATATATTTCACTCACTTAATCTATTACACTTTAATGTTACACCACAGCACTTTAATTTTTCTAAAACAGCTTCCAATTCCTTGTAAACGTTGTACTTACCTCAATATTGGTTGATTATCGTATGCCTACAACCACGGGATGAAAACGAAACGAAGTCGATTTTCCCGCTCAACCTGGAGGACAATTGTACAATTCAATAACTATACAGCCTAGTTCAGACAATGTGTATTTATATATATATCAAATATTTAACTGTTGAAACATTATTAACTTGTAGACAATTTAAGATTTGACATTATATCATCCTTGATCGTGCCTGTAAAAATGGCATGCATTTTCATGTAAATTTATGTTTATATGAAAATAAATTATTATTATTATTATTACACCCCTATGTTCCAAGATGCTTACATTATTATCTTTACTGCTTTTTAGACGTTTTTGCAATATCCTACAAAGTTCCTGAGTTTTGGTGTTACCCATTAGCGCTTTATTTTCCTCATGTTGTGACTTCATTTTGTGTTTCTCTTCAAGCAGTTTAAGAGTTTCATGTATTTGGTTTAACGCATTAAATTCCTTAAATACATGGTATTTCCTTTTCAATTTCTTTAGTTTTAGTCGCGTTTTCCGGTCAATAAATGGAGTTGGTGTCTTTAGGGCAGATTTTAGGGGCGCGATTGTGTCTCTTGCTGAGCCAACTGTTTTGTAGAAAATCTCAAGCGATTATTCTAAGTTATTGTTGATGAAGTATTCTTCCCAGTCAGAACTTCTCAACAGATCTGATAGGAATTTCCAATCAGCATTCTTATAGTCCCTATATTGATAGCGCACCGGGGAACATTTAGGTGTGTATTTAGTCGTTAGTCGGAGGGGTAGCGTGCAGTACAATATGTTGTGATCACTGTTATCGAGTTTATTTCCCACCTCCATATTTCACACTATCCTGATATCCACTTTTGGCTCTAATACAATTATTTTCAAGCCAGTTGTTTTTATTTCATGCTTTTTTGTCTGTTTGGTGCACAACCGTACTTTACAGAGATTAGCAATAGAATAAGTCGAATCAAATTCATAATGAGCTATAGAATGTTAGGTTTAATGGAATATAATGAAGATCAAGTAAAGAAGTTATTGGAAAATAAATGAGGTGAGACGTTGTGAAGTGGTATTTAAGGATCTGACAATGGATAGCAAGTTAATTTATAAGATGCCCCATAAATCTGTGCAGATCCCGCGTGGTCGCATCTCAACAATAGGCTGAGCGAATGGTATATATTTAAAGGTAGAAGCATGATCTTTCAAGGCGTTCGTTATTATCTTTTTCAAGATGAAGATCTAAGCCCTCATAAAAATCAGAAATATCTCGAGCCTTCAAATTGCATATTGCTCTTCCTGCAGAATGGTGTGATTCACCTTAGTGACCACCACCATATCTACTGATCAGCTAGCGCCACCCTCCCTCCTTTCTTGATGTTAGGCTCTGAGACTATGATTATAATAATAATATATTTCTTCCTGCTTTTGCAGGAACATACCAATTGTACAGGCATGGATAAGTTATTATATAAATTACACAAATTGATGTATGATGAATTTACAGTTTGGTTGTTCTTTCTGACATTAGAGTCAGACGGAACAGTCTGCTATAAAGTCTGTTTTTGTAGCACATAAAGAGATATAGAGATATTGTCTTCGCATTAAAAAAAACCCAGACATCAGATGAATGTAATGCGGATATCTGGGAAAAAAAGCTTGAAGTCAATCCTCTTACATAACTTTGTTGTGAACAGCACCCTCGGCTCTAAGTTTATTGATGTATTATGTTGAGATCAGTGATATATTTATTCCATTTTTTCAGCAGTCTTATCGTAGTTTTATAACAGGAAAGAAATTTGATCGTGGAGGCGAAAACTAGATAAGGTCATGTTAAGTTGTTTTACTGCATCAAATGGTGCCGAGGTCGATTCCAGAATTCCCCATTTGCTCCATTTGTGTCTGCATGGCGGACTGCATTCGTAAGTTCAGAAAAATGTTGAAAACTGTTTGAAAACCAGTTGCTTCTTCATTTCAGATCATGAACACTCATTTACAGCATGTTCGCCAGCGTCTTCAAATGGTAGAATTGGATCGTTCATGGAATTTGGGTGGTTATGAGGTAGATGGTTTGGAATTAATCCTCATTTCAGTTTAGATGCAGGGTTGTTCGACCTCGACCAGAAGATGAATAGGAGTATCAGAGTACCAAAAAGAGAAAGTATGTGAACATTAAAAGGACATTAATGTATATATATAATTGTTTATGTTAATTGTGTAATAAATTATTAAAAAATTATTTTTAGTTATAGTTCTTTTCACTTATTTATGCGAAGTCTTAGAGTCTATTTAGTGTCATGATGTGTATTAATGAGTCTGAGCGTTTTAGTGTTCTAATGACTGATGCGTTTTAGAAGTAAGTAATGAGTTCTGGTAGGGATAGACTTTGGGATAAAACAGTTTATATAGCAAGCGTTTGAAGGTTACAATAAAGTGACACGTCCTATTTCTAGGGGTAAACTATTCCTGTATGTTCCGTACTAAGTCTTTATGCATCCATGCTGCTAGTTTATTTATGGTTTTTAGATTGTTAAGGGTGTTGAAGTGCGTTTTTTAGGTGCTGTAGTAGATTAGTAGTTGATTCGTTTTAGGAGTAAATAGTTTATTGATATAATCAGTAGAGTGAAACAGTCTGTATAGAGAGCGTTTGAAGCTTGTAACCGAAGAGCAAGTTCTGACATCTAGGGGTAGGCTATTCCATATTTTAGAATACATGACTGTGAAGAAGTTTTCACGGAGTGTTGACTTAAAAGAATGAGTTGTCACTGTGGAAGTTTGGTTACGCAGATCGTAAGAACCTTCCTGTGCGAATTGTATGTCCCTGTTACCTGAGAATGATATTTTGTGAAGGACCTTAAAGAAGAATATTAGGTTTATAATAAGTCGCCTTGTCCAAAGTGGGTCAAGTTTTAGGATCATGCACCGTGAGGTGTAGTCTTTCTTACAATCATAGCCAAGTAGTTTTGAGGTAAAATATCGTTGGATACTTTCCATCCTTAGCTTATCACGTGTGCGAGTGCTGCTTATAATAAATGGACAGTATTCTAGTAGTGGTCTGACACATGTTTTGTACAGAATTAGCTTGGCTTCATTGTCGTGGAAGTTCCTGAGTATGCATCCTAAGAGCATCCTCGATTTTCTAGTCTGTGATGCTACTTGCTCAGAGAATGTCAAGTCACTAGAGTACCTCAGGCCTAGGTCAACGACACTTCGGAGTCTGGTTAGGTTAGCGGATTGAAGCGTTAATTTCAGGTCAATTGAGGGTGCACCGAAGCAGATCCAGCCACATTTTTCAGATTGAATTGGAGGTTCCATAGGGACGACCAAGCAGTCATTTTATCTAATTCCTTCTGCACTACATTCTCGAAGTTCCCTAAGTCATCACTTTGGAATGTATAAGCTACTTTTAGGTCATCTGCAAAGATGAATGGCTTCCCATGCGTGAAGCAAGCGCATATGTCATTGATGTATAGTGTAAATAGTAGGGGTCCAATGACACTACCTTGTACTACACCAGAAGTGATAGGGCTAGGTTTGGAGGTTGCAGACCCGAGTTTAACTATTTGGGACCTGTTGTTAAGGAATGATTTAAGCCATCCTAATAATGGGTCACGTATTCCTAAGGAGTTCAGCTTATTTGTTAGCAGTATATGGTCAACACGGTCAAATGCCTTAGAAATGTCAAAGTAGATGACGAGTACTAGTTGCCGTCTGTCACGACTGCTGGTTACAAAATTGAAGAAGTCTAGGTGACATGTTAAGCATGATCTGGATTTCAGGAATCCATGTTGGTTCGGACTTATAATATTCCAGCTAAGCATATGTTTGATTAGGTTATCTTTTACTAGTCTCTCCATAATTCTAGATGCTATAGGTGTGATATTGATCGGCCGGTAGTTACTGACTTCAGTTTTCGAGCCAGATTTGTGTTTAGGCATAATGAATGTTGTCTTCCATATGTCAGGGTAAGTTTGAGTTTCTAGGGACATTGTGAATATTTTAAGAAGCAGTAGAGGAATGTCAGGGCCACCATATTTATAGAAGTAAGATGATATACCGTCGGTACCGAAACCTTTTGAACTTTTGAGGGTTCTTATAGTTTGGTTAATATTAGCGTAAGTGAATTGAACAGTGCTGATTTTATTTGGTGTGAGTGGAGATGGAGTTTGTGTCATATTAGTAATAGGGTGTATATCGAGTAGCTGGACTGAGGGCTTAATGTAGTTACCTGCAAAAGTTTTGTTGAATAGTTCACATATGTCTGTAGAGTTAGTGCATAGCCTACCTTTGTCTATGAGGAGAGAAATGCTGTGATTTTTGCGATTCATTCGCTTCCTTAAGATTTCTGTGAGTGCATACACTCTAGCAGGACTGGCTACTGCGATGCGTTCTTCCTTTCTCATACGGAAATCTCGAGCTTGTGAGATGGAGCTAAGGGTGTTAAGTATTAGACCTAGAGTGCCAAAGTCGTGGTGTTTGAAGTAACTTGTTGAGAGTCTCTTCAGTTTCGTACGATCCTTTGGTTTTATGAATGACTTTCTGTGTGGGGAAACCTTTAGTGTTTGGAGTGGAATGACAGCATCTAAGCATGTGTTAGTGTTATGGTAGAAGATGGTTAGGGCTCTCGAGAGGTCATCAGTAGTGAAGTATTCATCCCATTCGGAGGATCTTAGCATTGATTCTACCAAGGCCCAGTTTGCCTTACTATAGTTCCTATATATTACTTGTTGTGAAGTGGAGGTATGAGATGCATTGCTACTCAGCGGAAGTGGCAGTGCACATATCACTGTTTTGTGGTCGCTCCCTGGAAACTCAGAACCTACTAGCGTTGAAAGGGGGCTTATATTGTGGCAGAAGATTAAGTCTAGTACGTTATTACCTCTTGTGGGAGTAGTGACAGTTTGTTTCCAGCCAAGTATATCCAGCGTGCCTAAAAACTTATCAAATTTAGTTGGGCCTGTGGGTATATCCCAGTTGATTTCAGGTAAGTTAAAGTCCCCACATAGGATCTTATGGTCGTATTGTAAGTCGGATAATTGCTCCAGAGTATTAATAAGTTGGGTCTCGTAATTACTAAAGGTGCCAGGTGCTCTGTAGGTGCATCCAATTAATGCTGTTACGTTATTTAGGTGTACATTAACCCATAGAGTCTCAGGCATGTTAAGTGTACTACTTTCTAGCTGTGATACAGTAAGTGCATTCAGAAAGTACATGAGACAACCCCCTCCCTTACCACCTTCCCTGTCACACCGAAAGTGTGTGTAGTTATCTAAGCTTATTTCTTCATCCAAGATGTTCGAATGACACCAAGATTCAGTGATGACAATTACAGGGGGTTTGTATATTACTGTGAGTGCTCTGAGCATCGGCAATTTATTTAGAACAGATCTAGCATTTATGAGGATTAGGTAAAGATGAGAGTTGAAGTAGCATTTGAAGTATTTAAGTTCGTTAGTCAGCCCCGAATATGGTTCAGCACCCAGTAGTTCTGCTTGACATGATGATCCTATGTTAAGAGGAGTTTCAGCATCATGCTCACCTATGTCTATCGAGTTGGTGTGTGCTGTTTTCGGTGAAGAATTAAGATTTGGAGTACTGGATGTGCTATAGACCAAGGAATTTTTATTTTTAGTCAGGTTACAGAAGTGGGTAGGGTTCTTTATTTGACCTATATTTGTGCAGGTGTCAAGTGTGCCTAATGGATACGGGTGCACTAGACCGTTCCTGTTTTCATGCAAGGAGGGAGCCAGCTCTAGTGGTTTAGGAGTGTTAACATCCCTACCAGCTGTTTTTTCAACGCTGACAGGGACGCGGGGGATAAAAAATGATTGGATCCTTGTGATGACCATGGCTTATTATTCCACCTATTGTTTGATGCTAGTTGTGTCCTTGTGTGGGTTTCGTGTGTACTGCACTGTGGGTTAATTCCCAACAGACTTGTACCATATATCCGGTGAAAATTTGTTTGTGTGCCGTACTCTGAAGACCCTGAGTTGTTGGTAGCCGAGTTCTGACTATTACCACTTATACTATTGAGGGTGACATTGGATATTAGTGTGTACCATGGTGCGAGTTAGCACGTTGTGGGTGCTAGTACTATTGACCGTGGGAAGTGTGGGTTTATTTAATCTGCCACTGTTTTTGTTGGTATGATTTAGGGGCATATTTTCCTTACCTTTAGCAATGAAGTTATGGCTAGGAGAAGACAAAGTGGAATTTCGGGGGTTTTGGCTTTTTTTCTGGGGTTATTTAATGGTATATATTTAAAGGTAGAAGCATGATCTGTCAAGGCGTTCGTTATTATCTTTTTCAAGATGAAGATCTAAGCCCTCATAAAAATCAGAAATATCTCGAGCCTTCAAATTGCATATTGCTCTTCCTGCAGAATGGTGTGATTCACCTTAGTGAACACCACCATATCTACTGATCAGCTAGCGCCACCCTCCCTCCTTTCTTGATGTTAGGCTCTGAGACTATGATTATTATGGCTACCGCAAATATATTGCTTGGTGCCAGACATGTTCGTACCCCATATTCCATCTCCCCAGCTTTCTTAATGAGTGCTTCCAATAGGTCTCCACGTACATCTTTATGAACATATTATATATGTGTGCATGCATCCTAATGAACAGATTACTTTATAAAAAGCTAAAAACTTAAAGAGTAAAAAGAATAGGTTTTGTGAATAGTGGAGCAAGATTCAGCAGAACACTATAGTTAGGGTTCAATGTAGGTAGTATGAACTGAAGGTAAGGTCGGTTGGCAGGACTTAGTGTACTAATATATAGTAAACATCTGACATTGCAAAGTAACGTGTCTAGATATATTATAAAAAGATATTAACACAGAACCAACAAAATTTTGGCATTTGGTTAGCAATACTGCAGTGCGTGTAAACTGAAGAATGGCAGTTAGTCTACACGGAGCCGTAAAGTAAATCGAACCATATATGATAAGAGTATAATCAATAATATAATTCGTATATTTATTATTCAGTGGCATGTTAGTTCTGCTGTGATAGGTGGTATGGTTTTATTATTTATTTGGTTACAGTCTAGTGGCGTTTCGGCTGGTGTTGCCCTCTGATGGGTTAATTCTGTGTGTTTTGAGAGGGTTGATGTGGTGGGGTCTACTGTATCTTTCACAGGGTTGGGAATAATGACTGCTTGCAATGTCCTATTACCTATTTCACAATTAGTCTTAGCGAGATAGTTGTATGCGCGCCTCTCTATGACTGTTTTGTCCACCCCAACCTTTATATGTTTGTAGTTTCTGGCTTGCGATAGGGTGTGTTGGGAGTGCATAAATTTTCTGGTCTCTGCCGGTGTTTCGAACTGAAAACGAATAGGACAACACTTTTCATGTTGACTCTTTTTCAGCCTATAGCACTTAGTCTTGGAGTTAGGCATTTTCGCC
Source organism: Trichobilharzia regenti (assembly GCA_944472135.2). NCBI lineage: Eukaryota > Metazoa > Platyhelminthes > Trematoda > Strigeidida > Schistosomatidae > Trichobilharzia > Trichobilharzia regenti. The sequence continues at coordinate 120,321,134 of OX235264.1, read as the reverse complement.
TCACTAAGTAAGATGCGCTGTACCTTTTTTAGTGCCTCATTGTCCGGAACGTTGTAGACAATAGCACTCAGTTTTGCGTCGAGTCGTTTTGTTACTTCTGTGGTAACAAAATTAATGAGGTTATCTACCTTAGTTACCGATTCTGTGTCAAGCTTGTTAAGGTTTACAGTTTTCATGAGGATAGTTAGAGGTGTCAGTTCACAGACCTGCAACCTGATATCGCTGATCTGATCTGATAATTTGGATATCTCGGTATTGGTTTCGATGTTTCCGGCATATACTGACTTATTGTTTTTTATTTCCCTTAACTCAGCCTTAAGTTCTCCTATTGACAACTTTAGAAGTTCTATTTCTGAAGATAGTACTGAAGAAGAGCTTGATGGCTGGAGTCTTCCGATAAGCACATAAGGTGAAGGGAGGAGTTCTGTATGAGCAGGGGGTACTGAATTTTTAGGAGTAGTGCTAATAATAGCTGTCAGTACAGTTTTATCTTCAGTTCCAGCTCGACGCTTACGGCATACAAGTGAGTTATGTGACACATTATAGCCGTTTGTAGGTGGTGTATTGCTTGATGTAGCAATCAAGGACGTTAAATTAGACACCAGTTTTATAGGAGATTGGGTTCGTTGCTTTTCACTTTGATTAACCATAACTATTAGAAATGAGAGTTAGCGGTTACAATTATGGAAGTAGTATAGTACTTGTGCAAGTATTACAACAAGATAAATTTTATGTAACGAATCACGCAAAAATGTAACGCAAACGTTAAACTTACCGCGATACAGATATCTGCGACAACATCCGGAAGTGAAGTTTATGGTGACAGCATTTTTGAGGTATGGACTATAAATATTTGTTATATTTTTCAGGGATATATTGAATAAACAGCCTGAAAATGCCCGGGAACATTTCGCTGGTGAGTGCATTAAGAAAACACATTTTCAGATTTTTTCACCAGGCCAGATATTTTCAAAGGCATTAGGACAGTGTGAAAGGAGCATTCGGATATATACCACGATGACGGCGTCATACGTTCTCTTGCTAAAAAAGATCTTGATTCGGAGGTTTAATCGCACAGTTCCTAAAAATCAAGAGAATTTCATATAACTGGAATCTAGGAGTTCTGCGAATATGATCGCAATTATAATCTGTGTTAATCTCAAATATATACTGGAAGATGGTTAGGTGTATTTAGTTACACCTTTCTCCATGACACCATATTTTGTCAAACTGCAAAGTGGAAATCAAAAATTTCAAATGTAACTAATGTTACATAGTTTCGAACTGTTGCGCTACAGGTGTTCAGTTTCCGCGTGAATCATTTTTCCTCAATATTGTGGAAATTGGCCGCTTTCCTCACATTATCCAGTTATCCATAGTCAACAAGGATTGTGTTATATCAACTGGAACAACATATAGCATTCACTCGTGAAATCTACGTGAAGAATCTTCTGATACCCCATCTAACCACGTGGGACTCAGGACTTTACCCACGGCAAACTCTGTAGAGGAAAGTCTGACTTTTTATTTTGCAATATACATCTGTTTATCGTTGTTGTTTTGATACTTCGATAATACAGCTATCTTATTTTTATATCCTCGAGACTTTTTTCCCGGAAATTGTGAAATTTCTTATTTCTGTAATGGTTAAGTCTATCAAACGAGTAAGTACCGTTAAGAGACTGAGGTCTAATACTAGTCAGCCATCTGAAGGCCTCAGCTCCGTTGACGATTCTACACCTTTTACACAAGCCACACTCAGATTTATGGTATCTGATATCATGGAGGAATTGACAGAGAATGTGGCTTGTAGCATAAATGATTTACTGACACTTCAGAAGTTAATAGCAGAACTACAGAGCAAGTTTGACAGCATTATGCCTCTCACGCAATTGTGTGACCCATCACAAAACATCTGTCTTGAATCACTAATCAAATCCGAGCGCATAACTGACCATTTGGCTGAAGAAGCTCTTAAGAGGATTATGTCTTCACATAACGTCTTGGCCTATAACATTCCAGACAGAGAGCCGATTGCCAAACTTAAGAATTCGTGTCTAAAGGCTTGTAATATGTCGTTGACAGAATGTCAGGTCTTGCGTCTTCGTAAGAAATCTGCAAACCACTCGTGTCCTGTGCTTTTCAAGTTTAGGTCTACTGAAGAAGCCAGGAATTTTCTGAAATCTGGTAAGACAATAGGCTCTTCAACACCATACACTAACATTAGGGTTGCACCTGATTTAACACCATGCCAAAGGCGATGCCGCTCAGAAACAGTGAACGCTGATAACTCTAATAGGATAACTGTAGATGATGTTCCGTGCGTTATTCCGTCTAGTGAAATACCTGATCACGGCATGCAACAGACATTTTCGCAGGCACTGGCTAGTGTTAGCCAAGCATTATACAACGATATTGATGCTGACGCTGAAATGGCGGACATAGATGAGTCAACGGGAAATAATGTTGAAATACATCGTTTTCACACTGACGCAAAAGTCAAGACACCGAAACCATTAAAACCCATCCCACTGATGTTCCAACCATCGACTTATAAGTCAGTTACTCCTCAGTCTGACAATCCACACTCTGTGAAGTACCAGTCAAATGTAGCCACCCAGGTTGGCAAGTTTTCTAGGCGTTATGACAAACGTCCCATTTCTATTAAGAAAACTAAAGCGCATGGTGTCCAAGCCACAGAGACCCTACATAGCATGTGCTGGCTGCCCTGTTATCCATCATCAGCCAGTTGATCATAAGATAAGGGAAGAAAAAGTAAATAAATTAAACACTAGACCCGGAGCAAGAAATTCCTTTGATATGAAAGAGACGAAAGCACCTGTAGGCCTTCTTTCTAAGAGAAAGTCGAATATAGTAGACGAGGCTCCTAGGGGTAGGCCTAATTGGTGTCAAGTGGAGAGCCAATTTTATCGAATCTTTAATTCTAGACAAACAGCGCAGCAAGGTAGTAGGCATTATTCTGCGCATCCACCATGTAAACCCCTTGTCAACCAGCCCACTTTTAATATTCTGTCGACTGAAAGTTATAGAAAATGCCCCAAACATCGGCCACAGACCACAGTTAGCAAGCCAACAGAACCCATTCATACATCTTATGTACTTAGTGGAGAGCATGTGCCGATGTCTGCACAAAACTTGCTATGGTCTGATGAATACCAGAAACAGATACCAACACTTCATTCTTATACTGGCAACAAATTACCGAATACACATATCGGTTATACCTTAGGGCAGGATTTTCACCAGCGTCATTTAACAGAAACACATGGAATCATGCATATAGCACGCATGATATCGGATCAATTCCTTGCTGCCACAGCGAACAGTCTACAGCTAGGGCAAGGCATATTTCCCGGGAGATAGCTGACACAGTGTCGACACCAAACGCGGATACTAATACCTCTAAAATATTAATATGATAACAATAATTTTTATTTCTGTAACAGAAACCAGCCATTTTTACAGGCATGAACATATGTACACATATTAAAACTTATGGAATATATAATATGATTTGTTCATTTAGAAATAAGTTGAATACTGGTAAATGTGAGAGAAACATTTAAAATGAAGTGTACAAATAAGGAAATAGATATATATATATCTGATTATCACACAGGTGTCTCTCACTGCATAACATATTCATCCATGACTATCATCTCAAAAATCTACCTGAAGTCTTCCTACGATCCAAAGATATTGGTAAATGAGTCTGATAACATATATATAGAGGATACTCACGGATTATTTTACCAAGATGTTGTCCGCTCACTGAAACCACATGGCCAATGTTTATCTATCATCCTAGTAAATACGAGATCGGTTCTAAGCAAACACTTAGCACTAAGTACATTAGCTTCCATATGCAGACCGTCATTGACTATGATCATCGAAACCTGGTGCACAAGTGAAATCTCCAATGACAGCCTTAATGATTGAGAAAAACAACCTTTTTCGAGGTGACAGACGGACAGGTCTTGGGGGTGGAACACTAATTTACTGTGAACAATCCATGTGTGCAACCCAGTTTAGTAACCCGATTCTGTCACAACTCAATGACTCGATCTGGGTCGAAATAAAAGTTGTCAGAAGTAAACCTATACTTGTGGGTTTTGTGTACCGGCCCCCTTCATCCAGCAGGGAATATGATAATATGCTTAGCAATATCTTTAATGTTACAGCCAACCTTCCTTTCAGTTATAAAATTATCGGAGGCGATTTCAACTTGCCAGAAGTATCATGGCCTTCACTTCGAGGACCCCAAAAGTATGATAATCTCATGAATTCCATCGTCACAGGAGGGTGGACGCAACACATAAATTCACCCACTAGATCCGCAAATATCCTAGACCTTATTTTCACGAACAACATAACGCCATCTACAGTACATGTTGGACATGAATTTCCAGGTAGTGACCATAGAATAGTATTTTGTTCTTTTGACATCTTTCCTGAAACAAAACGCAGAGATGAAGCTGGCCAGATACACATGAGATTGTACACACATGCTGACTAGGACTTGTATCGGCACCTAATTAGATGTTCTAATTGGGACTCGTACTTTTCGAACCAGTCCTTAGATGCAATTCTTAACAACTTCTATCAGAATATTAACTCAATTCACGACGTCATTGCACGTGATAGGATTATATTCCGACATCGTTTAGAAGAAGTCTACGAAAGCACTCAATAAAATAACCCAGGTATCATGACTTATCGTCGCCAGATTATACAACTTAGAGAACGATGAGATCGTGGATTTCCCACGTAAAACAGACGAGTGTTTAAGTGACATAATTTTCACCACACATGAGATCGATAAAGCTGTCGCAAATCTTAAGCTTAGTAACACTACCAGTCCAGATGGTATATCTTCCATTCTACTGAAAAACGGTGGTAATGGCATGAGTTTACTCTTACTCAAGTTATACTCAATTTCATTAAGCGATGGGACATACCCTAACTGCTGGAAGAAGTCTTATACTGTACCTATCCATAAATACGGGCCCATAGCAGATATCAACAACTACCGCCCCATCAACATTACGTCTGTAGTTTCACGTGTAATGAAAAAGATAGTTAACACTCAAATCATACAGTACTTGCTGTCAAATGACCTACAATTCACATCCCAATACGGTTTCTTAAGTAGAAGGTCGTGCATTACTTGCCACTTAGATTATTTTGACTACATCACACAAAGCATTGATAATGGGCGTTCGGTAACAACATTGTTTCTCGACGTTAGCAAGGCCTCCGATATAGTCCCACATATCAGTCTCTTAACGAAACTCCAATCCTACGGAATAACTGGTAAGCTTCTCAAATGTATATGTTCTTTTCTCACAGAAAGTGTGCAATTAGTCAAAATCAACCACCAGCTCTCTTTCTCAAAGCCGATAACCAGTGGTGTAATACAAGGTAGTGTTCTTGGCCCTATTCTATTCCTCTTATTTATAAATGACATAGTCTCTGTAATGAAGTATGGCAAGCCATACCGTTTTGCAGATGATCTCAAGATAGTATATGATAATGGGTACGGTGATATGAGCGTCGAAAGCAAGATCCAACAAGACTCAAACTATCTAGGCGTTTGGAGCGCAAAGTGGCAACTTACTTGGGTTTTTTGTAAATGCGAAGACAATATTTCTATATATCTTGATGTGCTCCATTGAATGACTGGTTATCATATTGTTCCCACAAACCAAAGACAGAAACGTCAGCAACCACGTGATTTAACCATAAACCAAATTTATGAAATTTAAATAATGCTTATCCATGCCTGTACATTTGGTGTGTCCTGCACAGTAAGAAAATATGTGTATTTTATTAAAACGTTATTATTAAGTATGATTGCTAATAGTATATATAATTAATCATATTGATGATGCCTGTAAACTGGCATCCCTCATGTACAAAATGAGAGTACACTATTATTGTTAATATAATAATACTTATTAATCACGCATGTTCAATTCTTAAAATTAGATTGTTATTAAAATACTTAAAATGATTAAAATATTTATGCATCAAATGTTCTCTTGCTTTACCATGCTTGTTTCCCTTATAACACTCAATTATTGTGCCTAGTGTATTATTTGATATACGAATTATATTATTGATTATACTCTTATCATATATGGTTTGATTTACTCTACGGCTCCCTGTAGACTAACTGCCATTCTTCAGTTTACACACACTGCAGTATTGCTAACCAAATGCCAAAATTTTGTTGGTTCTGTGTTAATATCTTTTTATAATATATCTAGACACGTTACTTTGCAATGTCAGATCTTTACTATATATTAGTACACTAAGTCCTGCCAACCGACCTCACCTTCAGTTCATACTACCTACATTGAACCCTAACTATAGTGTTCTGCTGAATCTTGCTCCACTATTCACAAAACCTATTCTTTTTACTCTTTAAGTTTTTAACTTCTTACAAAGTAATCTGTTCATTAGGATGCATGCACACATATATAATATGTTTATACAGATGTACGTGGAGATCTATTGGAAGCACTCATTAAGAAAGCTGGGGAGATGGAATATCTGGTAGGAACACGTCTGGTACCAAGCAATATATTTGCGGTAGCCATAATAATCATAGTCTCAGAGCCTAACATCAAGAAAGGAGGGAGGGTGGCGCTAGCTGATCAGTAGATATGGTGGTGTTCACTAAGGTGAATCACACCATTCTGCAGGAAGAGCAATATGCAATTTGAAGGCTCGAGATATTTCTGATTTTTATGAGGGCTTAGATCTTCATCTTGAAAAAGATAATAACGAACGCCTTGACAGATCATGCTTCTACCTTTAAATATATACCATTCGCTCAGCCTATTGTTGAGATGCGACCACGTGGGATCTGCACAGATTTATGGGGCATCTTATAAATTAACTTGCTATCCATTGTCAGATCCTTAAATACCACTTCACAACGTCTTACCTCATTTATTTTCCAATAACTTCTTTACTTGATCCTCATTATATTTCATTAAACCTAACATTCTATAGCTCATTATGAATTTGATTCGACTTATTCTATTGCTAATCTCTGTAGGGTACGGTTGTGCTCCGAATATTATTAATATTGAATAGTCAGTGGCCATGAATTATAATCCATTCCTTGAAAATATTTGTAGTACAGCCATATGTGGACATGATGATAATACGAACAAGACGTGGAGCATTACACATTGCAAATGAACGTTGGCAGCCCAGGGAGTTTCCTTTTGTGAATTTCTCCCGAAAGAAATCCGAAACGATAATCCAAACTATAGATTTAACCACACGTAGAGTGACGCGTAAAGTCCAAAATACAGGATATTCTGCAATACGGTACTTTATTACATAAAAATAGATATATAATATACAAACCTCAAAATGTGAGGTGTCTGTGGCTAAATGCCGTCAAATGCACAACCACTATGCAGTCAATAAGTAAAAACAGCAATGCTGTGTCAAGGTCGATCCACGTGTCGGTTCAAACGGCCCGCGAATGCCAAGCAAAGAATAAACAAATATGAACAAACAACTTTCACTGGTAAAGCATACACTATAGGGTAAATGCAGCAAGTAATGTTTAAGGAGAAGAAAAATAAGAACTATACATTAATAGAATGATAATAGAACAAGTAATTTAACTGCAGTTGTAAGCAAATGTCATTGTAATAAATTAACATATAAAATCATACTACTTACTAATGGCAAGTAGTATAATGTTGAACAAAGAAAAGATTGAGAATGAACAGGTAGGAAAGGAATTAACACCGCCCCCTCAAAACCAGCCTGGTTTTCCCTACTCTACCTGCTAGTAAGACACAGAAATGGTACAATTTACTCTCGCCACATCTGTATCCACTATCCAGCTATATATCCTACAAAGTGCTTATCTCTCCTCAATACCTTCTAGTAGGCAAACCCTACGCACATCTCGGTTGACTATACCCCTCGGTGTCTTGATATCCACTTTTCTGATATACTCATCGCAGCTTGCCGTAACACCTGTAATTATTCCCATTGACCAACGATTGCGAGGTGAAGGCTCCGCAGCCACTAGTACTAGGTCTCCCACTTGTAAGTTTCGATGTCGTCGAACGCGATTGTAAGGTCGTCAAGTACTCCCGCTTCCACCGTCTCCAAAACGTATCAGCGAGGAGTTGCCCTTGTTTCCATCGTCTTGTGCCTCGTTTTAAAGCATAGGCTGCACAAAAAGGTGATGAGGTAGCACCGAAGGGATGTACGTTTAATTCATACAGGCTCGGTGGTAAGTCCAGTCTACCCTCAGAATACCATAAGAAACTAAAGGCACTTTTATCCTTGACAGGTAAGTGAACCTGAAGAAACATCTCCTCAATATCTGCTGACAAGGCTATCCGATGTTTTTTAAATCTCAATAGTACCCCAGCCAAGTCATTCATCAGATCAGGTCCCGAATACGGACAATCGTTCAAGGATATTCCCTTACATTTAAAGGCACAATCGAAAACCACTCTAATTTTACCAGGCTTGCGGGGATTCATAACTGGGTGGTGAGGGATAACTCTACGTTTCTTGGAGAAGTCGTCAGGAACGCGACTAATATAACCCTTCAACTCATGGTCTGTTAGTATTTGATTGTAGGACTTCAATAGGCTTTCGTCCTTTTTTAGTCTCTTCTGAAGACTGTCCAGCCTGCGTTCTGCCTCAAACTTATTAGGCGGTAATCTACGCCAGTCCTCTTTCCAAGTCAATGGAACTTCATAATGTCCGTTCCGCAATCTTATCTCCCTATCGGTTGCCTTCAGAACCCCTTTATCTATTTCAGAACTGGACCTTTCGCATGAGTGCTTGTCCTGAAATTCAGCTTCAATCATTCGCAAAGGCTTGTTCTCTACTGATTCACTTTCCTCTAAGCAGAAGATAGAGGTTGCTTCTTTATATTCGTCTCCTGAACCCAATAAATACCAACCAAAAACTGACAAAGATGCAAACGGTTGGTTGGATTTCCCTATACGCTGCTCCAGCACCCAGTGTGCTTCAGGTACATTAGTCCCAATTAGTAGACTGACCTGTTTACATTCGACGTCTAGAAAGGGAATTTCTGCCAGGTGAGGCCATTTTTTCATCTGTTCGTTTGAAGGAGTCTTAGGTCTCTTTACAGGTAAGCTTTCCACGGTAAAGGCACTCTTGACCCTCGTCTTGTAATCTCCCGTTAAGGATTCAACTTCGAAATCAACCTTAGATGAATTCTGAGAAGTAGTTCCACAGAAAGATGTTACCTGCATCAATGTATTAACCCCTTCCAGTCCTATTTGGCGGGCAACATGACTCAGCAATAGTGTAGCATCTGAACCATTGTCAAGAAAGGCATAGGTATCTAGAAATCCTTTAGGACCTAAGATACGAATCGGCACATATCCTAAAAAGGAAGTTCCGGATTCCGTGCTAGAGTAGTTGACAGTCTTGCATGCTGAATTATCTTCATTGTGTAGAAGTTTATGATGAAGTCTAGTGCATCCTACTATATCGCAACCTCTTGCTGCACGACAAGTGTCAGCTCGGTGATTACGTTTCAAACAGTTGAAGCACACCTTATGCCGCATTGACACTGCTAGTCTCTCTTTGTGACTCATCGACAAAAAGCGTTGACATTCCCATAAGTCGTGATCTGTGAAGCAAACTATACACGACTTCTGGGCTCGTGACTTCACGACATTAACACTGTGCGAAGGCATAGCTCTGGACATTTTATCGTTGGACCCTACTTCGTTGTTGTTCCTATTCCCATTAGCTATCTGGCCGTAACAGCTTGTAGCCAAGGACAGTTGCCTTTCGAGGAATTCTTTGAGGTAACGAAAGCTAGGTTCAGCAAACTGTAAACCATCGTTTACCAATTCTGCCCACTTCCATCGTAGGTGCCGAGGGAGACGTTGAACAATGCACTTAAGGTTGGTAGAGCAGTCCAAGTCTGCCATGTGATTCATCTGAGATAAGGCTATCTCACAATTGGTCATCTGTCTCAACAACCGTTGTAGCCCAACTATATCTTCAGGTTGCAGCTGTGGGCCTGACAGTAATTCGGAGAGGAAGGCATCTGAAACTGCATGAGGTTGGCCAAATTGACTTCGTAAAATCCCCATGGCTTTCCTATAGCCTACCTCAGAGGGCAGTAGAATGCAATGCTCTATGGCCTCCTTGGCTATACCAACACAATTGTGTATAAGATGCATTAACCGTAGGTTGTCATCATTAGTTTGTTCTCCTATGAACATGTTAAAGCATCTTATAAACTTCAAGAACTTAGTCGGTGTACCATCGAACTTATCCATCTCAATTTGAGGCATTCTAATGGGGCTAACTGAGTTCAGGAGTGGTTGGACTGGAGTGGCAGTACAATTTGACCCTGATAGTCGTGCTGTACAATACATGGTGCTACCGTCTAGGAGTTGGCTTTCCGAGGGATTGGCGCAAGATCGAACGCAGCTGGCTGCAGTCTTGACTTGTTGAGAGCGCTCGCTCTTCAATTTTCGTTGTTTGCTGCGAAGTCTAAGCTCTTGAACCTTAAGCTCTAGGATCTCTAATTCGGTAGCCACATCCGAATCAACATCGGAGTCTACTACTACACTACCTCCCATAGCAATATTATCAAAACCTGGGCTGACATGAGGGGTGTGTTTAAAATTATCAGAAACAGATAAGGAAACAGGTAAAGAAGAAACTTGCGGTGAAGATAAATTGACTCGAAGATATTCTTCAGCGTTTTCCAGTTTTCCAGACATATTACGAGTAACCGGCATTGATAATCGTCCAAATAGATCAACAAGACCAATTTTGAGTACTGTGAATTTCTCCCGAAAGAAATCCGAAACGATAATCCAAACTATAGATTTAACCACACGTAGAGTGACGCGTAAAGTCCAAAATACAGGATATTCTGCAATACGGTACTTTATTACATAAAAATAGATATATAATATACAAACCTCAAAATGTGAGGTGTCTGTGGCTAAATGCCGTCAAATGCACAACCACTGTGCAGTCAATAAGTAAAAACAGCAATGCTGTGTCAAGGTCGATCCACGTGTCGGTTCAAACGGCCCGCGAATGCCAAGCAAAGAATAAACAAATATGAACAAACAACTTTCACTGGTAAAGCATACACTATAGGGTAAATGCAGCAAGTAATGTTTAAGGAGAAGAAAAATAAGAACTATACATTAATAGAATGATAATAGAACAAGTAATTTAACTGCAGTTGTAAGCAAATGTCATTGTAATAAATTAACATATAAAAATCATACTACTTACTAATGGCAAGTAGTATAATGTTGAACAAAGAAAAGATTGAGAATGAACAGGTAGGAAAGGAATTAACACATTTATTAATGCATTTATTAATCATACTTGCACTTACCTATTTCATTACACTTTATTGATTCACCTTAGCACTTCAACTTTTCTAAATTAGGTTTCAAACCCTTGGAAACGTCGTACGTAAGGCGGACTGCTTAAATCATTGGGCTACCGAAATTATTTTCCTCCAAAATGCTTAATTTCATCTCGATTTATCATTGTTTTAATCGTCCAGTTATATCAAATGACCTATACATAAACTTTCGCGATGGTTTAACATGCTCCTAAGTAAACTCTGTATAATTCCTCAACGAAATGAAGGTTTACTTCAGAATATTACTTTACATGTGAATCCTGTGTGAACATTGAAGTACTTTGGAACTGAATACGCTGAAAAGTTTTGTACCGTTCATTCGCATACCATCTTAAATAAAGCTGACGAGTTCTACCGAAGTTTGATGAATTCATTAAATCCTGCTTTATTAACCTTTATTGCTTGTTTTAAATTCGTATCGGAAAATAAATGTTTATCATTATTATTATTATACTTATCTCAACATTGGTTAGTTATCGTATGCCGACAACCACGGGATGAAAACGAAACGAAGTCCATTTTCCCGCTCAACCTGGAGGACAATTGTACAATTCAATAACTATACAGCCTAGTTCAGACAATGTGTATTTATATATATATATATCAAATATTTAACTGTTGAAACATTATTAACTTGTAGACAATCTACGATTTGGTATTATATCATATCATTATATCATATCGTGCCTGCAAAATGGCATGTATTTTCATGTAAATTTATATGTTTGTATGAAAATACACATTAATTTTGTTACAAAGAAGCAACCGGTTTTCAAACTGTTTTCAAAATTTTACTCAACCTAACTATACAGTCCGCCATGCAGACAAAAATGGCGCAAATGGAGAATTCTGGAATCGACCTCGGCACCATTTGATGCAGTAAAACAAACCAACATGACCTTGCCTAGTTTTCGCCTCCACAATCAAATTTCTTTCCTCTTATGAAACTACGATAAGACTGCTGATAAATGGAATAAATATATTACTGATCTCAACATAGTACATCAATAATCTTTAAGCCAAGGGTGCTGGTCACAACAGAGTTATATAAGAGAATTGACTTCAAGTTTTATTTTTCCCAGATATCTGTATCACATTCATCTGATGTCTGGGTGTTTTGTTAATCCGAAGACAATATTTCTATATCTTTTTATGTGCTACACAAACAGACTTTATAGCAGACTGTTCCGACTGTCTCTAATGTCAGAAAGAACAGCCAAACTGTAAATCCATTATACATCAAATCATGTGTAATTTATATAACAACTTATCCATGCCTGTACTACTGGCATGTTCCTGCATGAACAGGAAGAAATATATTACTATAATCTATCAACCTGTGCTTACCTGTATCTACGAGTAGTTGGTAATGCTGTAACAGATCCATACCGATGATAACTGTGGTCACGTCCGCTACCAGAAAGACCCAGCGGAATGCTCGGCGCAAGCCGATATTCAGGTTAAGAAAGCGCCTGCCAAACGTAGCTATCGGCAAACCATTTGCGGCACGTAGTTGTAAGGACATTGGCCGCCTGCGCTCCTCTATTATGGTTGAAATTACACTGACCTCTGCTCCGGTATCAATGAGGAAGCGTATCCCCGTGTTACGTTCTGTGACATAGAAGATGCGACATGGGAGTGGTTTGCCAGCAGCGTTAGTCGCCAACACGTGCTGGCCTGCTAGTTTCCCCACTTTTGGACATCAAGGTGCACGGGCGAGTGCACTTTTGGGCTTTTTCACAATAACACCGATGATGCCAGCACACTCCAGGCTGGGGGGTTTCGAGACCTACGACGCCGACTGCTGGCATGTGACGATGATCTACTACGAGTTGAGCCTGTGCGGCTTCTTGCTCTCACCTCTTGTCTGATGCTACATATCTCTTCGTACAGTTTGGTTATATGGGCCACCGTATCGAAGCTCGATGACTCTCCAGTCCAAGATTCTTTGATCTGAGCGGGCCTATCAGTGGCCGCGGCCGAAATGCTCAGGTTGGATGCAGTAGTCTCTACTACCCTATCGGCCGCTTCGGCTAACTCTGGTAAGGAGGATTTGTGGATTGGGGCTAAAATGCCCTGAATCGCCTGTGGTAATCTTTGCAGCCGCAGTTGTTTTAGGAAGGCATCATCTACATTGAAGTCGGCGGCCAACTATCTCATCTGTCGTAACAACTGAGTGGGATTCCGGTCGCCAAGGTGAACATCACAAAAGAGTTCCTGCACTTTTGTTGATCTGTGAGTGCAACGCGCTTAATTAGCGCTTGCTTGAGCCGTTCATACAATTCAGGGGGCGGATCCACGAGGTCATCTGAAACCTCTTCCATAACGTTTTCAGGGAGACTCACAATTACCCAGTTTACTTTCGTTTCCTGTGAGTGTATATGTTTGAGAGTGAACAAAGGTTCTACATGGTTGAACCATGCAACAGGACGATTTGTCCAAAAGGTGGGAAGTTGCAAGGTTACAGCCATTTGCGAAGCACTGTTGTCAGCCATTTTGCGGACAGAAGGATATACTAACGGGGTTATACGACAAGTACACGTAAAAACGAATAAAAATTTATAACTCTATGTGAAAAATATGTACAAAAAAGGGATTCGATATGAAAAAGAACTAAAAGCATGTCAAGCTAAAATGGAGGCAAACGATGAATATACGGGCTCACCACTTGTAGGTACTATTAAGGCTTAGTGTAGACCTCAACTCTAAACATTCTTACAAAACTTCACCGTTTTACTCCCTTAGCTCTACTCTACTCAACGTGCAAATACTGACAAACTGAATCAAGGTAAAAAAAACTTGGTATGACAAGTGTATCTAGGACAATTATATTTTACAATACGAAATATGAAATTCAATAAATAAAGAGGTTGTACAACTTATCTGTTGACGTCACTGGAGGTAGGCTCAGAGACTGTGCAGAATGAAGACACAACGAGAGAGCGAACCGATGAACGTACACAAGAGTCACAACTCAAAAGATAAAAGTGTGTCAAAGATGAGTGAGCGAGTTTAAACAAAAGTACAAGGGTACATTGTGCACTACAGATGTTTGTTCATTGTTCACCAATGTACCACTAGTAGACACTATCTGCTATCGGTGCAAGTTTATTGATTTAAATAGCATGAACGTTGGCCTACCAACTGAATACCTTAAACAACTATTATTGAGATGCACACTGAATGTGCAATTTGGATTTAATGATGTCGTCTACAATCAACAGTTGGCTGTACCTTCGAAATTGGTGACATTTTTGCACGTGTTTGCTCTGAAATTTATTTACTGCTTATTGTCATATAATCCATGAAATTATGGTCCAAATATCTAAAAAACGTGTTCATAGAAACGCAATTGTTTTAGATAACGGCTGCGTTACCTCCCGGTAATACAGTATCAACTACTAGCTCTCAAAATGGTTTGAGTGCAGATCTCACTCCTGTGATACAGGTGAAGGGTGTTCTGCTACAGAACTCTGATTTCTGCAAATTAAACCTCCTTTTGAAAGATATGCAGAGGCAAGTAAGTGAACTTCAGGAAAAATTAGATCAGTTTGATAGTATGTCACTGACAATCTCAAATACCACGTAGATTCGTTCTGATATTGGCCAGGTTAAGTCTTTACTGGATGTAACTCAAAACAAGCTTTCGGATTTAGACCCAATAGCCTTTCTGTCAAAAAGCATCCTAAAATGTCTCCAGAAAACCTGAATAAGGCTGAAAATCTGATTGACTGCTTGGCTGCGGGGGTGATGAAGCGTACAATCTCTTCTCACCAAGCTATAGTTTACAACGTTCCAGATTCTCTGACTCTGAAGACTGTAAGACACAAAATCCTGATTTGTTGCGGCATGGCTAGTGTTCCATGTGAATGCAAAAGACTTCGTAAAAAGTCAAACCAGGCTAATTGTCCCATCATTTTTAAATTCAGTAATTCCCTTGATGCTAGTGTCAGCCACGTCTCATAAACCGTTAATGCCCAGCTCTTTCTACGCTCGGGCCCACGCTGTTCCTTGAAGTTTTCAGAAACGCTAAGTAATAACGGACGAAAAAATCAAAACACTGATTGGCCGCTTGAGATTTCTTTATTGTTACACCAACATATAAAAGTAATGTTTTTACTAGGGTCTGTGAATAAATATTACAATAATAAATCATTGTATGACTTCTGAATCGACCTCGGCACCATTTGATGCAGTATTACAACTTAACATGACCTTGCCTAGTTTTCGCCTCCACAATCAAATTTCTATCCTCTTATGAAACCACGATAAGACTGCTGATAAATGGAATAAATATATTACTGATCTCAACATAGTACATCAATAATCTTTAAGCCAAGGGTGCTGGTCACAACAGAGTTATATAAGAGAATTGACTTCAAGTTTTATTTTTCCCAGATATCTGTATCACATTCATCTGATGTCTGGGTGTTTTGTTAATCCGAAGACAATATTTCTATATCTTTTTATGTGCTACACAAACAGACTTTATAGCAGACTGTTCCGACTGTCTCTAATGTCAGAAAGAACAGCCAAACTGTAAATCCATTATACATCAAATCATGTGCAATTTATATAACAACTTATCCATGCCTGTACTACTGGTATGTTCCTGCATAAACAGGGAGAAATATACATTATTACAAAAGAACGAAGAGAGGTTCGAGTTCGCTACCTTGAATTACGCACGTTGATAGTAGAAAAAGTGTCGTCAGTTTTAGCAGATCGAGACTGAGCACACATAAGTGAATTAAACCTGTCAGACAACTCTCAGTAATTGTCAATGTCCAGCTCTTACTACGCTGGACCTCACGCTGTCCCTGAAACATCTTACGAGCCAGTGTGTCCTACAGATTCTAATCTTTCAGACCTTTGAATGCGCTACTCATCAAACTATCACTTAAATCTTGGCAATAATTCTTCAGCGAAGAGCTGTTATACACCGTTGTAGCTTAACTTTCTAGTCCTTCTATGAGGCTAAGACTTACTCTTTTCATTCTAGTACTTCGCCCTCCTAAGGTCTGGTTGTGGTGATGAAGGAAATACGACAACAACATCAACGTTTCAGCATAGCTATATTTTCGTTGAAACTTCATGGTTTCTACGGTAGAACCAATATGGTTAGCATAATATACCGCAAATGTACATTACCATCCCAAGGACTCTATCGCTCATTCTTTGATACATCTTGTAAATGTACCTTCAATGATGTTTTATCCATAATTCCATTTTGCACCCTTTTCTAGTTTCTCAGAATGTTCTTCTCTTCCTGAAATGGCTTTTGATCGCATGTGAACACAACAATTACCCACATACGGACTGTTGATCGGTTGACCATAACTATCATCAGGAAACGGAATGAAGTTCGGGTCGCCGCCCAAACTTGTCAGTGACCTTATTAAGGGGTTTACACTTTGTCACTTACACGAACCTGTTCTGATTGCTTGTACTACTGTAACAACAGAAGACAAGGGCTGGCAACAGATCGTTTTATTACGAAAATCAACACGTATTTATATATATTTTATATACATTAATAAGGCTTATGCAAGCAGAAAAAGGCAGTCTTCTGATTCATTGTTTCTCGGAAGTTAAGCAGACAAACACAGTCTTATGATTGGTTGTTTTCGATATTTCTCGGAAAGTAGAGCCATCTATCTGCGAATCATATTTGTCCACATTTAAGTTTGCTGTGATTGGTTGTTGAAACAGCCTTGTTCATATTTTCTCACGGCCCATATTAGTGACCTAGACATTAACGTAGATTAGTGTCAACCAATCGGCTAGCAGTCTGCTCTCACCACACTCGTCCCCTCGTCAAATAGCTTCGTGCGCAGACGTTCCGACCTTCTGGGTGCTACATCCTCTAGTTGAGCATTGTTACTGACCGGCTTGTCCCACTGTACCCATCTTTGGAGCTGACTGGCGTTAACTCGTTTCTGTTTATCACCTCTTCGGATGGTATATACTTGACCCCATCTTTTTGTGATTGTGTATGGTCCTTCCCAATTTGGAAGGAGTTTCCGTGAACCTAGCCCGCCTCCAACTGTATATCTCCTGTCTCTACACTTCACTTGGTCCCCGACTGCAAAGGTAATGCACTGCGTCCTTTCTTTCATCTGAGACTTCGCGACATCACTGCGCTGCTTCCGTATTACATTCTTGACTGCCTCTTTCCTCTCTGCTTTTAATTTCGTCGTACTCCACTTTTGGTGCATGGGCCAGGTCTCATTGTGTACCGGTAATCGTGGTTTTCTACCATACATTAGTTGGAAGGGTAACTTCTTTGTTGTTTCCTGAGTGGTAGCACGATTTGTCAGTAAAATCAGTGGAAGTTCCGCTTCCCAGTTACCGCCCTTCGAGGCCAGCCACTCCTTCAGTGTACGGTTGTTTCTCTCCGTTAGGCCATTCGTTTGTGGATGGTATGGGGTCGTTCTGATCCTCTTGATACCCAGCTGTTGCAAACAGGAAGTAAACTCTTCACTCTCGAAACAGGGACCTTGGTCTGTCAGTATTGTCTTCGGTACGCCGTGGTCTGCAACAATGTGTCTAACTACTGCATCTGTCACGGTTCTTGCACGTTGGTCTGGGATTGCTACGGCGTCTACCCATCGTGTCGCATGTTCCGTCATCACCAAGAGGTACTGATTACCATTGGATGTCTGAGGAAATGGACCCATGACATCTACGGACCACAAGTCACCTATCGCGGTAACTGGAATCGACTGAAGTGGTGGTCGTATATACCGGTCACCTTTCATCAGCTGGCACCGTGGACATCCAAGTACGTATCTTGCTACGTCTTCTCTCATACCTGGCCAGTACATACTTTGTCTTAGGAGGTCGGTCGTTCTGGCCACGCCTGTATGCGCTAGCTGGTGACATTCTTCTATCATGTCGTGGCGCGACGATTGAGGTATGACAGCCAGCCAGCTTCCGTCGTTCTCTCGCCAGGTCAGAGTCCCGTAGGCATTCACTCTGAGTCGATCCCTCTGTCTGAGTAGTGTGGTTAGCTCCTTACTCGCCGTAGTTTGATCCACTTCTATTCCGTTGGTGATCACCTGTATTACTGTATTCAGCGTATCGTCCAACCTCTGCCTACGTGCAAGTCTTAGTGGGTCTTGTTCTACTGCATGCACTCCGTAAGCGACCTCGGGCAACTCAGACTCATCTTCTGGTCTCGATAACAAATCTGCCAAGACATTTTCACTTCCAGGAACGTGTGAGATCGTAAAATCGTACTCCTGAAGACGCAACATCCACCGTGACAACTTCCCCCGTGGGTCTCTCGCTGTCTTCAAAAATTGTAGCGGCTTATGATCAGTTTCGATGTGGAACCGCCGGCCGAGTAAATAAGGTCTCCATTTGTCGACTGCCCACACCATTGCTAAACATTCTTTCTCTATCGTTGAATACTTTCTCTCTGTGAGGGTCAAAACCCTACTGGCATACTCAACGATTCCCTCGTCCTGTCTTAGGACCGCACCTATAGCGTAGTCACTGGCATCTGTGCACACTGTGAACTGTCTTCCAGGTACAGGTAGTTTTAGCGTCATTTGTTGGTGGTCGAGCAGCTGTTTAATTCTGTCGAATGTCCTCTGCGGTTCTTCCGACCAAACAAACTTTGGCTCCCCTAGTAGCCTGTATAGAGGGGCTGCTGTCTCATTGAAGTTCTTCACGAAGCGACTATAAAACGCTGCTCTACCCAAGAATTGTCTCAGTTTTCTCTTTGAATTCGGGGCTGGAATCGTTTTAATCGTCAAAATTTTCTCCGGCAGTGGTTTAATCTCACCATTTCCCACTTTATGTCCCAACAGAGTAACATTCTTTTTGGCTATCTGAGACTTGGTTTTGTTGACGCGTAGTCCAAACTCTTCGATGCGTCGCAGCACGGCTTCTACATGGTTGACGTGATCGTTTTCGTTTTGACTGTATATGACGAGATCATCACCATAAACCTCCACGTTTTTCAAGTTCCTAAGTAATAGCTTCATCAGTCGTCTGAACGTAAACGGTGCACCTGCTAGTCCAAACGGCATGCGTTTAAATCGATATTGTGTCTGACCCACGATGAAAGCCGTCTTATCTCTATCGCTTTGTTTTATCGGTATCTTCCAGTATCCTGAGCGAAGATCGAGAACCGAAAACACATTCGCACCTTGTAGGCGATCTAAGGTTTCTACCACTGTTGGCATGGCACACGGTCTTAACTCTGTCATACTGTTTAACTGTCGAAAATCAACACAGAATCTATACTTCCCATTCACGTTTTTTACTAACAGCAATGGAGAGTTGTATGGGCTATCAGCTTCCTCAATAATATCATCTTTTAACATCTCTTGCACTTGTCGCTCCACTTCGCCTTCCAGATGACATGGAACTCTTCGCGTTAAAAATGACCTTACTTTCGGATCACTTAACGGAATTTCATGATTCACCTTATCGCAATAACCGTATGGGTCGCCATCTCCAGTGAACAGATGATCGTATTTATTAATTAACTCTGTCACATTGTGTACCGTCGACAGCTTAATCGCTGCTATCTCGCTGGTCTCATACATGTTGATATGTCTGTATTTCGTGATCCCCACGTTCGCTTGCGTGTCGATTATTGCACCAATCTCACGCAGAAAATCCGCTCCTAATATCGTTCGCTGTAGTTCGGGTACAACAATGAAAGGAAACGTCACCTCGCAGCCACCAAAAACGACCGTACGGTTCGATCTACCCGTGATACGCAACACATACCCGCCTACTGTTTGTACTGTCAATGAACACGGACTAACACTCTTACATAAATTCTTATCCATTAACGACACGGCCGCCCCTGTATCTATCAAACATACTACTTCTCGATCATTCACTCGCAACTTCGAATACAGAGCCCCTTTCTCAATAGCCCCCACTAAATCTAGGTTCATACGAAAGAAAGAACACGCATTATACCGTCTGAAATTTTTTCTTTTTCGCCTTTCTGGGCAGTATCTTCTCCAGTGTCCCGGCTTACCGCATTCAAAACACCGGTCTTTTCTATCAGCCAACTTTAACGCCGCCACTTCCCTCTGCAATGCTTCAATTTTCTGCTCATATTCCTTTGGTTTTGGTTGGTCTATAGCGGCTACCGTTGTGCTCAGCAGCTATCTGGTCACCTTCGCCAGCTCACTAATATCCATCGGCTGCGTTGCGTTAACCAGTTGTAATCGCTGAGAAATGTGGTCTGGGACACTCTCGATGAATTGGGAAGACAGTAACTGCGCTTCTGATTCTTCATCTAAAGTGGGAAGCGCGCGTCGAAGTAGATTAGTCAGTTTCACCGCCAACACTAGCGGGTCTCCATCAGGTCCAAGCTTCATTGACCGGAACTGCTGCATTGCTAGCTGTCTGTCTGTTTCGCTGTCAAACTCGGACACTAGTCGTTCAACCAATTTCTTCCAAGACGCTGTGCCATTTGACCTGTCTATGCTGTCATATGCAGCCTTCGCTCGGCCTCTCAACAGCGTCCCCAGGACAACTGCCTTCGCCACCTGCTCCTTGACACCCACCAGCTCAGCAACGGCCTCGAAGTCACGTAAGAAGCTCCGTATGTCTCCTTCTTTAAACGCAGCTGGCCACGGGATCTTCATCTTTTGGAGGCAGCGACACCAAATGTAACAACAGAAGACAAGGGCTGGCAACAGATCGTTTTATTACGAAAATCAACACGTATTTATATATATTTTATATACATTAATAAGGCTTATGCAAGCAGAAAAAGGCAGTCTTCTGATTCATTGTTTCTCGGAAGTTAAGCAGACAAACACAGTCTTATGATTGGTTGTTTTCGATATTTCTCGGAAAGTAGAGCCATCTATCTGCGAATCATATTTGTCCACATTTAAGTTTGCTGTGATTGGTTGTTGAAACAGCCTTGTTCATATTTTCTCACGGCCCATATTAGTGACCTAGACATTAACGTAGATTAGTGTCAACCAATCGGCTAGCAGTCTGCTCTCACCACACTCGTCCCCTCGTCAAATAGCTTCGTGCGCAGACGTTCCGACCTTCTGGGTGCTACATCCTCTAGTTGAGCATTGTTACTGACCGGCTTGTCCCACTGTACCCATCTTTGGAGCTGACTGGCGTTAACTCGTTTCTGTTTATCACCTCTTCGGATGGTATATACTTGACCCCATCTTTTTGTGATTGTGTATGGTCCTTCCCAATTTGGAAGGAGTTTCCGTGAACCTAGCCCGCCTCCAACTGTATATCTCCTGTCTCTACACTTCACTTGGTCCCCGACTGCAAAGGTAATGCACTGCGTCCTTTCTTTCATCTGAGACTTCGCGACATCACTGCGCTGCTTCCGTATTACATTCTTGACTGCCTCTTTCCTCTCTGCTTTTAATTTCGTCGTACTCCACTTTTGGTGCATGGGCCAGGTCTCATTGTGTACCGGTAATCGTGGTTTTCTACCATACATTAGTTGGAAGGGTAACTTCTTTGTTGTTTCCTGAGTGGTAGCACGATTTGTCAGTAAAATCAGTGGAAGTTCCGCTTCCCAGTTACCGCCCTTCGAGGCCAGCCACTCCTTCAGTGTACGGTTGTTTCTCTCCGTTAGGCCATTCGTTTGTGGATGGTATGGGGTCGTTCTGATCCTCTTGATACCCAGCTGTTGCAAACAGGAAGTAAACTCTTCACTCTCGAAACAGGGACCTTGGTCTGTCAGTATTGTCTTCGGTACGCCGTGGTCTGCAACAATGTGTCTAACTACTGCATCTGTCACGGTTCTTGCACGTTGGTCTGGGATTGCTACGGCGTCTACCCATCGTGTCGCATGTTCCGTCATCACCAAGAGGTACTGATTACCATTGGATGTCTGAGGAAATGGACCCATGACATCTACGGACCACAAGTCACCTATCGCGGTAACTGGAATCGACTGAAGTGGTGGTCGTATATACCGGTCACCTTTCATCAGCTGGCACCGTGGACATCCAAGTACGTATCTTGCTACGTCTTCTCTCATACCTGGCCAGTACATACTTTGTCTTAGGAGGTCGGTCGTTCTGGCCACGCCTGTATGCGCTAGCTGGTGACATTCTTCTATCATGTCGTGGCGCGACGATTGAGGTATGACAGCCAGCCAGCTTCCGTCGTTCTCTCGCCAGGTCAGAGTCCCGTAGGCATTCACTCTGAGTCGATCCCTCTGTCTGAGTAGTGTGGTTAGCTCCTTACTCGCCGTAGTTTGATCCACTTCTATTCCGTTGGTGATCACCTGTATTACTGTATTCAGCGTATCGTCCAACCTCTGCCTACGTGCAAGTCTTAGTGGGTCTTGTTCTACTGCATGCACTCCGTAAGCGACCTCGGGCAACTCAGACTCATCTTCTGGTCTCGATAACAAATCTGCCAAGACATTTTCACTTCCAGGAACGTGTGAGATCGTAAAAACGACCTCTTGTAACCCCTAAACTAACTTGGTTATCCTTGTCTAGTTATAATACAAAGATTCGTGTTAATCATGTGCGTCGGTGGCACAGTGGTTGAATGCTCTCCAACCACACTTAATGTGGTCCAGACTACGCACTCCTTTACCTCGCTAAGCCAGTAAAAAGACTGGTAAAGAAGATAAGTTGGGCATGAGACATTGGGAACCCCGTCCCATTAAAATAAACTCCATTGCTAATGAAACTTCAGGCTCCCTATGTTCCACTGGGAGGGGGGAACGTAAAGGAATAAAAAAAACACAAAAAAGTAGTGAGACACTCATATAGTTATCTTCACTTGTAACTAAGAAGAAACTAGAGAGATGTTCAATCGTCTAACACCAATTCACCGTTGTAGTGAGCTATCTACACAGAAGGTCAGCTGCAGTCCCAGCAGCTTAGGTATAATATCCCTGTCTGCACCAGTGGGTAGTATGACTTCCAACCAGCAAGAATCACAATAGTTTCTTCGAGGTACAAAAGTCTCGATAAGCACGAAACCAAGTTTCAAAAGACTCTCCTTAGCGCTTCCAACCATCTATCTTATTCAAATCTGAACGACAAGTTATTCATCGAATCGTCACCTTTCAACTGTTTCTAGAATAGAAATATAAGTAAGGGCGTTCAAAAATGGCGTAGTTTTGACGTGAAAGAAGCGTTCTCTGCTGTCGATAGAGAGGTCTTTTAGCTCTGTCTAGATGAGCAAAGAATTCCGGGAAAATATGTACTTCTTTTGAAGAAATTCAATTAGAATTCATGCGACTTTAAAGTAATAATGAAGATTTGTATGCTAAAAAGATGATAGTTATTGGTTTCCATCAGAAATATTTAGTGTCTTCAGTGTCATTTGATACAGCAATATTTGATTTTGAAATCGCAGCAATTTATTTAGTGTCATAGATATACGTCGATTACTACATTCAGGTAGATAATATATTCCTCCTAGATAGACTGATCCCTTCAAAGGACTCTTGAATTGACCGTCACCGGTAACTCGCCCAGAAATACCACCAACAACAACACCATACTCAGAACTGCTGACCAATGGACACAAATCCTTCGACGGAAACAGAAATCGCGAATGCAATCAATCTACTGAAGCCTATCTGGGAAGGTAGCAAAGCTAGACGGAATCCCCCCGCCCCCCCCCGAATGCACTGAAAATGTACCTAGAGACTGCAGTAGATATGCTGATTCCATTATTGCAAAAAGTTCAGAAGGAAGGAAAAGTGTTTACGAACTGGAAGAGAGACAACCCTATCAAGCTACCAAAGAAGAAGGGTTACTTATACCTCTGCAAGAACCGGCGTAGAGTAATTCTGTTGTCTACTCTAAGCACAATACTAAGTTGCGTCATCCTGCAGAGAATAAAAGATGCACAGGATGCAGAACCCCTATAGCCCGGACAAGCTAGATTAAGGAAAAGCAAATCATATGCTGATCGAACCGCAACTCTGCACATTGTCATCACAGAACAGGGGATAAAATCACAGTCAAATTTGTACCTGACCTTCATTGACTTCGAAAAGACCTTCGACAAACGGTGTTGACCAAGAAGTAATTTGGAAACTGCTTCAACACTATGGAGTGTACTACTCCGAATATTTATCAGTCTCATTCAGCAGGTATACGATAATGTCATGTGTCAGGTGATCCACAACGGAAAACTCAGCAAACCTTCTGCAAAGAATACAGGAGTAAACAATTGGTGGATGGTGTCTAGCAGTGGAATCCAGGATAAAGCGCATTTCGTCCTATTTGGGACTCGTCATCTGGATGTACCTGCATTTCTCACTGAGTGATGATGTTCCCACCGAGGCTCGAACCCAGTACCCATAGTTTCAAACGCCAAGTGGTCTAGTGGATAACGCTTTGGCGTTTGAAACTATGGGTACTTGGTTCGAGCCTCAGTGGGAACATCATCACTCACTGAGAAATGCAGGTACATCCAGCGACGCCAAAAGGAGAATGCCTTTCTGTCCTCACCACCACCACATTATATAACAAGCCGCTCGGAACCAAAGGCCCACCACTCCAAACGAAAAAAAAATACAGGAGTAAGACAAGATCACTTGCCTATTATCACCGACGATATTCCTAGTTGCTGTGGTCTATATTATGCATCAGACTGTGCACTGGGAATGAGAAGACAGGAATATGTTGAACCAGAAGGATGACTCTAGAAGATCTGGATTTCACAGATGACTTACGTTTAATACCACACAAACTAGAAGACTTGCAGGTGAAAACCAAAAAAACAGGGTGAAGAGACAAGCAAACGGGGAAGACAGGACTCCAGGTGAACACATAAAAGACGGAGGTGATGAAGATACTCACGCACCAACAGCATCAACAACAACAACAACCAGTACCAATCACTATCATCAATGGTATTAATGGGAAGGGAGTGACTTCCTTCACTTATCGAAGTCAGTTCGTCTGTATGGGTCAGCAACTTGGCTAGCATGTCACGAAAAGCGTTTCTAACAGGTTACTTCAGACTTTTGTCAACAGCTGTCCCAATTCGTTGGCTTAGTATTAGAGATCAGATAGCAGGCTGAAAAGAACACGTTGGTCAACAAATATTTAACATAAAATGCAGATGGACTGAGCACACGCTGAGCAGACTGTCTAATGACACTGCATGCGAAGTTAGCGCTGGAGTGGGACCTGGATGAAAGATGACGAGTGGGTCATCTATGCGAGTGTGACATACAGGAGATAGTGTGAATTAGAGGAGATGAGAGACGATGAGCAATTGTGGGCGCAACTAGAGAGGACAGCATCAAACGAAACAAACTGGAGATGCGTTATTGAAGACCCACGTCTTACTCAGATGATATAGTCCTTCTAGGCAAAGACGCTGACAAAATGCAGAGTCTTCTGAACACCTTGAGCTGCAATCTACGAATGTTTGGCATGCGATTAGCTCCCGCCAAATATAGACTGATGTTACAGGACTGGACCACACTGACTCCTAGTTTAGAAATAGGGAGTGAAGTGGTAGAGCATGTTGACCACTTCACTTATTTGGGAAGTACCATCAGCTAGTACCAACGGGTTGATCTCTGACGAAATTTCAGTACGGATAAAGAGGGCTAGTTTCGCATATGCCAATTTACGCCGTCTCTGGCATAGACGTGATATCTGGCTGACCATCGACCAAAGGGCGAGTGTACTGCTCTGCAGTCCGCTCCGTCCTCCTTTATGGCTGTGAGACCCGGCCATTGAAAGTGGAAGACATGAAAAGCTTGGTCAGCTGTCTTCGATCATAGGTGCATGCGTTCTATCTCCCGTGTGAAGTTGTATGATAAGGTGAGCAATATTGAGGTTAGGCGTTGAGTGCTAGGTAAGGAGGGGAGTCAATCGACAAGGCTGTAAAATTACACCGACTGAGATGGTTAAGATATGTGTTAGGTTCGCCTGATCATCGCTTTCCTCAATGGGCAATGTTAGCTGACGTAGGGTCAGGTTGGAAAACAGCTAGTAAAGGTCAAACCAAAACATGGCACCAGACAATGAAATCCACAACAGTTAGTTTAAGTCACGTGGGAAGGTGTAGACTTCCTGACTGGTTGGTGTCCTCGGTACGGTAAAAACCAACGGCTGGGAACAATTGGTAATATGGCTGAAAATCGTTCTCAATGGCCGGTACAGATGCATCCACTCCTTGTAACATTGATATAAGAATAAAACTTGTGCACTGTGGTAGAGTGTAATCCCATTATGGGTAAATTTTGTTTTGATAAATTCTCACAGTGTTATACAGTAATGTTTACTGATGACCATGTTTCGAGCACAATTTATTGCTTATAATCATATCAAGGTAATCACACGACTTCCTAAATTCATTTATATAGTTCCATTGTTTTTCTCTTAATTTTCACTTGATTTGATTGGTAATAGTATAAGGTATAAGGTATAGTATAAGAAAGAATATTAGTCATCCACAGTTAAACCATATAAAAGGGGACATCTGAGACACTACGTAGGATTCTGAATAAAATACGAATTAGAGTGGCACTTAAACCTACAAACTCACTCAGGGACAAGCTCTGTAGGTTAAAGGACCCAGTTGACCCAATTAGACAAAATAATATTATTTACAAAATACCATGCAATGACTGTGAGGTCAACTACATAGGTCAAACTAGTAGGTCAGGGGTAGTCAGATTGTCAGAACATAAGAATTTAGCTAAGGTGAGAATGGTTGACCCCGAGAAAATAAGTAATTTAGAAAAAAGCTCAGCAATTGCAATGCATGCGCTAACACACAACCACACAATAGGGTGGGAGAGGGTTAAAATTCTAAAAAGTAATCTAGGTAGGTGGAGAGAGAGGTTGATTACTGAACTCTTGTTCATCGAGTCTACACCCAACACATGCAATAGGAATGACTCGTCACTCATACCTGAAATACGGAAAATACTATTACGAATCAAATCAAGTGAAAATCAAGAGAAAAACAATGGAACTATATAAATGAATTTAGGAAGTCGTGTGATTACCTTGATATGATTATGAGCAATAAATTGTGCTCGAAACATGGTCATCAGTAAACATTACTGTATAACACTGTGAGACTTTATCAAAACAAAATTTACCCATAATGGAATTACACTCCTTGTAACTTATGATTTCCAATGAAACTATATTGTTCTTCGTTATTACTATTCATTTGTCTCACACCTCTGTTTACTGTCTCTCTCTTATACATTTCTTCTACTTTCTTCTCTTGGTTTGTGTGCTAGAATGAGTGGAGTGTGGCGACTTGAACCGCTTCACATCGGTGCAAAGTTCTATGTGGAAAACGGACAGACAGACCAATTCTCACTCGGAATCCAAGGGCAAAATAATATAATAATAGCAATACATATATATGCCTGTTGCCTCATGAATACCTTGAACAAACGAAAGAATATATACGCCTTCCACGTAAATTTGTTCACATCAGTTGTAAGAGGATGCTACACAGCTGCTCTACACTGAAGATGAAATTTAAGAGTAAGCGATGAGTTGATTACTTCACCTTTTCTGGAAGTTGAAACTGTCCCTTTCACTAGCTGGACGGTTTATTTGCGAAGCTTTCATCACTGCCCTACTAGACAATATCCTCAGCTCAGACTTCAATTTGAATTGAAGTGAGCTTTTCGATTTCTCCACAAGTTTATGAATCATCCCTCCTGGTGGGTGACCTTGAACGTGACTCTGGTTGTTTTTGTGTGTTTCCACACCTTTTAGACTGCTTGTGTTGGAAGTGATTGTTTCCTCGACTTCAACTGTGACCCTTTGTGTGTGAGGTTTCCTTCTTATCGATTGATAAATTTTGTCTATATCAATGTGTCTATTGGTTGATGATTCACTGGAATACCAGGCTGGCTTCCGAAAATTCTCTAGCATTGTTGGTGTTTCCTGTGTCGTATATTTGAACGTTGGTTGCACCAGTCGAATTGATGTCCGTGATTGTCTGTATGCAGTGACGTGAGGCCAAATTGAACGTCTCCTTCGTCTTCGTATCCATGATCATAAAGTAGCAGTCAAAAGACATGACATCCATTCTATCATATCACTACATACAGACAACCACGGACATCAATTCGACTGGGACAACCAGAGTTCAAATATTAGACAGAGGAAATAACAAGAATGCTAGAGAATTTTTAGAAGCCAACCTGGTATTCCAGTGAATCATCAATCAATAGACACATCGAGATAGACAAAATTTACCAACCGATAAGAAAGAAACCTCACACACAAAGGGGCAAATTTGAAGTCGAGGAAACAATCAGTTCCATTGCAAGTAATTTAATTTTTGATTTTCCCGTCGATTGATTCATTGGACCGGAGTGCTCAGTCTCAGGATGACATGTCGGCTTCTTGTGCAGATGCTTCAACAATTTCTGGGCATTTAATTAGTATTTAATTAGTGGATAGTGACTAGCAGTGGAATCCAGGATAACGTGCATTTCTTCCTATTTGGGACTCGTCAGTTGGATGTACCTGCATTTCTCAGTGAGTGATGATGTCCCCACCGATGCTCGAACCCAATGTCCTTAGTTCCGAACGCCAAAGCGTTATCCACTAGACCACTTGGGCAACGAGAGCCACCTCTTGTGCAACAAGTCATTTCAATGCAAGTAGTATATAATGCAAGCAGCCTAGAAACACACAAAAACAAACGATTATGTCTATGGTGGTCACCAGGAGAGATGATTAATAAATTCGCGGAAAAATCTAAAAAACTCACTTCAAATAGAAGTATTCGCTGAAGATGTTGTCTAGTTGAGCGATGAAAGCTTTGCAAATTAACTATCCAGCTCAGAGAACACAACCACATGAAAATCATCCACCTGAGCTACAAATCTTCTCTATCACTTTCTACCTTAAATTACATCAGAACAGTGGCGGAACACAATAAAAAAAAGAATTATGATACGCAATAATTATTCTTCCATGGAAACGTTTAATCATTCCTCATAACACAAGCTGAATCATAAAAAAAATACGCCATGCCTATTGGTTGCCACCCTCTTTATTTTTTTCTCTTTTCTCCTCAACTGGAAATGAAGCCCAGCAGCTTAAATAAAGCTTGGAGGAAAAAGTTCTGAATAGACTATGGAACCTTTACTTCACCCAGTAATTAACCCCGTAAACACGGAAGATTGGTCCTGAAGCCAGTAATGGTTGCGAACTATACCTGGTAAAACTTCAAAGTTCAACCATGAAAATTCTATGTTCCACTCGGAAGGTGAACCAATCGAGGATAGACAAATAGAATTAATTTGTCGCACGGTAAAATGAATTTGAGAAAAAAACACACACAACAAGGAAAGAGCAAACGACAGATTGTCTTTGATGTTCCATATACTTTTACCGACAATTTCAATTGTATTCTCTTGCCTAGATTATTATCATCAACATCATAACTTGTAGCATGCTATATACTACTGAAAAATTGGTATGAGTAGGTGGATACCACTGATACCAACAATCGGTAGGGTTTGATTTCTTGTTTGCTATTTATAGTTTGAAGCAGGTTACACGTAGTATGTTTCCAAAAGAAAGTATTTTGGGGGAAGTTTCACCTTGATCTGCATAAATTGCCAGTTCTCACAGGTAACTAGCTAAACTCCAGGTGATTTAAACTGATTTGGCTCTCGGAGTTGAGTTAACCCAATTACACCGAAGACGAATTCGGCCCAAGAGAGTGAAATCGTTATCTGCTGTTTAGATCACTGGCTGGCTGGTGTGAGTGGTATTCAACTACTCGTATCGATCAGTTAGTAGTATTCTGTTTTATTCCTTTACGATTCTAGTGGAATATAGGGCTTCCAGCTGGAGGACTGAGGACATAATGCTGAGTGGGAGTGAAGCTATGTCTGACTTCCACAGTATTTAAATTCCATTGGAAAATATACAAACAAACTGAAGAGTTGCTATGGGGTCATCAGTATCTCCGGTTGTGGCAGATATATTCATGGATAGTTGGGAAAACATAGCGATTGAAACGTTCACCCCTACTTCAAAAGTATGGTGATGGTATGTAGATGACACATTTACTGTACTTAGAACACAGCGTATGGATAGATTTTTCGAACATACCAACTCAATGGTGGAGGCAATTCAATTCACTTATGATAAATTGGAAAGTCAGGAAGGGGAACTTCCAATGTTAGATTGCAGAGTAAAAAAAGGAAAGAAGATAGGAAGTTAAACATTAGTGTGTTGAAAGGAAACCCACACATTCAAACAGATATTTGAACTTCAGGTCATCCCATCCTAGGTCAGTAAAAATAAGATTGGTGAAATGTTTAAATAATAGAGCACAAAAACTAAGTAGTACGAAGGTAAATCTAAGACAGGCATATAAGAGAGGCTTTGAAACTTAATAATCACCCTGATAAATTAGTCAGAAAGTATGTAGGGAAATGTAAAAATAGAATAAATAATGATAGTAGTGATATTGACAATAATAATATTAATGACGGCATGCATATTAAACATGCGCAAGGTAGTGGCGACACCAACAATAATGAATCTAAATCATCAGTAGTAATTCCATTCAAGGAAGAAACCTCGGAAATCTTACTCAGAATTCTTAACAAAGCAAGTAAGAATAAAAGTGGCTGGCATTCAAACCCACAAACTCAATTAGAACCAAATTTTGTTCGTTAAAGGATCTTGTAGAGCCAATTTAACGAAATAGTTCACCCTACCTCCAATGACTGTCAGATCAAATACATAGGTCAAAATATTAGAACAGGGGCACTCAGACTAGCGGAACAACACAAATACCTAGCAAACTCTAGATTGTTTGATCCGAATAAGAGAAGAAATCTTGAGAATAGTTCAGCTATAGCACTACATGCAATTACACACAACCATACAGCATAGGATGGGATGGGACGAGATGACAGTTTTAAAATTTAATGTCACAGAGTGGGTAGAAGGAGAGATTGATAACAGAGGCTTTTTTATCGAATCAACTGAGAGGGAATACGTGTAATAGGAATGATTCAACAGTTGTCCACCCGAATATCTGGAAAACTCTCCTGCCCCCATGACGACAATGAGGAGAGAACAAAGAAAACTATAAAACTCAAGTTTCGAAGTCGTGTGATTATAACTGATATGATTATGAACAGCAATAAATTTTGTTCGAAACGTCATCCACTAAATAATACTGTTTCATTGATTGTGTGATACATCTAATAGAAAAGACTAATGTGGAATTACTTGCTACCACAGTGCCCAAGTTTTACACTAGAGGCTTGAAGTTTCTATAGCTGATCAGATATTTTGATCTAAATAATTCTGACTTTTTAAAGGAAAGGAACTATGGTACATTTTCAACCTCAACAAACTGCGTAAATGGCGAAATCTTCTTTGGGTTTTTCAGTCTTTGGGCATACAAGAAAGATAGTGCGAAAATCAGGATCAAGTCAAAATTTATCGATTCCATATATTTACTATAGTTTGGTTTGTAAGGGTTAGTTATGTTTTTACGAGTTGATCATGGATTGATATCAGTAAGAGAACCATT
Organism: Trichobilharzia regenti; assembly: GCA_944472135.2. Classification (NCBI taxonomy): domain Eukaryota; kingdom Metazoa; phylum Platyhelminthes; class Trematoda; order Strigeidida; family Schistosomatidae; genus Trichobilharzia; species Trichobilharzia regenti. The sequence continues at coordinate 120,289,171 of OX235264.1, read as the reverse complement.
GAAAACCAGGGAGTACTGAACAGCTGCTGTTTCATCCTAGTTTGGCAATCATCGGCAGTACGCAGTATACGAGCTTACCTTGTAACCGGAAGGTCCTGGGTTTGAATCCCAGTAGGTGCGTACTGCCGACGATTCTCAAACTAGGATGAAACAGCAGCTGTTCAGTACTCCCTGGTTTTCAATGGTTCTCTAACTGATATCAATCCGTGATCAACTCGTAAAAAAAGATTCCATATATCAATATATTTAAACTTAGAGATTAGGTTTAGTAGGTGGGTTATTTCTCCAACTAGTTAGTTTACTTGAAAACTCAGAACAATTGAAAAGTCACTTAGGATTATAATATAAGAATCGCATAATCATCCTTGATGCTGTAAATATTCATTCGGTTGCTAGAGAATACCAGTGCTTACTTTGATTGGTCACTCATTGATTGACCGGGGACATGGGTATTTGTTCTTTGTTTCCTGCAGGCTGAATTCTATCAGTCAAGTTTGCAGTGTGGCCACCATGCCACTAGGTGGCTTGCCATGACGGTGCACTATGAATAGTTGGTATCAAATGGTTGGAGGCGACCGGCTGTAAGCATTCGACACCTAAGTTCCGTTTCTAGTTGGCACTCATCAGTCAGCAAGGTGTATCAGCAACCACGTTGAAGGAATTCATGACCCTCTTCCTAAGATTCTAACGAGCGTAATTCAGTGAATCCTGAAGTCAGAGACGTCACCAATGAGGCAGCTATTCAGAATAGCGACTGAGCTCCAATAGGATTGACTGTATTGGATACTTTGGATGCCAATGTTTAGGTGTCATCCCTATGACTACCCTGGTTACGTTATGCCATCTATTCTTCTTCTTTACATTTATATATATTCTCTGTCAAATATTTGAACGTTGTCCTAGTCGAATTGATGTCCGTGGTCGTCTGTATATAGTAATATGAGGTCAAAGTTGACGTCCCATTCATCTTTGTATCCACGAACATAAGTTAGCCGTCAAAAGACATGACATCCACCCATTCATATCACTCCCTACATACAGACAATCATGGACAAGAATTCGACTGGGACAGAGGAAACATCAAGAATGCTAGAAAATATTTAGAAGCCAACCTGGTATTCCAGTGGATCATCAATCAATAGACACATCGAGATAGACAAAATTTATCAATCGATAAGAAGGAAACCTCACACACACAAAGGGTCAAATTTGAAGTCAAAGAAACAATCATTTCTAATACAAGTAGTCTAGAGGGTGTGGAAACACACAAAAACAGCTAAAGAGTCACATTCAAGGTGGTAATCAGGAGAGATGATTAATAAACTCGTGGAGAAATCGAAAAGCTCACTTCAATTCAAATTGAAGTATGCGCTGATGGAAGATGTTACCTAGTGATGGGGCAATGAAAGCTTAGCAAATAAACCATCCAGGTAGCTCAGTGAACACAACCACATCAAAATATACTGCAGTGGAATCATTGGTTTCTTTCCTCATCAACAAAAATACTTTATCTCTATGTTTTATTATTTTTTTGTACAAGTTGCGCAGATACAAAAGGTAACAGGAAGTAGGTAATCATTCTAATATCCACTTAAACATCGATTGTTTTACTTTATTGCTTTAATAATGCGCATTTTTGAAGCAGAACTAAGACTGTGAATAGGAAGCTCTAACAAAAGTCAATAGATCACACTGTGTGATTTGATGTAATCAGAAGAAAAGTGTTCAGGCATACGTGCACATGCACGACACACACACACACGAATACCAAACTATTTGTCTGTCAACGCAAATGATTGACTGAAACAGACACTGTGAAGTTGACAGCTGGACAGAAGAATTGATGTAAGTGAACGAAAAAACATGTTCATATTAGTAATAATTATTACTTAATTGTTTGTAGTCTCTGATGGAATCTAAGATGTACATTTCATCCTGTTCAGGATATCTACCAGTAAGTGCTAGTGGTGTTGGTGGTGCTTCTATTGCGATTCGAAGTGAGCGCCAATCATTTCAGACGATAAAGTCATATCTGCTGAGACAACAAGCCAAGAAAACAACCGGCTTTCTAGTCATTCTCAGGTTCAAATAGAACGAAATGCGTATCCTGAACTCGAGGGTTAGTCACAATACCACCGTCATCTTGAAGTATTGCCGAAAAGTTCGTATTAAAAGCTGAAATTGCATCAGAGACTCAGCTATTAGGTTCAACACAATTCATCAGCTGGAGATTCGAAGTGTTATACAGTAATATTAACTGATGACCACACTCTTCAAGCCCAATTGATTACTTCTCTTAGTCATATCAGGTCACTCACTCACACAACCTTCTTGCTTCATTTATATACATGAGTGAAAATTAATGATTAGACATTTGAAAAAAATCATTATAAGATAATGTACGTTTAGAATTATTAATGAGTGTTATTGATTAAATACAATCAGATGGGAAATAAGACGAGTGTTTTTATAGTCTAAATCAGTAAGTAACTTGTTACAATTTTATGATGTAAGTGAATTGAATTGAAATAGGATTTTGAGATTATTTATTATCCTCCTCTGATTTGACTGACTGACTGGTGGTAATAATATCTTCCATGCATATCTCTGGTATTTGCATCGAATCATATCTGTTGCATGTGTTGGATGTGTAGACTCGATGAACCGGGATTCAGTAATCAATCTCTCTCGCTCTCCACCTACCTCTATTACATTTTAGAATTTTAAATCTCTCCTTCCCACCAGATAGTGTGGTTGTGAGTTAATACATGCAGTGCAGAATAGTGCTGAGCTTTTTTCTAAATTACTTATCTTCGCGAGTGGGGTCAACCATTCTTACCTTTATGTTTCGACAATCTGATTACCCTCGATCTACTAGTTTGGCTTATGTAGTCGACTTAACCCACAGTCATTGTAAGGTATTTTGTAAATTATATTATTTCTCTAATTGGATCAACCGACAAGGTCCTTTAACCTACAGAGTTTATCCTACCTGAGTGAGTTTGTAGGTTTGAATGCCACCACTCTAATTCCTACTTTATTAAGAATCTTACGTGGTGAGGGTCTCAGGCGTCCCGTCCCTATATGGTAGAACACCTGTAGGCGCCTTATGTTCTCTACTATTTATGTTATCATTATTTGTTTCTCCATTATTTTTATCTTGCATTTAACCTTTTCTGATCTTCCTAATGAATTTTATAAAATAGTTAAGTTATTTAGCACCAACGCCTCTTCTGTCTGTTTCGTTTCATCGTTTAGGTCTTTTTTGTGCTACTTAGTGCTACTGCTAGGTGTGTTAGACACTTAACTAAGCCTGCCTTCACAGATAGATAACGACAGATGTGGTGAATTAAAGTCTAAGTATCCATTAGCGGAATACATTAGCTTTTTATAAACATAGGTCAAAGTAGTAGAAAGGGTGCAATCAGACTAGCGGAGCAACACAAATACCTAGCAAAATCTAGGTGAGTTGATCTGAATAAGACAAGAAATCTGGAGAATAGTTCAGCCATTGCAACCACTACATGCAACTACACACAACCGTACAATAGGATGGGATAGGATGAGATGACATTTTTAAAATCAAATGTAATAAAATGGAGGGAGGGAGAGATTGATAACACCGGAAGCTGTGTTTATCGAATCAACTGCAAATATGCGTAATAGGAATTAGTCAACACCTGTCCATCGGAATAACTGGAAAATTCTCCTCCTATCCCATTGACGATAAATAGGAGAAGACAAAGAAAACTATAAAACTGAAGTTTCGGAGTAATGTGATTATAATTGATGATATGAGTATGAACAACAAATTTCGTTCGAAACTTTGTCACCCAGTAAATAATACTGTTTCACTGACTGTGTGATATATCCATCTAATAAACAAACTAATACAGAATACGCGTAAATTCTGATTTTCACAAGCTTTTTCAAGCCTTTAGATCAGGGCGCATTCACTAACTGCAGCTGGTGAGTGACAATGTTAGGGAGGCATTCCCTAAATAAGGAAGCTAGACACTAAGTTTTCGAATCTTCGTCTAAGGTCAGTAACACGTACAGCGGAAGATTTATCATCATTGCTGCGGACACCTGTTAATCCCTATCTGTACAAAGCCACAGGCTAACAAATTTTTACAACGCTACTTTTCTGCCTTCCACACTATCCAAAGACATCTCTGAAACAGCCAACTGTGAACTATCGAAGACAGGCTTCCCAGACTGCTAAATGGCGTCCCCAGAAAATACCAACTCCACTACCTGACGCTGGATGTACACCAGTCGAGCAGCGGCATCGAAATTTCACAAGAAGTTCCAGATATCCCAGTCTGAGAAAGCTTCAAGCCACAGGGTTTTCACCTAGTCGAAGGCAGGGACACATCAGTGTTTGGTAGTAGTAGTAGTAGTCACTTGACAAATATGGTATACAGTGACGGAGAAGCACAGAGAGCTTATACTGGAATTTCTATCCGCGTCTTTCTCGCTCTCTTCAAACGATATTGCATAACGTTACTACTTTTAGTTAGCAAACTCTTATAGGGTTCCTCCCCGTGTGTGCGTGTGTGTGTGTGTGTGACTTCTGCTCCCTTTCCACAAAATGTAACAGTTATTTTTAGATAAGGAAATCAAATCGCTACATTAAAAAAAACTTACAAAACTAAATTAACATTTTGAAGAAAGTTGCCTATTTCAAATTTGATTCAACTTAATTAGGCAAACTGTTTGAATAAATCACGATGAGAACGCAACATTTCAGATTGCACACATCGAATCGCATATATGAATGAAGCATTTTACCTGTTAATTAGAAATTCTCAAATTTTCATTAGTTCCACTTTATTATATGGTCAATTTTCCCGTATATTCTTGAGCCAAAAGTAACTCTTATTTTAAGACTCGTTGGCAGTATGAATCTACCACAGAGATTGTAATCCATAACCTTCGAGTTAAAAGGCAGCTTCGTGGATCATTCAGCTAACTGGGATGAGAATCAGTGGCCAGTCTGTGGATTTTATGTTCTACCAGTTTGTGATTTTAGCGGTGACAATCAACCGACATCATTGTTAGCTTCCTATCAGGAGTTAGCAAATAGTCTTCGTCTAACGGCTTTAAACTAAATCCCTCCAAATGTCAGATTGTTAATTTCAGTTTCCAATGTAAAAGAAAGTTAAATGATGAAGCTGTTGGTTCCTATGACCGTTGTAAAATTGTTGATACTGAAATAAAAATCAAGTCTGATGTTAAGCATCTTGGATTAATTCTTTCTACTGACCTATCCAGGTCTTCCCATGTCTCAGAGATTTCTAAAAGAATATTTCGTCTGATATTTTACATTAAGAAGTTAAGGCACTCAGGCATAACCCAACCAATGCCTCATCTTACAGTATGTCAACTCGTGCCTCTTACCTATTCTTCCCTACCGTTCACCCTCATTCTTTCCTGGAGCGCTTAGAAATGACTATGTCATACTTCGCAGAACTTTAAAGACTGACCGTCAGTAGGGCGAGTGGAATTCCATCTCATTAGGCCATATCGTAGACATTGTCACTGATAGGCACTTGATTTCATGCAACAAATTTGCTAGAGGAATTTTATCAGACTGTGAGCACCCTCCAGTTAACTCGCAGCTCCAACCTTGTATCTCCTCCTCAGGTAAAACAAGAAGTCCTTTCACAAGACTTTATACACGTACGTCTGAGTATATATATTCCACCATACCATATTTGGCACGTACTTTATGTGATGAAAATAGTGTGAGGCACGAAGTAACTAACTAACCTTCTGTGCACTATTAAACAAACCATTTTCTCCACCCTTACAGCATCAACCTTTATTGTTATTGTATTTCTTTTATTTATAATCCTGTCAATTGTTTTGTTTTTATTTATTTATTTTTTCATAAGTGTGAACATCATTTAAGCCGTGTGAATAACTGTTAATTTTGTATTTCCCCTCACCATGCTGCTATATCAACAGAACATTAGATTCAATAATCTATAACATGCTAAAATTTTCAAACTAAATCGACAATACTGTTTGAAACAAACTCACTGTTATTATCATTATTGTAATTAATGGTCTCATTTCGTACTTCGAATATTTTTGACTTTATACCGTAAATGTGAAAAAATTCCTCTGTTTAATTTTGTTTTAATTTATAATTTGATTTATATTTTGAGTAAATCAGATGTAAGGTGTTGTGACAAATGTTGAGAATTCCATTCTGTATTATAAGTACTGTTCGTCTTGTAATAAAGAAGATTATTATTATTTGTCCTGGCTTTCGACTGGGTGGTTCCCACTGGTGATGAACTTTACATTAAAACTCCAGGCAACTTCTTTCTACAGCCAGTTAGTGGGAAGCATCAGATGATACTGATCCATGATCAATTTTGAAAAAAAATCGAATCCTTGCAAACAAACACTTGAAAAATTTATTTTTAATTAGGTGTTCATTTATGGCTCTACTATGATGTATGTGGATCGCTCTACAATCTCTATTAGTTTGGTTTTCTCCTCATACGATCTCCTCTTTATGTCACCCTTGGACTCACGTAAAACTGGTTGTTTCACATTCAGGATTTACTTAAGAGCTTGGCTAGTGTGTAATGTCACTTAACGGCTCCTTCAGCATTTATCGAATTCATCCTTAATTACTTTTGCCTATCTGTTGGTAAAAAGTTTGTTGGTTGGTTTGTTGCATTGCCAGAGTTAATAATGGTTTATTCTATTGATGAAAGTCTACGGTGGCCTATTAGAAATTCTTTTTGTGATGCACAGAATTACTTGACTGCCTTGAAATATGGTCCACCGACAGAGACAGGGCTCTCGAGTGATTGCACCACAGTATGATACTGCTTGCCAGTCTCATTTCACAACTGGCATGGATAGGTGTGTTCGATTCTCTTGAAAACCGATACCAGTCAATGGGTGTACCCTTCATGTGATTTTGTAGGAATATGCAGCCTTCCTGGTTGGGGTCCTCGGGACGATAAACAGCAATGAAGGCTGGAGACAAATGAGTATAGTTCGTCATTTGTGTAATATCAAATTAACAGAAGTTATAATTCGTAGATTATTAAAGTCCATCCAAGTAGATGACTGTTCAACAGATTAACCTCATAACCCGTGGCGAAATCAGCCGGATAGCCTAAATAGACTAAATCATTCAAAAATGCCTGTGAAAGAACACATGTTTTTAACTTCAAATTGTTAATGGTTTCAACTTCCATTCCTTCATGATACCGGTTGAATTTTTGAGTAGTTCCTGGGGTCGTGAATGACAGTCGCTCATTCAACTGTAATCATACATTTAATAAAGCCAAACATTCGTCGGGTATTAAGACAGATTACATCCACTGCAAGTGTAGTGACTGAACGAACTTCTTCTGTGTGCTTATTATATTTGAGTCATATGAAAAAGAGAAGACGTTCAACGAAGAGACTCTTTTCGGCGAATTCATTCACTTAGCTGTACAATCACACTCATATATAATTATTTTGCGTGTGTGTACATGAGGTTTGTCAAGCTTAGATAATTAATTAGGTAATATAAGAATGATTTAATATAGACAAAAGGTTAATTAGACAGCAACTAAAGTAAGATTGAGTTGGTAAGTTAGATGACGTAATATTTTTGACTAAAATGTTTTAAATTAGGCGAGGCTGCCTACTATCGCCAATTATTTTCTTGATTTCAGTAAATTGGGTGATGCGACAGACAATGGGCAATGAGGAAACAGGCATAAAATGGACTCACACAAAGACAAACTTGGAGGATCTGGACTTTGCCGATGATATATGTCTGATTTCCCACAAACTGGAAGATATCCAAGTGAAGAGCAGAAGGTTGGCAGAAGAAGCATCAAAGATAAGACTTCAGGTGAACATAGATAAAACAGAGGTGATTAAGATTTCTGGCCAACAGAAATACCAACAGCAACAACCAAAGACAAAAATCAGCATAAATGGGACGAACCTGAAAGAAACAATCTCCTTTACCTACCCACCTACTTGGGAAGCACCGTTTCAATCACAAGAAGACGGAACTGACGAGGATATCAAAGCCAGAATCGGAAAAGCAAGGCAAGCTTTCATTACTCTAAAGTCTGTGTGGAGGTCAACAAAACTACTCTGCACTCAGCTTGAAAAATAAGATCCAGATTTGCAACTGCAATGTGAAGTCAGTCAGTGCTACTATACGGATCAGAGACTTGGCCAGCGCGTCATAAAGAGCATCTCAAACAAACTACAGACCTTCGTTAACAGTTGTCTTCGCTCAATACTCAAGATCAGATGGCCGGCCAGAAAAGATCAGCAACAGGGATCTCTGGCAATGAGCGAACCAACCCAGCAGGAACCGATTGTCAAACAAATAGGCAGGAGGCAATGGAGATGGACTGGCCATACTCTGAGGAAACCATCAAGTGACATCACTAGACAAGCCATTATTCGAGTGGAACCTGAAAGGGAAGCGGTGAGTTGGTCATCAGTGTGTGGGTGACTTGGAGGAGTTCATGTGAAGAGGAGATGAAAGCATGTGGGCAGACTTGGAGCTGGGTGAAAACTTTAGCAGAGAAACGAACGCAATGGAGGTGCGCGGTTGAAGCCCTATGTTCCTCTAGGAATTAGAGGAAATAATAATAATAGATCAGGACAGCAACAGAGATAATTGCAGATAGAGACTAAGTAGAAGTCGGGCAGTGAATAATGCCATTTAAATCAGCACTAAAATTGGACACATAAATTGGATGACATAACATAAGTGACTAGAAATTGAGCATTGATCAAGTCAGTAACAGTTGTAATGAGGTATAGAAATTCAATCGGATGGAGGTATAGAACAGGAAAGTTGAATATGTGAAACATTACAATAGTAAAATCAAAATAATACTAATGAAGAGACAGACAGAAATGGAATTTACCTGTCGAGTATTAAGACAGATTTCGTTCGGACACCAAGCTACATCTCAAACAAACTTCAAAGTCGTCTACAGAACACGAAGCAGTCTTCCTAAAAGTATATGAATCGGACTTCTCCAATTTGCAGAAGCAATAGCGATTCACTTGCTATAAGACCTGAAGTCTGCATACAGAAGAAGTTCGTTCAATCACTACACTTGCAATGGATGTAATCTGTCTTAATACCCGACAGGTAAATTCTATTTCTTTCTTTATCTTCATTTGAATAATTGTGTCTTTACAACTCTAAATATATGTTACATTTTCAAAAGCCAAATATTCACCAGATATCAAGATTATTAATATTATTAAATACGTCAGCAAGTTAGTTTGTTTTTCTCTTTCAAATATCAAACATGGAGTTTATTTTTTGCGGGGGGAGGGGGGTGGGAAATTTAAAAAATAAACCAAAGTGTATATATTATTTCCGCTCATTTTAATCGGTAGTCTAAAAAGGCATCACGCTTGACTGAATATCTAAATATACGAATTCTCATTAGCAAAAACGAAAAAAAATATAAAGTTAATGGAGTTGAAAACATTTGGGTTAACGTCATTGTGCTCTGTAATTTCATTCAGATGAAATAATTTGACGCATTTTTTCTGAATTTAAAGGTTGAATATATATATGTATATATATATATATATATATATATATGAGTGACCATGAAGGGATGCATTCAGATGCATTGTCATTGTATTGTAGATTCAAGTTTTCTTTAGTACCCACCATTTTCAACTGGTAGTTTTGGTTAAAGTAGTAGACGAAGAAGACTAAGATTAAGTGTGTCGACACTTTAGTGGGAAATTCAGATTTGACTCCTTACTGAAACACTTCCAGAATTCATATGTCTGGTAGTGAACTCCTTGAGAATGGAGAAGGTTGGGTGACAGTTTAATAATCATGCCAAGTATGCAGCGGCTTGCTTAAATCACTGGGTTGCCTGAATTACCATCCGAGACATTCCATCTTATTTTCCCTAGTTCTCATTGTTATACAAGTGTTGGTTTGTAGGGATTTCATGTGACTGGTTACAAGATTTCATTATAAACTGACGTTGGCTAAAGAAACATTGGAAAACCTAGGAGTACTGAAGAACTGCTTCATCCTAGTCTGGTACTCTTCAGCAGTACACATCCTTCAGGGTTCGAACTCAGAACCTTCTGGTTACAAGGCTAGCTGTCTCGTAGACCATTAAGCCGCTGGCACCTGATACAATGACCAGCCATGAATTCTAACTTCTGCCAATCCACGACATAGCACGACCGCTAGCCAATGTTTTCAGTGAGTATTTTTCCTCACACTAGACCTGCTGCACTCTACTGGTCACAACTTGCCACTAGAACCCCAGGTAACTACCTACCTGAATAGGGCCAGTCCCCAGTGAGCATCTCATTGGTATTCAAGTGCTGGTTCTCACTGTTATAATCATTCAGTGATATCCATGGGTCTCCAAATGTACTCGGGAACATTTTTAATTGGTTTGCAACTTATTATCGTTTAGTTCACAGGGAGTACAGAAAAATACCATCAAGGGTTATTTAATTCTTCACATCTAACATCACTGGGTCACATGATGTACTGGAGGTGGCTGTTTGACTTGAAACTTTTGGATGAAAGTTAAATATTATGCAATAAACTACGCTGTGAACTATGCATACTGTGTAATCTTACTGCGCACACTGAAGCTAGGGCTTTTAAGCTAGTGGCCTGAAGATTCTGTAGCAGTGTTTATTTTTACAGGATAGGGTTACTAGCCTCATGCCCAACCTTTCCTCTTTACCAGTATTATTTCTGGTTTAGCGAGGTAAAGGAGTACGTCGACTGGGAATCGAACCCTGGACCATGTGCATGGTCGGCTAGCGTCCTAACCACTGTGCCATCGACGCATTCATTTATCTATTTAATTCAATTTTAGATTTTCCCGTTGATTGATTGGACCAAAGTGCTGGGTCTCAGGTTGACATGTCGGCTTCTTATGCAGATGATTCGACGATGTATGGGTATGCAATTAGAAGTTAATTGGTGGATGGTGACTAGTATTACAAACCATGATAAAGAGTGTTTCGCCCTATTCGGGACTCATCAACCAGCTGGATGTACCTGCATCCCCAGTGGTTGATGATTTCCCCACCGAGACTGGAATCCACTGCATATAGTATCAAACGCCAAAGCACCGTTATCCACTAGACCACTTGGGCCATGAGAGTCACTTCTTGTGCAACATCCAATCAATCGACGGGAAAATCTAAAATTGAATTAAATAATTAATATAACCCCATTGCACAAAAGGTGGCTCTCGTGGCTCAGGTGGTCTACTGGATAATGGCGCTTTGGAGTTTGAAACTATGGGCACTGGATTCGAGCCTCGATGGGAACATTATTACCCACTGCGGAATGCACGTACATCCAGATGACGAGTCCAAAATAAGACGAAATGCGCGTTATCCTGAATTCCACTGCTAGTCACCATCCACCAGTTAAGCTATTATTATTATTATTATTATTAATTAAGTGAAAACAAGATGACCGTTTCTGAAACTTCAAATCTAAAAATTCTGTGCTCCACTCCTCGTAATCCATGAAGAATAAAAGGAATAAGGCTGAATGAGGAGTAACAGGTAATTAGAGCGAAGCACAGTCTTAGTCCATGATGTTTTTGAGATACACATATATAGAGAGTCAGACGTGGTTTGCTTGTTTAAGTTCTCCAGCAGTGAGTGTCATATCAATGGTAATGTGATAGAAATTTCATACACTTGTTCACCTTTATGATGAATTCGATTAAAGCGGAAAACAAATCTTTGTTCAGTTGAAAAGGTGAAGCCATCAATCACTTCTCAGGTTTTTCTCATCAGCTGATTACCAGTACAAACAAATTAATTAGCTAGATGTGCGCAGTAATTTCAACGTACTTGCGAATGTTGCATGATGTTAATTTACAAGAGACTCAAAAGTTAATAGATAAACAACTTCAGAAATTACGCTTCTATGAATGATGGTCGGATGACTCAAGTTTAAACTTTACAAAGCCAAAGAATAATAAAAGTTTGAACACAGTGACAAAGGCATTACATAAATAATAATAATGAAAAGTGGTGAACAGTCCAGTGATAGGTAATTAATAAGTTGCCTAGTGATATGATGTGTTCAACTCAAATCATAAAAACAAGAAAATCAAGCAAAATTACACTATAGAGAAGAGATGAAGGGTTTAAAGCCGAAGGTTAGGTAATCAAATAAGTGAGAGTTTAAAAATGTCTAGGTACCAGAGCATTGGAAAGACTGATCATCATGACTGCCTAATAACGCGAAAGAGATGATCCTTCAGTTGGATAACTCTATGTTCGTTTATCAATTCACCTGTTCATATGGAGCTAGGGATATCGGTTGTTCAACCAGAGTTTTTTTTCCAATAGGGTGCAAGAACACTATCCTGTATGGTTACAAAGAGGTGGAAATGAAGCAGCAGGAAGTGAGATCATTGAACATCTGGTCGATACGGGTCACGTTATCTCTCTCTCTCTACAGTCTGTTCTTTTAAAATCACGTTAAAGTCAAAAAGTAATTTACCCAAATCATTACATATCCGACTGATCTGTATTGCTGAAGCCTTATCCATTGAAAAAAAAAGCCAGATTTCTTTCAACCCATCTAACTGTCATGGTCTTAATCCCTATTCATATTTTGGTCCTGCTTATTTTTTGTCTTTGTTTATTTAGTTTGTATACTCCTCCTTTATTATGTCAATTGTTAGTTACTATTACTATTCTCATTTTAAATTGTCTGTGCGTTAGTGGCACAGCGGTTAGGACTCTCACCGGTCATGCATATGGTCCGAAACTCTATCCCCTGCCGACACACACCTCATGTTAATAATGATAATAATCTACTTTATTACAAGACGAACAGTACTTATAATACAGAATGGAATTCTCAACATTTGTCACAACACCTTACATCTGATTTACTCAAAATATAAATCAAATTAAAAATTAAAACAAAATTAAACAGAGGAATTTATCCACATTTACGATATAAAGTCAAAAATATTCCAAGTACGAACTGAGAATAGTAATTACAATAATGATAATAACAGTGAGTTTGTTTCAAACAGTCTTGTCGATTCAGTTTGAAAATTTTAGCCTGTTATTACAGAGTACTGAATCTAATGTTCCCTTGATATAGCAGCATGGTGAGGGGAAAGAAAAAATTAACAGTTATTCACACGGCTTAAATGATGTTCACACTTATGAAAACTCAATAAATAAATAAAAACAAAATAGTTTTTGGTTTGTAAGGATTAGTTATGTTTTACGAGTTGATCACGGATTGATATCAATTAGAGAACCATTGAAACCAGGGAGTACTGGACAGCTGCAGTTTAACCTAGTTTGGGAATCATCGGCAGTACGCACCCCGGTTTCGAAACAGGACCTTCCGGTTACAAGGCAAGCTCGTAACCATTCAGCCACTGGGACCCGATTCAATGGCTCATGATTCTAACTTACCAATTCGTGATTTAGCGCGACCCCAACCAATAAAAGAAATACAATAACAATAAAGGTTGATGCTGTAAGGGTGGAGAAAATGGTTTGTTTAATAGTGCACAGAAGGTTAGTTAATTACTTCATGCCTCAGACTATTTTCATCACATAAAGTACGTGTTAAATATAGTATGGTGGAATATATATATATACTCAGACGTACGTGTATAAAGTCTCGTGAAAGGACTTCTTGTTTTACCTGAAGAGGAGATACAAGGTTGTAGCTGCGAGTTAACTGGGGGATGCTCACAGTCTGATAAAATTCCTTTAGCAAATTTGTTGCATGAAATCAAGTGCCTATCATCAGTGACGATGTCAACGATAAGGCCGAATGGGATGGAATTCCACTTGCCCTACTGACGGACGGTCAGTCTTCAGAGGTCTATGAAGTATGGCATAGTGCTTTTTGAGCAATCCAGGAAAGAATAAGGGTGATCAGTAAGGAAGAAAAGGTAAAATACACGAGTCGACAAACTATGAGAGGAGGCGTTGAGTTATGCGTGAGTGCCTTAACCTCTTGATGTAAAATGTCAAATAGGATATTCTTTTACAAATCGCTGAGACATGGGAAGACCTGGATAGGTCAGTAGAAAGAATCAATCACAGATGCTTAACATCAGACTTGATTCTTGTATCAGTATCATCAATTTTACAAGAATCATAGGAACCAACAGCTTCATCATTTAACTTTCTTTTACATTGGAAACTGAAATTAACAATCTGACATTTGGAGGGATTTAGTTTAAAGCTGTTAGACGAAGAGTATTTGCTAATTCCTGATAGAAAGCTATTCATCTTAGTACAGTTTAGCTGAGAGTTAACAGACTTTGTAATAGTTAGATCGTAGGCATACTTAACAAAATTCATTTGATCAGAGTAAGGTTAGTCATGCAAAAAGAAAGAAAACATGAAAGGAGAAAGGGCAGAGCTTTGAAGACACCAGTCTCAGTAAGCCACAAATTGGACGACTTTCCCCGACATACGATGTACTGCTTTCTTTCTGAGAAATAAGAATGCAGCCATTTGACAACCCAACAGTCAGTTTGAGTTTCAGCAAGCTTGTGTAACTTAAAAATGTCCCTAGTTACTGAGTTGAAAGTAGATGTGTCTAAACTGGAGACAATGTTATGGTACAAGACTGTAACTGCACCTAAAGTACTTTTGCTGTGTTTATAAGCGAATCGTTTGGGATCGCTAAAGGCTTTAAGTGAAGGTTGAAGATTAAGTAAGTACAACTTTTCCATAGCTTTTAGAAAAGGGGAGGTAATAGCAATAGGTCTAAATTTAAAACACCTTCCAGTAGACGACACAGGTATAGGTACAATTTTAATGTCCTTCAAAACGGGCTGGCACGATATTTATGTAAAAAGATTCGTTAAATATATCCATGAGAGGATAACACAGGATGTCTGTACACTTTTTAAGAATAACACTAGGCAAACTGTCTACACACAGGCTACAAGAAGAATTCAGAGACTGAAGACACTTTGGAACATCATTTGTATTGAAATCAGGGAAGCAGATTTCATTAATTCAGTTAGCCAAGTGATTCCAGCACGCCACTAAGAACAAAATTAGTGGTGATATTTGAAATAAACGTATCTTACTTTGAAAATATGGTATTGGACTATGTTGGATGAAAATTCCGGTAGCGCAGTGATTTAATAAGGTCACCGAAAAACTGACTTTATTTCGCTGAAATAATAAGTTACTTAGGTGTAAAAGGTATATTCTCAGTTTAAAATTTAGTCGGTATTATCTTTTGATACTTCCGATCCTTCAGTTCTGAATTCTCCAGGTCAAACTTTATCACTCTTATTTTTATCTATAGATTTTGGGGACATCCTTTGAATCCAGAATGCTTAACAACATCTAAGATGGATAGTTTGTTACGCTGGAGCCTTATCAGACAGTTATCTCAGTATGGTAGGAGTCACTTCAAGCGCTAAACCCTTGCGATCGTGATTACTGACTGTGCAGAAACCAAAATAAAATTTGAAGAAACTTTTATCTAATAACAGTATTCAGGCCTACATGTTAGCATATACCAACCAGTCAGGAGCCGTAATTGTGAAAATTGACTAGAACTTTTTAACAGACTCCCCACTGATAGAAGGGAGCCATTGTGTATCACAAGGAACAAGTAGATGGTTGTCCGAGCGTTGGAGTGATAGATAATCAATCCACATGTGTCAGTAGAAACTCCACCAGACAAAAGATGAAACGGTTGATGACTCTGGTGAAGGACGAAAACCCTCCCCTGATTTCCGAATATAGAAACAACATATGATATTACTAATCGGCCAGGGATACTGTCTCACGATTGCACTAAAACCACGAAACTACAGAAGTTAGAATTCAAAGGTCACTGAACTCTAACCCAAAAGGCTGAATGTTTAACAAACTTGGCTCTGTATTCTGGAGGTTCCTGTTCCAATCCCTGGTTGGGTATAGCTAAAGTGTCCCGAAATGGGACGAAACAACTGCCAAGTACTTTCCAAAGAGTTTCACTGATCCTCTAACTGATACCGACCAGTTCATTACCAAATTAGAAAAAATTGAGATTCATTTTTTTGCTTTTGAAATAACCTTTATCTAGTTTATTTCAAGAAATGATTGGAATTTTGGAAAGGTCAGAGTTACCTGTAGGAATTAAGCCAACAGTCCGTTTTCTTTTTATTTGCCTTCCCCAAATTTTTCATTTCTAGTAATTAAAGGTCATTTCCCTGTATATACTAAAATATCAAATGCATTCAGTAAACGCTTTCTAGCAATAATTATGGATAATGAATGTACCGAGGGTACTAAAAAAAAAGATTGAGAGAAAAAAAGAGGTGCAATTACACTTTAAGTAGTGTAATAGATTAAAGCTAGCGCCTATTCACAATTCAATGTTATCAATAGATAAATAGATCTTATCTTTGTAGTGAATGCTTAAAAAATGTTTAGTTAAAGTAAACAGGCTTTCTTTTCAATTTATTATATTATTATTATTATTATTATTATTATTATTATTATAATCAAAGGTGGCGCCACTACCACGACTACCTAGTATACCGTTACTAATAATACCACTTATACTACTTAAGTTTCCCATCGATTTTTGCGTTTTGTTTAAATTGACAAGGTAAACAGTGATAGTAGCAATACTACTACTGTTATTATTATCATCAGTAGTAGTATTAGCAGTAGTAATAAGACATTTACATTTAAGTCTGTAAGTCGGTGTCCACTGACGTAAGTCAAATGAAATAATCAGTAGTGATAGGTTGTCAGTTGACTTAGCTAACAGCGTTTTGTTTACCCTACTAATGATAAGACAGATAGACAGAGAGAGAGACCAAGAGAGATGTTACCCATCATTCAACAAATCGAACACCAGGGAATCGGTCACTGTTAAAACAAACAGATTTTGTATTTCGTATTGAATGAAAAAATAAAACGATATTGCTATGTGTTCACAAGTTTCCCCGATAGTTGCTGATCTTCTCAAGAATATGAATAAAGCAAGAAATAAAGTGGTTTTTTGCAGAATGAAGTGTTACTATTATTGTTTATTTCGGTGCCTTCTCATCAACTGCTTACAGGCTCAAGTCATCATTAAGTATATCTACAGAAACAATTTTAACATACCTGCACAGACAGTTCTTTTAAAACAAAAATCAATCAATCGGCATGTGCATACAGTCATAATTTATATAATATTAAACATTATTTCGAACAATAATGATTATACACAATGAAAACTTCCAGCATTACGTATTCAGAAGAAAGAGAGGTGAAAAATATCCAGTTACCAGGTTGGTAAGAAAAGACTGATAACTGTTTCTTTCTGAATGCATAAATCAGGTTTCAGGCGCTTAATGGAGATGGCTTCAGGAAACTTGAGGCGAATTCAGCTCTTTTGCCCCTGTTAGTAATTTTAAACGATTTTGTGACGTCCACGTCATGACCCGTAAATCAAGGAGATGCCTTGCAGTGGCACTGTTTAAAGTATTTGTTCCCTTCAAACATAAGCTTTTTGGTACATTTTTGGAAAATCGTAGATTTTTTATTTTTTTTTTTCCAATTAATTATATATATATACATTGAGAACCTGTGAAATAGAATGATATCATTTTATACTGCCAATTTCGTCTTCCTTTCTTTATCGATTAATTTTTGTTTAAAATGAACTCTGTGCAAGTATGTTAAAATTGTTTCTGTAGATATACTTAATAATGACTTTGGCCCGTAAGCAGTTGACCAGAAGGCAACGAAATAAAAGACGGTACCAGTTTATTCTGCAAAAACTGTAGTTCTTGCTGTATTCAAATTCATTCAAATTTACAAGAACACGTTTGAAGAAAAGATGTTTTGATACATACACCCAAATTATGGCTAAGATATGTTGATGATACTTGCGTTGTGATAAAACCAGATCTACAAAGTTCATCCTTGAAGAAACTGAACCATTTACTTCTGAGGATCCAATTTACTTCGGAAACAGAATCAGATGACGATGAGCAACCCTTTCTATACTTCCTAGTTAGAAGTAAATTGATATGTACCCATATAATATGTGTGTTTATTTGACAGTCTGTGTGGTGATTGACAATTTCTATCTCTGTATTGTTTAAAATACTTACTGTTGATTGTTAATATGTTTCATATATGAATTGTATAATAATTCCGCTAAATACAAATTCCTGATTGCTGCCCTCTCTGGGTTTTGTTTAGATTCTTATAATTCCGTCAGATCGAAATACTAATACTTCAAGTACAATAAATTACTACAAATTGGCGTCGCGATGGAGCTAAGTAACCTGGGAAAATTCCCCATTAATGGGTCTCCGCGGGAGATTGCTGATTATTTGGAATGCTTTGATGCGTGGTGCATTTCCAAGAATGTTCGGGATGACAAAATACCTGCTCATTTCATCACTGCTATTGGGCTTGATGCATATAGCCTGGTGAAGAATCTGGCGTTTCCAGATAAACCCATTTCTATGTCATATGACAAGATCCGTGAACTTCTGACAAATCACTTTCATGTGACTACATTTGAGACGAGAGAGAGGGCTCACTTCAACAAACTGGTACGTTCTCCCAACCAGAAGATTAGAGACTTCATTCTTCAACTTCAAATTCAAGCCTCAAAGTGTAACTTTGGAGATCAGCTACATACTCAACTACGTGATCGTCTAATTGCTGGAATCAATATTCCTAAATTAGAGAAAGAGTTAATTCAGATTCCTTCTTGTACTTTTCAAACTGCTAAAGATGTATGTATTACATATGAAGATGGCAATAATGAATACTCTGCTCCCACTACGTCAGTGTCTGATGTTATGCTTTCTAAAGTCGAAAATACAAGTGTTCATGGAAAGCAATACACACCGTCATCCACAGGTAATAAAATGCAGCGAGAGATCAAAAACATTAAACCGTGTTTATCCTGTGGAAAGTTACATCTTCGAAGCACTTGCCGTTTTCGGGGTGCTAAGTGTCACAAATGTGGTAAAGTTGGACACATCAAGACGGTTTGCAGAAGTTCGAATACATATGTTGCTCAACATTCTTATAATTCTCCCAAGCTGTCTAGTAAAATGAAGTCAATGTGTCTTTCAACCTTTCAAAATACTCAAGCTAATCCGATGAAAACCTCCACTACAAGTTCGGCAACTCAAGTGTCAACTGTTTTCAAAAATGAGGTAGCTGAGTTACAATGTGAACTGTCGAAAACACGAAAAGACCTGAATGAGATGAGAGAGCAACTGATTAAAATTGAGGAATTACTGCATATGCATAGACTGCGTCTGTCGAATGCAGAGCATACAAGTACCCGTGAAAGTCCTGCAAAACTATTCAAGTCTCGAATTCTCAAGAAGCATCTGATGTTCACGACTTCTAATGTGCATTATTACAAAGATAATAACTATAGACCTTCTGTTGGAATTATACTACAAAAAATGGGAAATCGAGTGGTGAAGATATTAGACATCAAAGATCACTCAGTTCATAACGGACATCTGGACAAAGTGACAATAAATGAAGTAGGTCGTTCCAATTATAATATTATTGATTCCGCTAATAATCCTGATTTTGTAGATAATTCAGAAATAAGTCCAGATAATACTGATGAAAATAATATCACAGAATCAGTTAGGTCGCAGCTACTTGCAAGCAAACCAAGACATCGTTATAAATGCGCGAGGAGATATTCGAGGTGTGGCGGATGTGGTGATTGACAATTTCTATCTCTGTATTGTTTAAATACTTACTGTTGATTGTTGATATGTTTCATATATGAATTGTATAATAATTCCGCTAAATACAAATTCCTGATTGCTGCCCTCTCTGGGTTTTGTTTAGATTCTTATAATTCCGTCAGATCGAAATACTAATACTTCAAGTACAATAAATTACTACAGTCTGATATATTTTGCTATGTATATATGGATCGATATTCCATTATAATTAGCTAATCATGTTAAGACTGTCTATTGATTTGTTCATTTTGAATATTCGTTCACACACTTTGTTCGGACATTTATATTTTGCTCTCACACACTTGTGTGACATTGATTCTCCTTGTGCTTTGGAAAATAGAAGTATCATCGCAAACCTAGTGGTCTTCTGATTTCCGTCTTTCTTGCGTCAGGACTATTAAATTCTCGACCAGTACATAACATAAATAAACCAATATTCTAATATTTCTATATTCAGGAAGAAAATACACTCATCACAAGTAGCATTTATCTCAAGTATTCTTAGACGAGCACATACTTTGATAACGGATAGGAAGGGAAAAGAATAATAAATATGAACTATTGCTGAGATTCAGCAGCAGTACGCACCTACTGGGGTTCGAACCCAAGACCTTCCGGTTACAAGGCAAGCTCGTATATCATTCAGCGTTGGTGGCACGCTCTCCGATCATGCATATGGTCTGAGGTTCGATTCCTGGCCGATGCACTCCTTCAACTCGCTAAGCCAGTAATAGAAAGCTGGTAAAGAGAGAAGGTAAGGCATGAGACTGGCGACGCTGCTACAGAAACTTCAAGCCTTCTAGCTTGAAGCCCTATGTTCCACTTGGAACGCGAGGGAAAAAAAGTTGCTGAGATTCTCAAAAACATAAAAATAAACGAATTTTGGAAGTTATGTGAATAACTTGATAAAATTGTGATCATCAATAAACTGTGCTTGGAAAGTCGGCATCAGTAAATAATGATTTACTGTATAACACTTTGAGTAATTATCAAAATAAATTTTGTCCATAATGGAATTATACTTTACCACGGTGGACAAGTTCCATTCTTATATCTTATATATATATATATATATATAACCAAAGAACTCCATTAAGCATAGTTGAAAACGTATTCCGAAAACATGGACCTCAACAGTTATCCTTCCACATAGATGAGAAACGACAGACAATAACAAATCTACAACTTCGGAGTTTTATTCAAGCCATCAGATATACTACAAAACAATCTTATCCTTGTAAAAGACCGAATTCCAAAAGATTCTCCATATAATTGTGTCTATAAAATAAAATGCTTGCTTAGAATGTGATCCGATATACGTCGGACGAACCTCGCCAGAGAGGAATCAAAATCAGAAGAAATGAACACTGTAGAGCCGCGTCATTTCGACCACTTTCTTTCTTTCTTTTCCTTTTCTCTCTCTCTTTTTTCTGTTATGTGCAGCTTTGTTTCTTTCTTCTGCCTACGCCAGTAAATATGCTAGTAGTATCTACTTTTCCAACACCTTCAAACACTGTTCAAGTTTTTTTGCGTTACTACCGACATACCAATATCTTGTTGTCAAAACTAACTGAGATTACCCTTAATCTATGTAGAATTTTATTTTGTTGTTAATTTATTAACTGGAGGCAATACTGTAGTAAAATGCTGAGAATTCCATTCTGCATCGCAAGTACTGTTTTGCAATGAAGCTATTATCATTATTATCACTGAGAAATCCAGTTGAACTAGGAAAGTTTGAATAATCATTGCCCATAAAATGGTTTACATGCTATAGAATCAGGTAACAAAATTAATTTTGAGAATATTGAAATAATTAGTTGTGTTCCTTGAGAAGTTGGTTGGTTTAGTTGCCCGTCTTTCGTCGTCCACCTTATAGAGAACATCCCCTTCAGCGCAATTTAAAGCATAAAGTGAACTGATTTTAAAGAAAAATGGTTATCCCCCTAACAATTTCATAAAAATGTGTTTAAAGTGGAATCACAACACCAACAACAAGAAACCATCATCAAAGTCCACAAGAAAACTCATCCTACCATATATAAAAAATATCTCCGAAATAACAGCTAGAATACTTGAAGCCGTCCGAAAAAGATATAGCACACAAGCCAGACAACACAATCACTTCATTCCATATTGTGCAAACCGAAAGATCCAACAGAAAAAAGGAGATAAAATTAGTACCATTCACAAAATAAATTGCATGTATGAACTGTAACAGACATTACATCGGTCAACAAAGTGAGCCTCCCCTTCGAATTAGAATCCAGGAACACAAATCAGCTGTGAAAAGACACAATATATATTCCTGTTTCAAATCAATGCATGTAGATAATTATGGACATCAGTTTGATTGGTGGGATAATGTCGAAAACTTATACAGAAGAAACACCAAAATTGCAGTCAGGACATTCCTAGAAGCCTGCTTGCTAATCAAACGAATCAGCCAGCGATTAACAAACACGTTAATATAGACCAAATATACCAAGAAAAAAAAGTAAATGACATGTGACGAGAAAGTTGAAAATTCAAGTTAATAGAAAATGATCCATACAGATGTAAAGATGGTTACCGGGAGACGCAGTTACATCACTCATGAAAAATTTGAATCAGTTCACTTTATGCTAAAACTTGCACTGAAGTGGGATGTTGTCCAGAAGGGGGACGACGAAAGCTCGTCAATTAAACCAACCAGTTCCTCAGAGAACACTATTAATTGCAAATCATCCACCTTAGCTACAAATCTTCTCTATGATTTCAAAATCCAGAAAAAGCATTTTAGAAAAAAAACAAATGACATCTAATGTCAGAAGCACTTCATATCATCAAATGGAATCCAAATTGTCTCGTGAATCGGAGTGATGAACTAAAACCGGATTTTGTCTGGTTGCAGCACCCTGATTCCCATGAAATGACAAAATCAACACAAAATTGTGACAGGCGACTTAGTTATGCAAACATGTGCTGTTTTTATAGTGTTCTATGCTTGTCAAATTCAACAATTTACACCTGGTTTTGTTGTCTTTACTAAGTGAACAAGTTGACAAAAACATAAACAGAGATACCTCATGCTGATGTACGATGATTTAATGTTGTTATGTATAAACACTAAATAGCATTAAATAGTGAAACCTCAGTAAAAACCACATCAAAAAGATGAATTGTTTTTCAATCACTGGGAAATACAAAAACAACTTTTATAATAATGAATACCATGTACCTAATGCCCAAATATTTTCAAACTGTTAAAAATGTACTAGGTTTGGACATATATAAGAGCATTAATCACTCTCACTCTCTCTCTCGATAAATGGCATTTCCAGATAGAATAAACAAGAAATAAGACTGGTAGTACGATTTTGTTGAATGTCTATGAAAGAAAAAAGTGGATTTTAAGACAACTAGTTGTATAACTCATTTAGATTAGATACTAGTAACTAGTGCGACGTGTCTAGTCCTCTCATTGGCTTACACTGAATTCTATCAGTCAGGTGGCCACCATTCTAGGTAGCTCGCCATCATGGCGTACATCGATATGATGATATATTAGATAGCTGAAGGCGATGAGCCACAGGAAGCCTTGAACCTGGACCTATGTCCCTTCTGAGATTCGGACCTGCGTCACCCAGTGAGTGATACAGTCAGAGACGTTACCACTGAGCTATTCGGGCTCGCGATTGACCTCTTGTAGGACTGTAGTAGGTATTTTAATTGGACACTAGTAATTCTTTGAGGCTAAACAAGAGGATTCCTAAGTCTAACTGCTTTTCGGTGATTTCTTGACAAATATAATCTACTGTTTTTATAAGCGGTACATTAGTGAATAGTGATGATACATCCATGGATAACATGAGTTTATGCCACACATTAGTCTCGGATATTTTAGAAATAAAGTCGAAGACATCACTTATTCTATGTTGCACGATTTCTCTGTGCAAATGACCCCGAATCTTCACTAACCACTTCTCTGTTCCGTGAAATGGAGAGTTATACATATCTAAAACAGGGCGGAGAGGTAGACCCGATTTGTGCACTTTGAGTAGACCATAAAGACGTGGAGTATTGGTACCCGTTGGTTTCATGGAATCATACGTGGTTGATGATATTACTCCTATTTAGTTCACTTTTCTGAGGGAGTCGGTCATTAGTTTCTCCGCTCTTACATTGAGGTCTTTGGAATTTAGTTTTATCACTCAAAATACCTTCCATTTTCTCAACATAATCGCTTTTGTCCAGTAAAACTATACCATCACCTTTATCCGGCTTGCTAATAATTAAGCTTTCGTTGCTTCTAAGTTCTCTTAGAGCTTCTCTGTATTGCTTAGATAACAGACTATTTACTAAATGTCTATTAATTTTGTACTGTTGGCAACTGTCAACTAGCGTCGTTTTGAACCTATTTAGTTCATTGTCAGATGATGGGGTGAGATCTGACGTTTGAGAATACAAATATTCAAACTGTATATCAGTATCTAATTGGTCTACTTTCCAATAAACTTCGTATTCGTCTACTGCACACAGCTCAGGCAGGCGATAGGCATTCGAACTGTTAAACCTAAACTATGTATTCAAAAAAAGTTCGTGCAGCCATTATCCCTCCCTTGATGGCCTGTTAGGACATAACCAACTGATGACTTCTACACTACCGCTTGTTTATATTTTCTACCCCTTTCTTACCACCCCTCAATCTTAGTTATTTTATTTTTGATTACAACTTTACTCCACATTGTATTTTGGTACAAGTATAGAATTTTCAGCAAGAATATCGGTAGCCCAAATTTTGCAGGCCAACCATAGATATCAGGTGTGCGTCGGTAAAGAATCTTCGTTATAAACGTGTTTAATTTTCTTCTTTTACAATGTAACATTACTTAATTGGTTCATTTGTTTTTACTAGCCTTTATCGACTACTTCCACCTGAACAATTGTTTGTTTGTTTAATCGTGCTGTTTTCCGTTATTCGTGTTATCACAGATTGCCTCACCTTTTCATCCTTATTACTGATAAAACCATTATTATTACTATTATTATTATTATTATCATTAATACTATTATGACTAATTACACAATTTATATTCACCATCGTATTATCCTATAGACAAAACACCATGAGTGGTTTATATTTGAATTTTTATTTGTAAACTTATGTAGGTGTATTAGAGTTAAGCCTGATGATGAAAGCTAATTGAAAATAACAATATTGTTCGCGTAAATGTGTTGTTATAAATTTTACTATGGGAATATTTAATATAAATATTAAAATCAGTACTCAGGGGAGTAAAATTTTAATCTAAATAATCACACATAATGACCATATTGGCTGGCCAATGGTTTCTGATCAGCGTTAACTCTGCTCGGCCAGGCTTATCTTTGATTTCCTTTCAACCAAACCATATTACTGTTGCTTTTTAGCAAAAAGCTACCAAAACTATGCCTAATGTTGCCTAGTGTTCCTCTTCTATAAACACGTATGGTCTCTTCAAATGTGAGAGACTAATTACTCCCCTGACAATTGTATTTTCATTTTATCTTAGGTAATTGTATTATCTAATTAGCCTAATTTTCTTTACTCTAATATATATGCTAAGTACTGGTAAGCCGTAGTACTCGATAAGTTTCCAAATTACTCGAGTACTACGGCGTACCCGAAATATTCATCAACCTTATTCAACAGCTGTACGACAGCGGCACGTGTCAAGTGATCCACAATGGAAAACTCAGCGAGGTGTTTGGAGTAAACACAGGAGTCAGACAAGGGTGCTTATTATCTATCATCAATGATATTCCTAATTGTGGTGGACTGACTGAATTATGCGTCAGAAAGTGAGTGGGAAACGAGCACACAGAGATATCCTGGACCGACATGAAGAACCTAGAACACCTAGATTTCGCGCGTGGACGATTTATGTTTGATGTCACACGAAATCGGAGGCTTACAAGCGAAAACCGACAAACTGGTCGAAGAAGCAGCCGGCGAAGACAGGACTCCAGGTGAACATAGACAAGACGGAGGTGATGAAAATAACCGACCAACCAACAACAACAACAACAGACAACAACAGTAGCAACATCCAGCCCCAATCACCATCAACGGGAGGGATTTGAATGAGGTTACTTCATTCACTCACTGATCTAGGGAGCATTGTCCCAACTACAGGCAGTTGGAACGCACGAGGATGTCAAATCGGGCGAGAATCGGGAAGGCAGGCGAGAAACACATCCATCAACCTGAAACAACCAATCTGGAAATCTTCCGCTGTCACTCAGCATCAACAATAAAATTCGGTCGGAATTTGCAATACAAACACGTCAAGTCAGTCAGCTGTTCTATACGGATCAGAAACTTGACCAGCGGGTGGGTCACAAAGAATATTTCCAACAGCCTGTTGCAGACCTTTATCAATCAACAAGTGTCTTTGCTGGCTCTATACTGAAGATCAGATGGCCGAGCCGGAAAGAATCACCAACCATGGGAAACTATGGGAAGAAACAAAACAAGAACCAATCGCCAACCAGCAAATATGCAGGAGAAAGTGGAGATGGATTGGACACTCACTCGCTGAGGAGGTCGCTGGGTGACATCGCGCGCGCGTCAGGCCATTGCTCGAGTGGAATCAGGCCGAAAGGGAAGCGGTGAGTGGGACGTCAGTGCAAGGGTGACATGGAGGAGATCGTGTGAAGAGGAGTTGAAACAGTTACTATGGACTAACATGGATGCAGGTGAAAACTACAGCAGGAGACAGAAGCAAGTGGGGACGTGCAGTTGAAGCCCTATGTTCCACTAGGAGCCCAAGGGAACGATAATAATAAAACTGGTTCGCTATTTCCTTTTTATTTATCCGCTGCTTGCCACTATTTTTATCTATGCATTTTAAATACTCTGTAATAATAGAGAAGATTTGTAGCTCAGGTGGATGATTTGCAATTAATAGTGTTCTCTGAGGAGCTGGTTGGTTTAGTTGACGAGCTTTCGTCGTCCCCCTTCTGGACGACATCCCACTTCAGTGCAAGTTTTAGCATAAAGTCAACTGATTCAAATTTTTCATGAGTGATGTAACTGCGTCTCCCGGTAACCATCTTTACATCTGTATGGATCATTTTCTATTGACTTGGATTTTAAACTTTCTCGTCAGGTGTCATTTACTTTTTTTACTTGGTATATTTGGTCTATATTAACATGTTTGTTAATCGCTGGCTGATTCGTTTGATTAGCAAGCAGGCTTCTAGGAATTCCCTGACTGCAATTTTGGTGTTTTCTCTGTATAAGATTTCGACATTATCCCACCAATCAAACTGATGTCCATAATTATCTACATGCATTGATTTGAAACAGGAATATATATTGTGTCTTTTCACAGCTGATTTGTGTTCCTGGATTCTAATTCGAAGGGGACGCTCACTTTGTTGACCGATGTAATGTCTGTTACAGTTCATACATGCAATTTATTTTGTGAATGGTGCTAATTTTATCTCCTTTTTCTGTTGGATCTTTCGGTTTGCACAATATCGAATGAAGTGATTGCGTTGTCTGGCTTGTGTGTTATATCTATTTCAAACGGCTTCAAGTATTCTAGCTGTTATTTCGGAGATATTTCTCATGTATGGTAGGATGAGTTTTCTTGTGATATTTCATGATGGTTTCTTGTTGTTGGTGTTGGGATTCAATTTTAAACATTTTTTTGATGAAATTTTTAAGGGAATATCCATTCTTTTTGAAGACCGTTTGTAGGTATTTTTCTTCTATTTTTTTCAACTCTGAAGTGCTACAGTGTTTTTGAATTCTTTTGAAAACGATGTCTGCACACAGTTTCTTTTGTGAGTAATTGGGTTATTTCTAGTATAGTTCAGTTTTTCTATCGATTTGTATTTCTAAATTTTCTCTGTTTGTTCGCCTGATTATCTTATTCTTCTTCTCTCGTGGTGAATTTGATGTCTTCAGATATGTTTTTTATTAATTTATGAGTATATTCTAAATTATTTATCTTAATTATTACGAATGTATCATCAACGTATCGTACCCAGATCCTCGACTTAGTTATAGGTAGGGCTAATAATTCTAATCTTTGCATGACGGCTTCAGCTATTAATCCTGATATGGGTGATAATCCCATTGGTGTTCCTTGTATCTTTTCATATATTTAAGTACTGAATTGGAAGTATGTTGTAAGGCATAATTCTATGAGTTCTATCCAAGTTGAACATCTAGGCGTTTTTATGTTTTCATCACTATAGAGTAATTGCTGCATAGTTTCTGTTGCTAGTTTTGGACTAATTCAAGTATGCATATAATGCTGTGTCATCATCAAAGAACACCATTATTTCATTTTCTTCTATTTGAATGTTTTTGATTTTCTCTAAAAACTGGATTGACGAATTGATAGAATGGTCACATGATTCTGTTAGGTAATTTAATTTCCTGAAAGCTTCTTTAAATAGATTATTTGTTGGTGTTCCTGGAAGCGAAACGGTTGTTCGTAAGGAAATGTTTCATTTGTGTGGTTTTGGCTTTAGTTTAGTTTTAAATACTCTTTAGTTTAAGTACTCTATTTGGTAATGTAACGCAAAGTTTTCGACAATTGAAATTTAGAGACACCTAAGACTATTCACCTGCAAACTCTCAATGACACACTTATAATATTTGATACCCAGATGAACATGATGGATTCCATCATAAACTCAGATCACTTAGAGAATGATATAAAATCCTTTTGAGTACTGACCAAGCGTTTCGTCCTATTCTAGGACTCTTCAGAATTGTATAACCATGGCCCTTTTTTCAAATGATAAATACGGGGCGAATATAATGGTGATATAATCTGATGCCGTAAGTTTAGTATATTTCACTCTGTTGGTAAAACAATTTCCCGCCACATACAAATTTAAGTTTCGACATTTTATGCGACTTCTTAACTCTACTGTGAAAACACTTAGTCCTTCTATGTGGTTGAGAGAATTAATTGACAAACACTTCAGACGTCTGTCAACAGCTGTCATCACTCCATAATGAAGATCGGATGGCTGACTGCAAAGAATAAACGTTTAGGGATCATGAGAGTGAAATAACCGAAAGCCTATTATCAGACAAATCTACTGGGTGTAGTGAGCTTTTACTGGACACTAGTCAGTCAGTAAGTGGTATGATGTATCTAATCCTTTATTTGGTGAAAAATGGATTCTGTCAGTCAAGTTTGCAATGTAGCTATCTGGCGACTAGGTGGCTAGCCATTACGATGAACTTTGAATCGTTGATATTAGATGATTGTAGGCAATCGGCATGAAGAGGCCCTGGACCTAAGTTTTGTGCTAGTTGGAACTTCTCACCAGTCAACAAGGCGTATCTGCAACCACTCTGAAGGAACACATATCCATCTTTCTGAGATTCTAACTCACATCATCCACTGAGTGCTGTAGTCAGAGACGTTACCACAGAGCCAGCTATTCGATCACGCGATTGACCTCATGTAAGACTGTATTGGATATTTTCATGGGACACTAGTCAGTATCTCATGTAATGTGTCTAGTCCTCTTTTCGGTGCAGACTTAATTCTAATTACTAACTAGTGTTCAGTCAGAATATCCAATAGAGTCCTAGAATAGGTCAATCACGAGCATGAATACCTGGCTCAGTAATAACTTCTCCGGCTGCACCACTTAGTGACGTGGATTCGAATCTCAGAAGGCATATGAGTTCCTTTAAGGTTGAAGATACACCTTGCTGACTGATAAGTGCTAACAAGCACGATATCTAAGCGAAGAGCTTCGTGCTGATTGCCTCTACCCATCTGAAACTGGGTTATTGTGAGGTAAAGGTGGCCTAAATTAGAGGGAGAATTAATAATGTCAGAGAAAATTAAATCTAAATAAATGGGGCTCACAAGTGATCTTTTCTAGAACTGCCTGAAATGGTTACATCAGTTATTCACTCAATAGTTAGCAATATCTTGCGTCTATTTCTTTGCATTCTTGTCTTTATAGCGCTTGTAAGCTCATTTTCTGCCATAGAACTCAAAGCGTATTTTGAAAGAGTTTTGTTGAACACTTTTATTACTGAGAGTATAATTTTAATTACACTTTGCTTAATTTGCTTTATTCTATAGAGGGATGAATTTTCAGTAAGCTAATTAACGAGAGACAGACATTTTCAATGCCCCACCCCCACTTGTCTCCTTAAATATCCTTGATAATATATGCATCATTAGCTTCATCAGTTTGTAGTTGCAAACCATAAATAATTGATATGATGAAGGGGTTTATTTCATAAAGTAGTAGACCATACTGCTGCCATACTATCATTGTATTTAAAGTGAATGCAATCAGGTGTTTCGTCCTATTTTGGGACACTTTATCAGTATGTACCGACCGGGAATCGAATCTGGGGCTTTCTGGTTGCAAGGCGTGCTCGTAGACAATTCAGTCACTGGAAGCCGATCCAATGACCAGCCGATGAATTCCAGCTTCTGTCCATTCACGATATATGTTTATAATCCAACCGCAGTGTCACAGGCGAGTAACTGATCTCTTACTGGGCTTGGCGGGCAGCAAAGAGTCCTAAAATAGGAGGAAACACCTCTCCAGTACTCCCAGGTTTCCCAATCTCTCTCTCTACTCGTGATCAATATTGTAGCCAATCCAATTTGAATAAAGCATGAACAACACTGTGGTTTATGCAGTATAATATGGTATCATCACTACTTATTCCCTTGGCTTCTTATTAGCTAAGCTGCTTACAGACTAAATAAATTATGAGCCTTACGAACAGAAAGGTTTAAACAGACTTGCACGTTTTACATGTTGTCAGTTGACGGCAGATTCCTCAATTAGTGAACACTGCTCAGAAAATTGCGCTTATATAGTTTTTACACAGGCGGTTCAAGTTTAAACAAAATAAATGTATGCATACAATGGTAAAGGAAGGAAAGAAGCAGTTATTAGTCCTTCCTTGCCCTGGTAACTCGATATATTTATTGTCTCAACTGATTATTACCTAACCTTTGTCTTTAACCTCACGCCCTTTTATAATCTGTAATTTTGCTTGTCTCTTGTTTCTATGACCTGAGTTGAAGTGAGTATATTGTTACCTAATTTATTAGTCATTCTGCATCTAACGCATATCTCGTCTTTATTACGTAACTTTCTTACCATTGTATGCCTACATTTATTTTGTTTAAACTTGAAATGCCTGTGTAAAACGATATAAGCGCAATTTTCTGAGCGCTCTTCACTAATTGTGGAACCTTCTGTCGACTGACACCATGAAATATTTGCAAGTATGCTAAAAACGTTTCTCTACGTAAACCTCATAATTTATTTAGACTGTAAGCAGCTGAGCTGATGAGAAGCCAACGAAATGAATGATGGTACCATATTGTTCTGTAAAAAACCAATGTTCTTGTTCTTGCTTTATTCAAATTCATCAAGAGGAATAACTGCATGAACCAATCAAGTCCTTAAAAATTAACACTTGGCAGTGAAATGTGTTTACTATGAAGCCGTGGAACATACACAGAAGCGATTTTGACGTAAAATTATATAATAACATATTCTTCAACAGTGCATTCACAAGTGACAACTTTTCCATATGCTTGATGGTTCCTACTATAAACTACAACAACGTCAAGAGAAAACCCGGTCAAAACTGACTAAAAGCTATACGGAACAAAAGAGTTTATTGATGAGGGAGGGGGTTAACACAGTTAAGGTGAGTAATCACAACCCTTTTCTTTTAAAAATCCATAATCATTCAGATTACAAAATGTGAACTACTTGATACTTGACCCAGAGACAATAGCGCACTTGATGATACCACTAATGGAGAAGTTGTGTAAAGAAGGCAAGGTACCCAAAGGTTTGGAAGAAAGGATATTGATTAAAACTGCCAAAGAAAAAGAGACTTAAGTAAATACAAGAAATGGCACAGAATTATGCTCCTATCCATCCCAAGCAAAATACTAAGCCAGATCATCCTGGAGAGAATCGAACACGCCAATCCGGATGAAAAACGTCGACCGGAAAAGGCTGATTCAAAATAACAAGTCGTGCATCGATCAAATCGCCACACTACGGATTATCATTGAACAAAGCTTGGAATGGCAGTCACCTCTCTCACTCAACTTCATCGACTTTGAAAAGGCATTCGACAGCGCTGATCGAGAGGTCATTTGGCAACTACTTCGGTACTACGGGGTTCCACCGACAATCACACATCTCGTCCAATAGTTGTACGACAATGCTGCATGCCAAGTAATCCACAACGGAAAACTTACTGAAGTCTTCGAAGTGGGGACGGGAGTGAGGTATGGCTGTCTACTATTGCCAATGATCTTCCTGACTGCAGTAGATTGGATAATGCGATACACAGCGGCGGACAGTGAGGAAACAGGCATAAAATGGACTCAAACAAAACACCTGGAGGATCTGGACGTCACCGATGATAAATGTCTGATTTCTCACAAACTGGAAGATATGCAAGTGAAGGTAACAAGTTGGCAGAAGATGCATCATAGATAGGACTTCAAGTGAAAATAGATAAAACAGAGGTGATGAAGATCTCTGGCCAACAGAAATACCAACAGCAACAACAAAAACAGACAGCAATCAGCCCATAAATGGGACGAACCTGAAAGAAACAATCTCCTTTACCTACCCACCTACTTGGGAAGCATCGTTTCAACCACAAGAGGACGGAACTGACGAGGATATCAAAGCCAGAGTCGGAAAAGCAAGGCAAGCTTTCATTACTCTAAAGTCTGTGTGGAAGTCAACAGAACTACTCTGCACTCAGCTTGAAAAATAAGATCCAGATTTGCAACTCCAATGTGAAGTCAGTCAGTGCTACTATACGGATCAGAGACTTGGCCAGCGCGTCATAAAGAGCATCTCAAACAAACTACAGACCTTCATTACCAGTTGTCTTCGCTCAATACTCAAGATCAGATGGCCGGCCAGAAAAGATCAGCAACAGGAAGGGATCTCTGGGAGCGAACCAACCAGGAAGAAAAGGAGATGGATTGGCCATACATTGAGGAAACCATCAAGTGACATCACTAGACAAGCCATCGCTCGAGTGGAACCCAAAAGGGAAGCGGTGAGTCGGTCGTCACTGTGAGGGTGACTTGGAGGAGGTCATGTGAAGAGGAGATGAAACCATGTGGGTAAACCTGGAGCCAGGTGAAAACTCTGGCAGAGAACCAAACGCAATGGAGACGTGCAGCTGAAGCCGTATGTTCCTCTAGGAATTAAAGTAAATAATAATAATGATACCTTTAGTGGTAATGAAGGAAACAAGACATACGACACAATGGTATATACCACTGGGTGGTTGATATGAAGGATTGAAGACTACTCACATCATCCAGTAATACTTTCCAGGCAGACTGAAGTCTTCCACAAATCGCACTGTTGTTTCACCCATTCGGAGGCAAACTCATCATCGATGTGTCTGCACTTACTTCACTTAGTTTGTCTAGTCAATTCGAATCACTCAAAATTAGTTTGGCAAGCACTAATGCTTGACATTAGTGTGTACATTAATGTCAAGCATTAGTAAAAATTCAAAATCTTTAAATATTCCCATTATTAATATTAGAACAAGATATATTTGAGCGAACAATATTGTTGTTTTCAATTAGATCTTCTTCTTCAGGCTTTACTCTAATTTACGTAGCTGTTCATGCATAAAAATGTTCGTCGGTGGCACAATGGTTAGGACTCTCGCCAACCATGCACATGGTCCGGGGTTCTAGCCCACACCGGCGCACACCAGATATCTATGGTCGGCCTGCGAAATTTGGGCTACCGATATCCACGCTGAAAATTCCATACTTGTACCAAAAATACAGTGTGGAATCAAGCTGTTACCAAAAATAAAAGATAAATAAAAATAATAAAATAAAAATGACGGTGATTTTGTGGATCAAATAATAATAATCATAATAATAGTGTGGTAAGTGTTTTGACGTCAGTAATAACGATGATTATAATGATAACAAAATATTGATAATAAAGTTTATGCAGGTGGTGATAAGAATAACAATGGTAGTAATATGCATGTATATATGTAGACAAGCGTAAGATCTATCCACCGGAAACGTACATAGAACGGACAACTAACTAATATTACAGTTGTGTGCTTATCTTTGGAAAAGGAATGTAATTCATTCGCTCTGCTTTAGGATAAGACACATTTGTAGTTTCGATTGCATTGACTCAGAACTTCACTTTTTAAAATCCACGCTCACAAAAAACGGTTACCCTAACCGATATATTGATATCAAAATGAAAGATAAACACTCTAAACTGATCACCGACACAGTTCCAAAGGCGATCAAGCTCCAGATATGCTCAAAAATCTTCTCTCTGAATCGGTCGGTAAAACATTCTTTGAAGCGAAATTACATATGACATTCACTAGCAGCAAGTTGTTCTCTGCTCTGGAAAAGATAAGCACCCCTCCGTTTGGCCGCCTTCATGTGCATCTATCTATCAGTTTACCTGCTCTTGTGGAGCAAGGTACATTGGCTGTAGTCAGAGGACGCTTTCCACATGGATACGAAAACATACTCCAGCATGATTTTACAAGTGCGGAGGGAAGTGTGTGCGAAGCTCTATTCTGGAACACCTGATCGACTTCTGTCACTCTGTCAACCCGGACCATGATTTTAAGATCATCTACCGAATCCATGCTAAGTTGTATGAGGCATTTTCTTCGTCACAGACTTCTAAAGACAGCGGAGACCTTGACAATTGATGACTTTAAGCCAGATCATTGTATACAAAAGAAGCGGTATGTATAATCCCTTCTTCTGCCTTGGCCGTAGGTAAATAGACATTTATTTTCAAGTGTTGGTTTTGTAGGGATTTGGTTTGATTGTATGGAGGATTTAATCATGAGCTGACATCAGTTAGAGAACCACTGGAAAACCTGGAAGTACTGGACAGCTGTTTCGTCCTAGTTTGGTCGCGATATGTCGTGAATTGGCAGAAGTTAGAATTCAAGGACCATTGGATCGGGTCCCAGTGGCTCAATGGTCTACGAGCTCGCCTTGTAACCAGAAGGTCCTGGGTTTGAATCCCGGTGGGTGTGTACTGCTGAGGAGTCCCAAACTAGGACGAAACAGCTGTCCAGTACTCCCACGTTTTCCAGTGGTTCTCTAACTAATGTCAGCTGATGATTAAATCCTCCATACAATCAGACATTTATTTATTTTGTTTATTTAGTTATTCTATGTATTTTTCCCTCATTACTACGATTATAATAATAATAATAATTATTATTATTATTACCACTCTCACTGCAACTTGTTTTCACCTGTCACATTTATGATTCTAAATCTAGAATTGTGATTTGTTTTATTTTTACAATATTGAATTTTATCTTATCAAATTTCACACCATGTTTTGTAACTTTTTATATTCGCTTTCTAATTCTATAATTATTCACCCTCTCCCAACAGCATCTAGGGATACTACCCCTAACTCAGGTCCCAAAGCTCAAAAAATTGAAAATTTAGAAAACGCTTCCAAACGATAGAGGAAGTCGTGAAACGAGTTTTGGTATCTGTCATCAAGGGGTTTAAAGCTTGTCTAAGGCCTCAAAAGCTCGATGCAAGGCTACTAGCTTATAACCCTAAAAATCCTATAGTAAACATAGCATAAGCTATATAGACGATATGAGCGTGGGTTAAATTGATCTCATGGCTCGCTTATTGACTGTGTTATGGTTTTCTATAGTCTTGGTAGACGTATGGAAGCTATTTGCATGCTAAATTGGTTGGCAGGGATAACGATTTCATTAAATTTGGTGGCTGCTGGCTTCGTTTATAGGGGCCTATTGTCACTATAGCGTCGCTATGCGTGCTACTTTTGCATATAATAATACGTTTGACAGGTCTTGTATGCGAGATGGGTTCTATTGAGCTTGTCTATGCAGTGCTTAATTGATTGACGCGATCAGTGGTCGGCGTA
Source organism: Trichobilharzia regenti (assembly GCA_944472135.2). Taxonomy (NCBI): domain Eukaryota; kingdom Metazoa; phylum Platyhelminthes; class Trematoda; order Strigeidida; family Schistosomatidae; genus Trichobilharzia; species Trichobilharzia regenti. The sequence continues at coordinate 120,253,451 of OX235264.1, read as the reverse complement.
ACAGTGCTTACCTATGTATTGCTATGTACACAAACGGTGCGAATGGTCCACCGAGGGAGAGGGCTCTCGAGTGGTTGCGCCACAGGTTGATCCTGCATGCCGTTCTCGTCTCGCAAGAGGCGGAGATGCGTGTGTTTGGTTCTCCTGAAAACCAATTCACCCTCTCCCAACAGCATCTATACATCCATCCATCCATCTTATGTATTATTCTATATATGACAATTATTTTGCCACTTGACATTAAAATATGATTATAATCACAAATATTTTAATTGCATTTCAAACTACTACTGTTATTTATTTCAAATCCTCATACCTTTGATCTAATTCTCTCACCGGATATAATTTCTTTATAAAACCATATGTGTATATATGATTGTACAGCTTGATAATAAATTCATGAGAATGGAACGCTGTTAAGGTCGATTTACCGAAAGCCAACATTCACTGGGCAGTACACTAACTTCAACAGTTGGGTACCTCTAGGGAGAAAGAGAAATCTTATTCATTCCTAATGCTCCAGAATTCGTAAAATCTGTTCTGCAGAGACAATCAATAGGGAACTAGATAACCTTCGATCAAATCTCCTTAACAATGGTTATCCCACAAGGTTCATTGAACGTAATATCAAGAAAGAATCCGCCCCTAGACAAGTCATAGTACCAAAGAAAAAACTGTTTATGAGTCTGGCATTCAAAGGCGACACCATTTCTGAATTGATTAAAAGTCGTTTATCTAAATATGTTAAACGCACTTTTCCTGCAGCTGACCTGCAACTAGTTTTTACCAGCCGAGATATGATTAGACAATGTGTCAAGGATAGATTACCGCTTTTGTCCACATCTATGTGCATTTACTCTTTTACCTGCTCTTATGGAGCTGTTTATATTGGAAGTTGTAAGCGTAATCTCCGAAAACGTGTAGCTGAACACTATCCGGTTTAGTTAATGAAAGGCGAACGTAGAACTGCAAAGTCGTCTATTTGTGATCACCTGTTAGAGTCTGGTCATTGAGCCCCAAGTGATTCATCTTTCAAAGTTATCTACATGGCAAAATCGAATCGATCCGAAAGTTTACGTTTTCTTCACTTATGCATAGCCAGCCGAAGCTTTAGCTATACATGAACAGAAACCTAAATTATGTGTTCAAAAGCGTTTTGTCAAACCCCTTTCTTTACTTTGGTCATAGTAATGTTCTTTCTAGTTTTTATTTTATTTTACCACTTGAATTCTTTTCACTTCACTTCACATCTTCATTCTTATCGTAATCGTACTCCTAATTTTCAAAATTTTTAGACAACACTTGACATTTTTGTTATAAAACAATCTTTAATAATTTTATAATTTATCCACTTCAACTCTACCCCTTATAACTTTTATCATATATATACGTACATTGACTGAGCAATTATTTAGTGCCACTTAATAACCTTTTTCTGTAATATAAATAAGACTGTACAGCTTGATAATGAAGTCGTTGAAAAGAAATTTCTTCGCTGAACAAAAAAAACTGTGTTTTTACTTATGAATAAATTCATTGTTGAAAAGAATTTCTTCGCTGTATATTATGTTCTTAAATAAATCAGGTCAAATCTCAAACGTTACGTAATACTAAAGGTGAAGTAGACAGATAGAAAATCAGAGTTTAAATAAACATCATAAAAGTACGAAAGAGGTGGAAAATACGGAAGCTGAGGGAGGGTTTTGATTAGAATTTACTCTCTTGGCCATAGGGGAGAAAAAGGTAGGACAAACTTCTTTTGTTGTATGCAAAGGCATTAAGATTGTTCTTTCGAATTAATTTCCATAGCTTCGACTATGTGTAAAACGCGGGTTCGAATTTTGGTCGAAAAGCTCGATGGAATGCGATTGATAACTGTGAAGGCACCACTATCAATCAAATGAGTCAAACTAGAACTTCTCATAAATTGTATTTGGCTTTGTCCGAACCACGAAGGAAGATGCACTGTAATACCTCTGTTGAGGTGTCTAGTTGTTTACCCTATACATCTTTCTCCGCAGCAGCAATTAAATTAAATTTAAATTCCGCCTGCAGTTGAAACGATGCTTCGCAGGTAGGTGAAGGAGGTTGTTTCTTTCAAGTTTCTCCTATTTATGCTGATTTTTGTCTGTTGTTGTTACTGTTGGTATTTCTGTTGGCCGAAATCTTCATCACCTCTGTTTTATCTATGTTCACTTGAAGTCCTATCTTTGATGCATCTTCTGCCAACTTGTTGCCTTCACTTGCATATCTTCCAGTTTGTGAGAAATAAGACGCATATCATCGGCGACGTCCAGATCCTCCATGTTTGTCTTTGTGTGAGTCCATTTTATGCCTGTTTCCTCGCTGCCCGCCGCTGTCTTTCTGTGGTATTATCCAGTCTAGTGCAATCATGAACATCATTGGCGATAGTAGACAGCCAGCTTTTCTTACTTCTGTCTTCACTTCTTCGAAGGATTCAGTAAGTTTCCCGTTGTGGATTACTTGACATGCAGCATTGTCGTACAACTATTGGACGAGATGTATGATTGTCGGTGGAACCCCGTGGGAGCGAAGTAGTTTCCAAATCACCTCTCGATCGACACTGAGCTATCGAAGGCCTTTTCAAAGTCGATGAAGTTGAGTGAGGTGGAGAGGTGACTGCCATTCCAAGCTTTGTTCAATGATAATCCGTAGTGTGGCGATTTGATCGATGCACGACTTGTTATTTCTGAATCCAGCCTTTTCCGGTCGACGTTTTTGATCCAGAATGGCGTGTTTGATTCTCTCCAGGATGATCTGGCTTAGTATTTTGCTTGGGATGGATAGGAGCATAATGCGGCTCCAGTTCTTGAATTGACTTAAGTCTCTTTTTTCTTTGGCAGTTTGAATCAATATCCTTTCTTCCAAACCTTTGGGTACCTTGCCTTCTTTCTGCATCTTCTCCGGTAGTGGTGCCATGAATTCATCGGCGAAAAATATTATTCGCTTTTACGTCTTGTTCATAAAGCTCACCAGTAGTATATTGCCATGCCAAAAGTTCTAATATTTCAACGAATTTAGTACCTTGACTCATCGGAAAGCTATTCATGGACTAAATTGTTTGCTTTTCCACTTTTTTCGAAGAACGCAACAAGATATAAGTGAAAAACCTCAAAATTACTGATCACCATAGATCAGGGATAGTTATGTTTCCATTGAGTACGTGTCGTGCATTTCCGTGGAATGACAGTTCGTTCCCTGCTGCAAGGCATGGGTGCAAACCCCTGAGGACTCTCTAACAGGGAAGACACTGTTATGTGTTGCCAATAGTTGAATTATCAACGTGCTCGTCTTGTAACCTAGACGGCCTGGATTTGATGCCTAACTTGGCGTGGGGCAGGGTCATAGGTACATACCATTGACGATTTCCAAAGGAGGATGAAACGGTTTTCTAGCACCTCCTGACTTCTAGTGATTCTGTTGTTGAATTTAGTTCATGATTATTCTTTAAGTGGCTAAATTTAGTTGAAATTTCAGTTGATTAACTAACACACACCTGCTTGTCAATAATTTAGAAAAATCATAAATTATGAAGGCTGACATTTTAACTAAATTCTGGTAAAAAATTTTGTGATGTATTAAGCATTTTCCACATATCATTTTCAATCCACTAACTTCATAT